>JAOPSE010000719.1:0-327332 GCA_029449295.1 Zea luxurians
TGTGATCTACTGGTTTCCTTCCTGTCAAAAGTTCCAAAAGAACCACACCAAAGCTGTAACATCACTTTTTTGTGTCAGCTGGCCAGTCATAGCATACCTGTACCAAGTAGCTCCAAATTTAGAAAGGCGGAAAGAAAACCAGAGCTTCAAATATTTTTTCTACAGATCATGCATAAAAAACTATTTTCAGCACAATGTTGCAACATAAATCGTTGATCTTAGTAGATATATGTTGCTGTAATACTATCATTAGTTTATGTTACTGTGTCGTGGTTCAGAATTTGATGTCTGTGGCAGTTATCACCGAGCTGGGAGATGGTGCCAATACTTTCTTCTGGAAAGGACAGGTGGCTGAGGGGGGAAATGCTTCAAAAGAAATTGCTCCTGCCGTGTTTGATGTGGTGCCCAGTCACTTTGCTAACAAGAGACTAGTCAAGGATGCTTTCCCCTAACTTTCAATGGTTAGCTGACCTAAGAGGGGCGCTCTTGGTCAGGGTCCTCGCTGATTTCTTGGATCTCTGTGAGGAGTCTGAGGATATGGTGATTCAGCCTGGTGTGCAAGACTGGCATCTGTGGAAAGTTTACTGCTTCGGGTGACTATTCATCGAGCTCGAACATAGAGCTCTCTTCAATGGTTCAGATGTCAGTTGCTTTTAGGCCAGCAGAAAGGGTGTGGAAATCTTGGGTCCCGGAAATGCAAGTTTTTTGTTTGGTTAGTAGAACATGACAGGTATTGGACAACCGACAGGCTTGAGAGGCGTGGATTAGACCATCCAAAGCAATGTCCTTTATGTGACCAGGAGGCAGAATCCATCAACCATCTGTTGGTCACTTCTTTTTTTTTTTTTGGCCAAACAGTTCTTGTTTCAGTCCTTAGATGTGTAGGGCTGCAGGACTTGTGTCCCACACATGAGGATTTGGCCTTTGAGTATTGATGGAGGAATACCAGCTCTCGGGTGGATGATCAAGTGAGAAAAGGCTTAAATTCTTTGGTGATCTTGGGAGCCTAGACCATCTGGAAGCATAGGAATATGTGTGTTTGATGGTTGTAATCCTAGTTTGGTTGTTGCTCTTAGGGCTGCTAAGGAGGAGCGGTGATGCGGTCTTTGGCTGGAGCCAAAGCTCTTACCTTTCCTCCGGGTTGATGATCTGCTCGGTTAAAGCAGTTCCGTAGGGGTCGTGATTTTGGGCAGCAGGTCATATCTAGTCTGTTCTGGTGTGTAGGGAACTACCCCCCCCCCCCTCTTTCTGTCTTCTTATTACAATGATGAGCAGCTCTCCTACGCATTTGAGAAAAAAAGGTCCACTTTTCCTAGTAGGAATGTATTTCATTCTATTAACCAAGTGACACAAGTAAAACACTGCCCAGCTGACTACATACAAAATTTGGTGCCTTGCCAACCCAAGTACTGGTGACATGCATGGGTTCATGCCTTGCAACTTGCAAGGACATGAGTCTGGCTTTTTTTAATGGAACTAATGATTTCAAAAACAGTTGCAAGGACATAAGTCTGGCTTTTTCAATGGAACTAACTATTTCAAAAACAGTAATGTTATAAATCAGCATACTTGCTAGTGCAAATGTTAGAAGTACTTGTACCTCTATGTATCCTCATAAGAAAGTAGAAACCATCATTGATGTGTAATAATTATGCAGATAGATGACGGCGAGGGAAAACAAAAGATGGCAACAGGTTTTTATTTGTAGTTATGTGCTTAAATGACTGCAGGAAGAAATGTGACCCAAAGATTGACTAGCATGTACTACAGTTACCAGATAAATTGACCTTCACTTGATTCACAGTACCTGGTATGTGCTCCATACTACATTTATGCAGGAAATTTCTATGGTGTTGGTGTGTTCCATGTTCCTTGTGACCATGGTATTTGGTATACATAGATAATTTTAATTTCTGTTCAACACAATGATCAAAAGTACTGGTTACCATTTGTCTTTTCAAATAGGCTACCTGTACATAATGGGTTCGCAATTTTTTTAAAAGGTTCCTTCAGTTGTTGGCATGCATGTGTGTTTCCCAACTGCCACATAGTAAGTTAGAACAATGATAACCTTTTTGTGAAAGCTTGAACCATGATAACTTAAGCAACAAAAGTACCATTTACATATTTCACAAATAAGATTACCTGTTGCCGTAGCAATCAACCAGATAAAAATGCTAAGATATACTCCCTCCGTTCTTTTTTTGTCGCCATTTAGTTCAAAAATGAACTAGCGGACGACAAATATTCGAGAACGGAGGTAGTAGTAGCTAATAACATGAGCACAATTGCACAAGCTACCAGTTAAATCATTATAAAGAATATAAAATTATTAAGGCAGCAATCAGGTGGTCGGAGATGGAACCAGCACTCTCTTTTTGGTTTGATAAATGGTTGAATGGAAGGCTATCTTTGATATTGCACCAGAGGTTGTTTGTTTGGTGGACAGTAGAGTCAGCTCGACCCGGACGGTTGCTCAGGCTTTGGACAACTGGCGTTGGGTTAGGGATATTGGGAGTCATCTTTCTATGGTTGGGCTGCAGCAGTATTTAAAGTTATGGGATGAGATTGGACAGGTGACTCTTCACAAGAGGCGGACAGGCTTGTTTGGAGACACACGGCTTCTAGGCAGTTTTCCTCAAAGTCTTGCTATAATGCCTTCTTCCTGGGGTCCATTTCCTTTGAGCCTTGGAAACGATTGTGGAAGACTTGGGCCTCCCCTAAATGCAAATTTTTTCTTTGGCTGGCTATAAGGAATAAATGTTGGACTGCGGACAGACTTCAGAGGAGAGGGTTACATTACCCAGCGAGTTGCCCCCTATGTGATCAGGAGCAGGAAACAATCCAGCATATCTTCTGCACCTGCAGTTTTTCTAGGGATTTTTGGCATCTCATTTTGTCGTCCATCGGGCTTGGTAACCTCACTCCTATTGCTGCTGAACAGTCATTTGTTGTGTGGTGGGAAAAGGTCTCTAAAAGAGTGCATAGGTGCAAGAGGAGGGATTTTAATAGTGTCATTATCCTTGGAGCTTGGTGCTTGTGGCTCTCTCGTAATAGGGCTGTTTTTGATGGAGTGAGCCCTTCCATTAGTTTGACTAAGAGGTTGTTTCTAGATGAATTGATCAGTTGGAGTAAGGCGGGAGCGAAGCATTTAGACAGTTTGGGAATTATTGTCACTTTAAATAGGGTCTAGTTGGGCCCGTCAGGCTCCCCCCCCTGTAGGGGAGGCTTGAGGGTTTGGTCTTGGTGTTGTATTTCAGTCCACTTTGGACCTTTCCTTTCTTAATATAATGATGCGCAGCTCTCCTGCGCGTTCGAGAAAAAAGGCAGCAATCAGAGCTTAACCAAACAGACATTAAAGCTACAATCATGGTTCTTAAAGCGTTAAGGCAAGGTGTGGTGTTCCACCACCTTCCGGACGCCTAGGCGACGGCAAGGCGACGCCTTATTATCATATCAAGGAATAAAATGGCAGCAGGATGGAGGGAGAAAAAGAAAAAAGTGAGGGAGGGAGAAGGGAGAAAACGAGAAGAGAAGAGGAAGGGGAAGGAAAAAAGGCCTGCCAGCCCACCAGCTCAGCCCATATGCCCATCCCTCCCATACCTTTCTTACCTACTTCTCATCTATATCCCTCAAGCTCGTCGCCTTGCTCCCTCACGTCGCCGCCCTCCTCCCTCATGCTGCTGCCCTGCTTCCAGCTCCAGCGCCACCGCCCCGCTTCCCTACTTCCAGCTCCAGCTGCGCCGCTCACCCCTTTGATCTCCCTCCAGCGCCGCTCCCCTACCCTTCGAGCTCCCTCCAAAGCCTTCGCCGCCACCCTCTCCTTCAAGCTCTCTCTTGCAAGGCGATGGTGGATGCCCAGAGTTTTGAGCGTCTGGATGCCTAGGCGTCGCCTTAAAAACCATGGCTACAATAAGTTCAAGGTATGAACGCTTTGTAATCGGTCTATGTTAGAGCTTTCTTTCTTCTTAATATAATGATGTGCAATTCTCCTACGTGTTCGAGAAAGAGAAAGCTACAGTTGAGCTGAGAAAGGTGCAGTCAGAGTAACATTGATGAAAATGAAAGAAGATAATTATTATGAATAAGGGTATTAAACAATTACTCAGGAGCATGATATCCAAAAGTCCCCAATACACGAGTTGAATGGAGACGAGCTGCCATATCTGGTGCTTGGTTCAAAAGATTGAAGTCTGCAATTTTTGCCTTGAAATCCTCAAACAGCAGTACATTGCTTGATCTGATGTCCCGATGGATGATTGAAGGCTGAACCTTTTCATGCAGATATTCTATACCTTTTGCAGCCTCAATAGCAATTTTGACCCTCTGCATCCAGTCAAGTACAGGACCAGGCTGTGCACCTTGAACACCTTTTCTTCCTGTTGTATACAGGAATATGATGCAGGTCAATCACAGATGAGCATGACATCCTAAAGAATATAATGTGTGCACATGTGACATGAAAAGGGTACTGGATGTTTAACGTCTTACCATGTAAAACATCATGAAGCGAACCCATGGTTGCGAATTCATATGCGAGTATACGGTAATTCCCATTGACACAGTAACCCAACATCTCAACAAGATTTTCATGTTTTAGCTTTGATGCCAGTGAGACCTGCAACACAGAGAACATATCTATTTTTTCATGTTTTCCCCTTCCAACATTATTAACTATGTATGAGGAATACGAACACAAAGTCAAGAAGCTTCTAGTTGTCCGTGCCCACCTGTTTGAGAAACTCATCATTAGCCTCATTTTCAGATGCATCAAGTTTTTTAACTGCTGCTTGTCTCCCATCGTCCAAAGTGGCATGATATACTCGTCCATAAGAACCTTCACCAATCAGAGCACTTGATCCAAAATCATCAGTCTTTAGTTTCAAATCATCCAACGACAATTCAGGGACATCAATTGTAGGAGGGGAGAACTCTGGCTCAGGTTGACTAACAGGAGGTTTTGAAGACTTCTGCTTGGCTGAAAAGGTAAAAATTAAATCAGTGAAGACTCAAGGTATAAATGCTGTAACTAAAAGATGATACACAAGGACTTAATACATGGGTCTAAAATTAATCATTCTAACAGATTCTAGCAGAAAAGCTTGGAAACTGAACAAAGAGAACAAAGGTGGTGTACATGTGATAAGACAAATAACACCTTGGAAAAAATACGAGGAAGATACAAAAAAACATGTAGTATGAGCATTGTGTGACTTGGGTCCCTTAAAAAGAGAAGATTGGTCAATACTAAGCATATATATGACATAGTAAACTAAGCATATACATGACATAGTAAAAACTAAGGGTCTGTTTGTTTCGGCTTATCAGTAGCTTCTGGCCACCAGAAGCTGCTGTGGACTCGGACTGCCAAACGCCCAAATTTTTAGCCAGCTTTTGTGAGAATCACTTTAGTGAAAACCGTCCAAAATTAATGTGAAGTTGTGAACATAAAATCGGTCGAGTCGTCACAAAAGTAGAAATCTGTCACTTTCTAGATCCTAAACCCTATAGACTCGTTCATCTCCCTCCGCACGTAATCCCCACGATATTCAGATTGTCCCCATAACCAGATTCTCTTCAAAGCCAGATTATCAGAAAAGCTCATCAAAAAAAGTCAAAACAAACAGGCCCTAAGTAAGGTGTTCTGTCGCACCCTAAAATTTTCAATTTTGGGTTGTGAATAGAAAACACTAAACAAAATAATATATTCGTATAAAACCTTCCAAGATAGTTTAAGTTTGCACAAGTTTAGTTATAAAAAAAATGTGCTTTTTCAAAAAATTCTAAATTAATTTAATGGGAATTTAGTAGTATGATGTTTGCTTGTTGGTTGACTCTTAGAAACTGGGAATGTGGAACTTGTCCACGTTCAAACGTTCGTTCTGTTCCGGAAATGCAGGAACAAATCTCGTTCCGGTAGTGTATATGCAGACTTCCTAGGCACATATATGGCGAGCCTGATTTTGTTTTTAAGATCGGGTGCCACATGTTTCAAGACTTCTTTGTCTACTTTCCAGCACAGTGAATTAGGACAAAAAAAAGAACAGGGGGCAAGCTGTGCAACCCAAATGCAACAAGTAGAAATAGGGTTCCGACACAATTTTGTCTGTATAGGCAGATGTGTATATTTGATACTACAAACACTATTACGAGATCTTTGCATCTGATGGCTTATGCTTAAGCAATTTATATAAAAAATAATATTATGGTCTCTTTGAATCTGCCATCTACACGTTTGACTAAAATGTATCCTTGTATTCTACAGCCTAAACTTATACTAAGAAACACTATGATGGTACCATTGAATTTTCTCTGCATTAATTTGCTATGAAAAACACTATGATAGTTGACTTATATATTAAGTTGCTAGCTAGTCGACCAAGTCATATCTGAAATTCTTGATCTACCTTATATGTATGTGTGAACCCAGCAAAAACCCAATTTCATATTAAAGATTATGAAAACTTTCTGTGAATGGCCAGAAAACTGCTTCCAGCTATTCTTCAGAGTTCAGACTGAATACAACTGAATATTCCTAATTCCCAATTTCCCATGAAACGTCAAGAGAGAAGTAGAGAACAAAAGGTTGGTTCCTACGTAGCCTTCAACTGGCCCAGTCATACCAGAATTCACAAGACCAAACAAAGACAAGCATTGAAAGCAAGCAACATACAGTCGGCCTTATTGCTCTGAGCTTTGGCCTGTTCCTTGGCGTGGTCATCTTCCTCGACGCCATAGTGGCAGTTACAACATAACCACCGCCTCATATCAACGTCCCGTCACCTGTCACCACTTTGGTACATGCAACAAAAACACAAAACACAGTTAGCATAGATGGAAACAGAAAGAAGGCATTCCTCATACACAACCAGCATGGCTACATGAAATCAATCTTTTGAATAGGTACCCGTGTACAACCCGTCCGTACTCATCACATAGATTTAATAAGTCGGTGAACGCTAGACCTATTTGATATGTGAGCTAAAGAGTTTGTTCACTTCACATAAATAGCGAGGCCGATAGCACTGCAGTCTGAGAATAACTTCAACAGAACCGGTACCTCGTTCGAGAGGGTTTGCGGTTATCCATTTCAGGTAGTACTCACTATCAGGTGAATGAACGAGTGATTGCAGCAATGCGGGTCGCTTTCAGCCAGCTTTTTCCAGAAGCGCGTGGAGAGCAGTACATTCTGTAACCGGAAGGAGATTCCAAGAACAAAAAATCCACTATAAGACCAAGTTCACCGCTATTACCAGGGGCGACCTCTGGTTTTTCCACCAATCCCAGAAGAAATTAACAAAAAAAAATATTCCGTACTATAGCATCAATCAAGCAAGCAAATCCATGAACCACGAAGTAGATTGGATTGGAGGAGCATTCACGTATCCCCTGAGGAAAGGAATATTTGGATTCGAGGGCACACCAGCGTGGAAAGAGATAATCTCTCCAAACTGAAATAATCTCAACTCGAAAAGGCAATCAGTCAATCCGAGAAAGAAAATAGTTAGGGCTTCCTTACCAACGACCGACGAAATCAACCGAGGTCCCGTCGAACGAACGGGCGGACGGAGGGATCGTCCCTTAGCGCCAGCCCTTCCGATGGAGGGACGGAGGATGAGCAGAAGGGAGAGACGCTGCGGTGCGTGCTCCAGTAAACTGAAGTCTCGGCGAGCCGTGCAGGGTGTCTCGGCGGAAGACGGGAGAAGGAGAATGGTGCGCCCTGCGGGACCACACAGTCCACAGCAGACCCTTTTTTTTTACTTTCTTTTTTTTTCTGTCTTTGGAATGGATGGACGGCGGAAGCAGCCAATAGCCGCTGAGATTTGCCAGTGTAAGGATTATGCCAGTCTAAATAAAAAAATCACTAGATTTTTATAATTATATTAAAACAATCTTATTATTATCATACTAATTTATTTGGTACTACTTCTAATTTCAAATATTTATCGTCTGCTAGCTTATTTTTAAACTAAAATATGATAAATAAAAAACCAAAGAAGTATAATATAAATAGAGGGGAATAAAAGTTTATAGAACAAAGTAAGTTTTACTCCGTATGATATAAAACTTGTTTACTGTTTGTCTTGAAAATAGAGACACGAATCTCGACGGTAATAGGCCATACAACATCTTGAGATCTTTTCTCTATTCCTTAAAATCTAGTATAGGAGATTGAGAATTAGACTACATAGAGGATATTCACCTAAACAATGCAAACGAGTGTAAGTGGGCTTTAATAAAAAAATATGCAAAAAACTATAGATGAAAACAAGTTACGGAAGAAACAGTATGGTCGGTTTTTCTGCCCCTGGTTGCTACAAACAGTCTGGCTGTTTACAGTACTGGCCTGAAATTGTTTTTCTATTGGGTGTAAACTTGTGGTTAATGATGGCAACGGGACGGGTCACAGTTGAAGAGTGGTCTCCATTCCGATCCTCAAAATCTAATTCCTGTCTTGGCTCAAAACACTTGGGGCTTATTTGGTGACAAGGAATTGAAAGGTGTTGGAGAAAAATGAGGAAGAAAATAAACTAATTTCTCTCTCAATTTTTCTAATTTTTTAATTCTCTTGTCACAAATCAGTTTTAACACGGGGATTTCATTCTCATCCACTTCCCGTCCGGGGATCCGATCTCCACGAGAACTCGTGTTGATTGATTGTATAATATAAAAATTATGATATAGACATGTAAATAAAGATTGTCATATGGACAAGCAGTAATTAAATAAAAAATGAGGGTTAAGGTTAGTGAGTGATGATTTTACATTTTTATATGAGATCATAGTGTGACAATTTATTTAATCTGGCCTTCATAGACCACTTAAGGTAAGGGTCTAACTCCTAATTTGGGTCCCTATCGGATCCCAGCGGGGAATTTTTATCCACGTCCCGCTAAATTTCAGGTCCCCGTCCTGTTTGGATCGGGTCCCCACGGGGAAATTTGCCATCCATAGTTGTGGTAGCATTGGTCTGCCTGATCCTCCAATCGGCCTGGTGGATTTCTTGGAGCAGCTATACAACCAAACATTGTAGCGTTGTTCTTGGTTTTTCCCTTCTTTCTGATCCAAAGTGTTGCACTATTTAGCATAGATTGAACTTATACAATAAATTTCTATGACCTTTATCATTGATATGACCTTTATCATTGATATGACGACAAGGTACTAAGGGCACCAAACAAATTTATAGAGTTAGAGAGGGGAACATAGGCTAGAGAACGTTGGATCAGGGTGCTCATATGGTAACAAACATACAAACAATTTCTAGAGGGTTGGGTCATGCAAGTGTAATACATTATGTCCTATTTGCGGTACATGAATTGAAGGAAGTGAAGTTGGAGATTACATGCTCAGATGTTATCTTAGATAGAGAACCAACTAGCTTCCTCTTTACTTTGGTTCCGGTGAAAATTCTTGTCTGTCCTAAAGGTGCAAAAGTCTAAGAAACTCAAGACTAAGAGCCAGATCCTCTTTTCTACATTGCTTTATTCCTCCTTTTTGTAGCATAAGGGAGGATAGAGCTATATATTTGTGTGGATCGTGGGATCTATCTAGTAGAGGTCCAATCACTTCTATCTTATCGTAGTTTGCAAAGCCACACATGGAGCACGTTTGTGCCACAATGTCGAGCATGCCATGTGCAATGGTCGATAAGTGTGCCCACGTCGCTAAGTACATCCTAGTTGGTAGATGGTATAACACCTTATACTTTTGTAATACCTTTGGGTACACTTTCCATCACAGGCATGGCTACAGTGACATATGTACCTACACGACATGTATAGTGGTGTCGGCTCGCTTGTGCGACATGCATGGCTACAGTGATACCCTTTAACTGTAACATCGTGCTATCATAATAAATATGATAGATGAGAGTCTTATCTCAACTGTCATGCACTGTGTGACCGATCGGGTCAGAGTCACACATGTCATCGGGGCTATCCCTCATAGGAACATCCCACTTGGGGTTGTCTTGTGTGGGCATTCCTGCCTTGTGGACATCTTAAATAGTTGGGTCGGTATGAGGGCTATCTCAGTCTTACATGGGCTTAAAACTTGTCGCATCAAGATCTTGTCCTCTAAGATGTAGAGCTTCATTAATGCCAAGCTACCACCAGTCGAATCCACTATGAATCTCCCTTCTAGTGGTGGACGTGTTTTGTCATTATCTAGGGCGATACAACTTCCCTCAAACATTCATAATGGCCCTAGGCCCACTATATCACAAAGAATGTATGCAAGTGGGACCTGTTGAGGATTATATGATACTGAATTTATGGTGTCGATCATGAGATTGAGAACTAAAGGTAAATGCATAGGAGGCATGAAGATTTAGACAGGTTCAGACTCTCGATGTGAGATAATACCCTACATCATGCCTATGATATGATGATCTACCCTCTTGGGGCGCATCGCCCCTCCTTTTATAGTCCAAGGAGGGATAAGTTACAAGAAAGTTATCAGGTGTCATACCAAATAAAGTTACATATCAGATGAGGACACATAATAAGATAAATATATCCTTAATCGAGCCTAACTAGAACTCTTAGTTCTATCTTTACATGTAGGTTTCCTATATCAATTAGACTCTACCATATTACATGGGTATCAATCTTATTTATTGACCTCATAAGATCATGTGCCTCCATCTTTCCTAGATGAGTCCAGTATCTCCTTGACATATGAGTAGAGTCCTAGATAACATGGTCAAGTGTTTGGTCCCACCTAACAAGGTCTTACATGTTCAAGTGTGTTCGGGTACCCCTAGTATATAGCCTTAGCATTAGGCCCCGAGTCTGATTTGGCTGAATTACTAACTCAGGCAGATTGGACTCTTGAATTGAATCATGCCTGTGAAGTCTTATTTTTGATGTTCTGAGTTGTTTCTAATGATAGTCGAGTCCTCTACTTTAATACATAGCCCCCGACTCCTGGCACTCAACATTTTACTTTATAGGGCTCGGCCAAAACTTCTGGACTGGCACTCTTAATTCTGTAGGTTCATATTGCTTCAACTTTTAGCCTCTTAGCTTCTAGGCATGTGAAACTTGGCCTTCCATCGTAATTTATAAATAGGAATGTCTCACGACCTTTGAACTTTCACTAGCCCATTACCTCCTAGTGTTTTGCCTCCGTTGTAGCTTCGACTTCCATGAAACCCTACATCATTTAGCCACTGCCACTAGATTTTGAACCACCTCCAACTACATCTATGGTTGCATCACACTCTCATGATTCTGGGGCTTCCTCTATGTATTCGAAAGAATTGAAGTCTTTGGTGATAATGGGCTACTACAAGAGAAGAATTTGATCCAATTGAAGGTTCCAGACAAGGATTCCTTTCCCATGCCCAATGTTGACTGGATAGTTGTCTTTACATAGTTTTTTCTTCATAGATTTGGTCTCTCCTTCTCTCAGTTCTTTAGGGAGCTCCTAGATCACTATCCGATAGAACTTATCCATCCGAATCCCAATTTAGTTTCACACATTTCCATCTTTTCTCACCTTTGCGAAGCTTTCTTAAGAATTCTTCTATTCTTCCCATTTTCCAATATCTCTTCTTCCTCTGCCCTCGCCCAAGCAAAGAGTAGCCCAAGGTAGTGGGGGCATAGGGATTTAGTTGTGTGCAAACCACCAATACCTTGATTGCTTATGAAAAACTCTCATAAGAATTGGCATAAGCGTTGGTTTTATTTGAGAAATCACAAATCTAAGCTTCTAGAGTTTTAGGATAGGCATGGGTGACCCAACCCCACCATTAATTAAGGTTGTGTTGGCGACAATGAAGAGAATTCAGGACATGAAAGAACTTGAACTCATAATTGTCCATGTGGTCGGGACTTGAACAGGGCACCGAGTCTCCCCCTTCTGAGTGAAAGCCAACTACGCCTGGGAGTATGGTGGATTAATTGATCCTTTCTATGCTACATTTGAAAAAATAGATCTGTCTACAGCCAAGAAACACTTGCCACAAATCTTAATCTCGACTGGAGACTAGTCAGAAGGATGCTCTGTTAAAGCATACTCTTTGATGGTTCAACACCCAAAGGTATTTTCCAAAACTTTATCATTCATAATATGTTCTGAATCACTTGATTCAAGCTTTGAATATTTCTTAGTCTGAGGTAGATGTTGGTATTGTATTGGCTTCCATAGGAGCTTGTGTGGATTCCTAAAATTTTGAGGAGTCAGGTCCGAGTCACTTCTCGGTCGACTATTTGATAGGGACCCGGAGAACCCTCCTTCTATTGGAAAGAGCGATCTTGCTTCCTCCTCTAAGAAAAGGAACAAGGTGGTCGTATGAGTCGATGACTTGGATGATGATGAAGACATAGCTCCTCCTCTAGCTCTGAGCCCCCCGATGTTCTAGATGTGCTTAGTCTAGCATCCGGATTGAGACACTGAAAGGGAAATGTGCCCTTGGGCCATTTCTACCATTTTGGAGATTAAATGCTCAACACATTACTATGGACTAACATCTCTTCATATGAGCATGAGCACATGTGTTTATAAAGCAAATTGAGGAGTAAAGTTAAAAGGCACTTTTAGGCTTGAAAGTGGGCATACTACAAACTTCTATGGTTCAAAATGGTGAAGGTATGTTTCTAGCACTTAGTCAATTGTTTTAGGTTCTAATCATGCATGTATAAGTGCTAGGGACCAAATGAAGTCGAGCCAAAAGGAGCAAAAAGAAAGTTGGCGCAAAAAGGAACTAGTTGGGTTGGACTAGGTAGCACGAGACGGTTTGGTGCCACCCACTAGACAGTCTGTTGTGTATCGGACAGTTCGATGTTCGTCCGGTTGTACTGGCTGCTCTAGGGTTCAGCCGGGCACCCTCAGCTATAATTCACCAGACGGTCCGTGTGGAGCGCTGGATAGTCCGGTGATAACCCAGCCAATGACTACTTGTCGCGTCAGTCGTAGCCAATGGTCAGATGGAGCATCGAAAAGTCTGGTGCCCCCCATTGGATAGTCTGGTGCCCGTCTGAAATGGAAAGTGACCAATCAGGGATCTTCTGACCATTGTATTATGCAGTGTCCGATGCACCACCGGATAGTCCGGTGCACCCATAGACAGGGAAGGCTGGGAGCTTCCAAATGAAGCTCTAATGGCTCCTAGGTCCCTTGGGGCTATAAAAGGACCCCCTGGGCGCCATGGGATAGTACCCAGGCATAATTTGAGCACACCACAACTCCGAAACTCCGCGACCATGCTTTTGATTTGTTAGAAAGAGATTTGAGCGCGTTCTTGGGCTGTGATTCTATCGTTTTGATTCGTGCGCTCTCTTCTTTGCTTGTGTGTGTGTTGTTGCGTTGTGCTCTTATGTGCGTCTCTACTTCCCTCCTGGCTCTAGATTTGATTGTAATCATTTGTGTAAGGCGTGAGTGACTCTAATTTGTGGATATTCCTCACAAAGGGATATTGATATAAGGAAGACAATTGTGGCACTCAAGTTTGATCTTTGGATCACTTGAGAGGGATTGCATGCAACCCTTGACCAAAGGAGGTCACCACAATGTGGAGTAGGCATTGGCTGAACCACGTTAAAAATCGCTCCGTCTCTTGTCCATTTTACTTATTGCGATTATTGTCTTCTTGAGTTCTCTACTCACTTGCCATATTGCTCCTAACTTTAGTACTCATCTTAAAGGAGCAATCAAGTGAAGAGTTCTCCTTTCTTTTCTCTTCTCATCCTAACTTGGTTTTAGTTCTCACTAACACTTTGTATAAACCAAGTTTGTGTTGTTTAGAGTTAATTTCGCAGGATCACCTATTCACCCCCCTCTAGGTGCTCTCAATTGGTATCAAAGTCATTCTCTTCATCAAGGGACTAACCGACCAAAGAGATGGATCCTAAGTGTAAGGAGATTGTGATTGACGCAAGGAGAAGGAGAACATCAACAACAATGAGCCAAAGGGAGATAAGCCCATTGACTCAAGCTCAAACAACAAAAATAGGGATGAGAAGAAGAAGAAGAGGCGCATCAAGAAGGTAATCTACTACGACAACGATGCATCCTCATCTTCCCTAAAGGACGACGACGATGACTCTTCTTCCAAGAAAAAGACGGTTAACCAAAACTACTCTTTTGATTATTTCTACATTCCGTACAACTCAAATGCTCATTTATTGTCTATTCCTTTTTGCAAGCCTCCTCACTTTGATGGAGAAGATTATTCTTTTTGGAGTCATAAAATGTGTAGTCATCTATTTTCTCTTCATCCTAGCATTTGGGAAGTAGTAGAAAATCGAATGCATTTTGATAGTAGTGATAATGTTGTATTTATTTATGAACAAATTCTTAAAAATGCCTAGGCTACTACTGCTCTTTTAGCATCTCTATGCAAGGATGAATATAACAAAGTTAGCGACTTGGACAATGCCAAGAAGATATGGTACACCTAAAATCGCTCATGAGGGTAATGACGCCAAAATGATCACCAAGATGGAGTTGGTGGAAGGCGAGTTAGGGAGGTTCGCCATGAATAGGGGTGAAGAGCCAACTGATACGTACAACAGGCTTAAGACCCTGGTGAACAAGATCTGAAGTTATGGAAGTACAAGATGGATGGATCATGATGTCGTGCGCCTCATGCTTAGGTCATTTACGGTTATTGATCCTCATCTTGTTAATATTATTCGTGAGAACCCTAGGTATACCAAAATGTCACCCAAAGAAATTCTTGGTAAGTTTGTAAGCGGGTGCATGATGGTAAAAGAAGCAAGGTACGTCGACGACATCGCCAACGGACCTCTTCCTCAATACGAGCCGCAACCCGTTGCACTCAAAGCAACGACCAACAAGGAGGCGCTCCCGAATAAGGTAGCACAAGTTGAGGTGGCTGGCCTTAATGAGAAAGAAATGGCGCTTGTAATCAAGCGCTTCAAGACCGCTTTGAAGGGATGCAAAGACTACCCCAACAAGAACAAATCAAGGGGAATGTGTTCATGCTTGAAGTGCGGTAAGTCTGGTTATTTTATTTCTCAATGTCCCGATAATGAGAATGACCAGGATCAAGACAAGAAAGGGAAGACGGAGAAGAAGTTCTATAGGAAGAAGAACGGTGAGGCGCACATCGGCAAGGAATGGGACTCGGGTTGCTCTTCATCCGCCTTCGATGATGAAGGACTTGTTGCCTCGTCCTTCGATAAGTCTTCTCTCTTCCCCAACGAGCGATACACATGCCTCATGGCTAAGGAAAGAAGGTACGTACACGTGACACTCCTACATACACTTCTAGTGATGAGGAATTTGATGATGATATGGATTATATTGATCTTTTTAAGGGCTTGGATAGAACTAAAGTAGACAAATTAATGAATTAATTGATGCTCTTAATGAAAAGGATAGATTGCTAGAAAAGCAAGAGGATTTGCTTTATGAGAAACATGATAAAGTAGTAGAAGTAGAAAATTCCCTTGCCTTAGAGATAAAGAAGAATGAAATGCTTGCGTTTGAATTGTATTCTTGGCATTCCTCTATTTCTAGCCTTAAGAGTTTAAATGTCAATTTAAATGCTAGAATAGAAAATTTAAGTGTTGCTAGTTCATTCGTGGAACAAGTTGCAATTTGTACTAAATGTAAAGATCATGATTTTGATGCTTGTAGTAATCATGCTTCTACTATTGTGAAGTTGAATGATGAAATTGTTCAATTAAATGTTAAACTAAAAACTTGCAAGAATGAAGTAGAAAAAGTTAAATTTGCTAGGGATGCCTTCACTATTGGTAGACATCCCTCCACTAATGATGGACTTGGTTTCCAAAAGGGAACCAAGGACACTAAAAGCCAAAAGGCTCTCAACTTCACAAAGGAGAAGGGGAAGGCGCATATGGCTAGTAGCTCGCATTCTTTTCATGAAAAGAAGAACCATGTTTATCTGTATTTTCATGTTAAGAATGTTTCTCATAATGTTCATCATGATATTTGTAATGGTAGTTTTTCTTTACCAAATCGTCATGATAGTGTTTTTACTCCTTGCACTATGATTAACTCATCTAGGTGGTTCTTATACTCATAGTAGGAGTAGAACTAGGCGCCATGCATCTTATTTTGTCTCTCATATGCCTAAGGTTAGGAACAAATCTCATGGGACTTCTATTCTATTCCGTACTCTTGATGCATCCTATGTAATTTATTGTAAGAATAATAGAATTGTTGCTACCAATGTGGGAACGAAATGCAAGAAAGGTAAGACTTGCATTTGGGTTCCAAAATCTTATGTAACTAACCTGACAGGACCCAACACAAGTTGGAGACCTAAACCCCAAGTCTAAATTCCTTACAAGTTTATATATCCGGGGGCTCAAGCTGGATCATTGATAGCGAATACACGAACCACATGACGGAGGAGAAGAAGATGTTCACCTCCTACATCAAAAATAATGATTCCCATGACACACTCATCTTTGGAGATGAGAATACTACCGCACACTCTATCTCTAATGTATTTTTGGTAGAATCACTTGTTACAGTTTACTTTCTGTCAGCCAGTTATGTCATATGGGATTTAATTGCTGTCATGGAACCTCCCAAGATATTAGGCCCACCAACAGATGTCCTTGTCCAAAGGACCTCAGACGGTCATGCAGGTGCGTTCAATGGCTCGGTAGGTCCGATTACCTGTATCACCATCACATCGCCCAAGAGCGCTTATCCCATAACACAGACATTACACACCATTGGAGTAAGCGGAAAGGATTACAATAACATAATTTACATTCATAAGTGTAATATAGAAAGAGTTGATTATTACATAACTGGGTACTGAGTGCTTAAACTTATTATTACATCATAGGAAGGCAAAACACCTTCCCCAGGTAGGTCTTAGTTTTCTTCCTCCTAATACTTTGGAACAACCTTGGAGCAGAAACAACAAAACTCAGTAGTTTCATCACCTACAACAACATGGGTTTGAAAACCGTGAGTATGAAGTGTACTTTTGCAAGTCTTACCCGTCTAAGGAAAAAGACTCTCAAGGATATGCTGGCTTTTGTGAATCAAGGTAAAGCTTATCAATATTTAAAGACTCTTTTGCAGAAAAGCTTACTATGAGTGGATCCTTAAGAATTCATTTTACTTGTTAGGTTAAATAGTTACCTGCATCTAGATTTCTTTCTATTCTAGATCAAGCACTTGGCCTATACTAGCCGTCTTTTATCATCCCATGAGTTCACTTATCACTACATGTAGGTCAGTGACCAAGTCTTCATATCCGAGAAGTAACGGCAATCTGAATCGATTAATACCCAGCTGGGGATCTCCAACCACACGACATATGTAGCACTTAACCCTTGCATATGTCAACTCACACCCTGGTTTCTTAAGACCAGAATGGGTTCACGCCAACCGAGAGCATAGATACTCCACCGTCTAGCCTCTTACCACGGAGGGTACACACTACTCTTGCCATCTCTCCACTCCCATTACGCGGTAGCCTTTCTGGTATTGGTCCAACTGAGGCAAAGCTTACCCATGACGAGGCATGTGGCCAGTTCAAAGGTCCTCGATCATCAAGCCTACATCGGCTCGGTCCTTAAACGACTCAGGCAGAGACACTACACCGAGACTCCCCTCTCGTGCAAGTCACCCGCCTGATCTTGTCTTTATTACTCAAAATCCCAAAGTTTGGTACCTGGCAGAGGTACTCTTTTCAGATGTTGAACCCATCACGGCCGTGATGGATTCACCATCATAAGTCTTTTCTTTGTAAAAATCCTCATCCAATGTGAAGCATCATCTTTTATTTTCAAAACAAAACATTTTGTTTTCTATAGCAAAACTAAGCATCAGAAAAATTGTTTAAATAAAATAGGTAACAAGGACTGGTAACCAAATTTTCCAAGGAAGGAAATGTGTCAACTGTTTAACACACAATTCCTATCACCTAATGCATCATATAAGGTGATAAAGATTTTAAAACAACAAGGAAAAGGGATAATGCACCGGGGCTTGTCTTGTGTTGCAGGAGTTTTTGTTTCCACACCGCAGATGTCAAAATAAAAGTTGTTCTCTACTAGAGGATTCTCGGTCTGGGAGACAACTTCTTCCTCTACTACGGATTCTTCCTCGTGTTCTATACATGAGAATACATGTACATGAATGCTCATGCTATGTCATGAATATGCAATCATGCAATAGAAATATAGTAAGTTGCATCTTGAATACAACTTTCCTTCACGGTATGAATCAATCACTAAGATTTTCTAGTTAGGTATTCCTTTAGGATTAATATTAAATAATTAATCCTATGAAGCTAGCTATTGAGTTTTCTGGTCAAACAGTGTCCAAACTATTTCAAACTTTACTTAGGGGTTCTAACCATCATATTAAGTCTACCCAAAGAGTTTTATGATTTTTGGAATTACTAAATTATTTCTAAAGGACTTTATTTAAGCACCTTTAAATGCCACATAATTCCAGGTTTGAAATAAAAATCTTGGAATTATTTTTATCAAATACTACTTGATTTTAGGAATCTAACAAAATTGGTCTCATGATTTTACCAATTTTCTACTATTTTCTATACATTTCTCAAGTTAGCAGTAAAAAGAAAAGAATAAACTATGAATAGTATCGGGCTGAATTTGGCCCAATCGACCCAAACCCATACGGAAATCGCGTGCGTCCGCGCCCGCACTGGCGGATTTGCATCGAGGTCCCTAGCGTTTCGAGCATCCAGTAAAGAGTCCCTAAGTACTAATTAGGTGTTTCACTGACAATTGCACATACACCCCCTTCTATTTCTTCACGACTCTAGGTCCTCGACCATGTACCGATTGAATACCTAGCCAGAGGCACGAATACACGCCGGCGGTGACCTGTTCTGGTGGTGTCGAGTACACGGGCGCCATCACGGATGCTACCCGAACACACCCATAGGCTTAATTCGACCAGTTCGCCACTAAATCGTATCTGTCCGCGACAACGGCGGCGCAAGAGCATCAGCATGCCCCTTCTGGGTTACATGAGTCGGTCGCATTCAATCCAAGGACTCAGAACGAATCAGTGACCTACTAGGACTACGGTGCTTACGTAAACTTGGACGGAGACAACCAGGAATGGCCGGTCGACACGAACAATGTCCACGGCGGTGTTCCTGGGCGACGACACGACATTCGCTAAGCTACGACACGGTAGCGCAATTGACCAAAACCAGGAGCTTCACTAGCAGTAAGTGAAAGGGAAATAGGGTCAAACCTTTTCCATAATTAATTTTGGTGGTTGATTGCCTAACACAAATAATGGACTAACTAGTTTGCTCTAGATTATATGTTTTACAGGTGCATAAAGGTTCAACATAAACCAATAGAAGATAAAAGATAGGGTTCAAATTCAAAGGAGCAAGAAACTTGAGAGTGCCCTGGTCTGGCGCACCGGACTATCCGATGTGCCACCGGATAGTGTCCAGTGCACTAGGGCCGTACAAACTCCAACTCGCTACTCTCAGGTTTTTCCAGCGTCGCTCCGCTATAATTCACCGGACTGTCCGGTGTGCCACTGGACTGTCCGGTGCACCAGCGGAGCAACGACTCCTTCGCACAACGGTCGACTACAAAAGCTGAAGTTTTAGATGAACAGTGCGCAACAGTGCGCGGGAGAGCAGAGCCGCCCATCAGAGGCACACCGGACAATGAACAGTGCCTGTCCGGTGCCACTAAAAGACAAAGGCTCCAACGGTCGACAGCGCCCCGAACCCTAACGGTTGGGTGACGTGGCTGGCACACCGGACAGTATCCGATGGCGCACCGGACTGTCCGGTGCACCCTTCGACAGACAGCCTCCCCAACAACTATGTGGTGGTTGAGGGCTATAAATACCCCCCAACCACCACCACTCCTCATTCAATACAAGAGCAAAGTACAACACTCCAAGACACAAATCAAAGCCACCGATCCAATCAAAGTCCTCGATTCAACTATAGTGATTTAGGACTTGTGAGAGGATCGTTCGTGTGTTTCTTTGTTGCTCTTGTTGCTTGGTTGGCTTTCTTCTTTCTCTCACTCTGATTCTCAAAGCCTTGTAAGCGAAGCAAGAGACACCGATTGTGTGGTGGTCCTTGCGGGGTCTAAGTGACCCGAGAAATCAAGGAAGGAAGCTCACTCGGTCTAAGTGACCGTTTGAGAGAGGGAAAGGGTTGAAAGAGACCCGGTCTTTGTGACCACCTCAACGAGGACTAGGTTCTTTAGAACCGAACCTTGGTAAAACAAATCATCGTGTCATCCGCTTTATTTCTTGGTTGATTTGTTTTTCCCTCTCTCCCAGACTCGGATTTCATTCTAACGCTAACCCCGGCTTGTAGTTGTTGTTTTAAGTTGTAAATTTCATATTACGCCTATTCACCCCCCTCTAGGCGACTTTCAATTGGTATCAAAGCCCGGTACTTCATTAGAGTCTAACCACTCGAAGTGATGTCGGGAGATCACGCCAAGAGGGAGATCGTGACCGGCGACAAGCCCGCAAGCCCGGGGAGAACTCACTCAAGGGAGTCCGGCCACGAGCACAAGGAGGAATCCTCTTCCTCCATCAAGTCCCATCGGAGAGGTGACAAGAAGAAGAAGATAAAGAAAGTGGTCTACTACGAGACCGACTCTTCGTCACCCTCCACATCCGGCTCCGACTCGTCGTCCACTACTTCTAAGCACCATGAGCGCAAGAAGTATAGTAAGATGCCCCTCCGCTATTCTCACATTTCTAAGCGCACTCCATTACTTTCCGTTCCATTAGGCAAGCCACCATGTTTTGATGATGAAGATTATTCTATGTGGAGTAATAAAATGATGATTCATCTAACATCACTCCACAAAAGTATTTGGGACATTGTTGAGTATGGAGTGCAGGTACCCAAGGCAGGGGACAAGGATTATGACTCGGACAAGGTCGACCAAATTAGGCACTTTAACTCTCAAGCCACAACTATACTCCTCGCCTCCTTGAGTCGAGAGGAGTATAATAAAGTGCAAGGGTTAAAGACCGCCAAGGAAATTTGGGACGTCCTCAAGATCGCGCACGAAGGAGATGAGGTGACCAAGATCACAAAACAAGAAACAGTCGAGGGGGAGCTCGATCAATTCGTCCTCAACCAAGGAGAGGAGCCACAAGCAATGTACAACCGACTCAAGACCTTGGTGAATCAAGTGCGCAACCTCGGGAGCACAAAATGGGATGACCATGAAATGGTCAAGGTTATTCTTAGATCACTCGTATTTCATAATCCTACTCAAGTTCAATTAATACGTGGTGATCCTAGATATAAGCTAATGTCTCCCGAGGAAGTGATAGGAAAGTTTGTGAGCTTTGAACTAATGGTCAAAGGCTCCAAACACATCGTCAACTTGGAGCAAGGTGCCACCTCCACACCCGAGGTGCAACCCATCGCATTCAAGGCGACAGAAGAAGAAAAGAAGGAATCTACACCAAGTAGGATTCCCATCGACGCCTCCAAGCTTGACAACGAGGAAATGGTGCTCATCATTAAGAGCTTTCACCAAATCCTCAAGCAAAGGAAGGGGAAAGATTACAAGCCCCGTTCCAAAAGGGTGTGCTACAAATGTGGTAAGTCCGGTCATTTTATCGCTAAATATCCTATGTCCAGTGATAGTGACAGGGGCGATGACAAGAAGGGAAAGAGGAAGGAGAAGAAGTACTACAAGAAGAAGGGCGGCGATGCCCATGTATGTCAGGAATGGGACTCCGACAAAAGCTCCATCGACTCCTCCTCCAATGAGGATGCCGCCAACATCGCCGTCAACAAGGGCCGCCTCTTTCCCAACGTCGGCCACAAGTGCTTCATGGCAAAGGACGACAAAAAGAAGAAGGTAAAATCTAGAGCCACTAAATATACAACATCTAGTGATGAGGATAGCTCTAGTAAAGATGAGGATGATTTGCTTACTCTTTTTGCCAACCTCAACATGCAACAAAAAGAAAAATTGAATGCATTGATAGGTGCTATTCATGAGAAGGATGAACTCTTGGACAACCAAGAGTAATTCCTTATTAAGGAAAACAAAAAGCATATTAAAGTAAAAAATGCTTATGCTCAGGAGATAGATAAATGTGAAAATTTGACAAATGAGCTTAGCATATGCCATGACACTATTTCCAACCTTAGAACTGAGAGTGCTAGTTTGAATGCTAAGGTTGAAAAATCAAATGTTTGTAATGATTCAATTATCAGTCTTAGAAATGAAAATGCTAGTTTAATTGCTAAGATTGATAAATTGAATGAATAAATTTCTAGCCTTAGGACTAAGAATGATAAATTAATTTCTAAGGCTAAAGATTTAAATGATTCTATTTCCTGTCTTAGAAATGAGAATGCCATATTACATGCTAAGATAGAAGAATTAACTATTTGCAAACCTTCTACATCTACTATTGATCATATGTCTATTTGCACTAGATGTAGAGATATTGATGTTGATGCTATCCATGATCACCTTGCTTTAATTAAACAACAAAATGATCACATAGCTCAACTAATTGCTAAAATTAATGAGCATGAAATTGAAAATGAGAAGTTTAAATTTGCTAGAAGCATGCTCTATAATGGGAGACGCCCTGGCATTAAGGATGGCATTGGTTTCCAACAGGGAACCAATGTCAAGCTTAATGCCCCTAAGAAATTGTCCAACTTTGTTAAGGGCAAATCTCCCATGGTTCAGGATAATGAGGGATACATTTTATATCCTGCTAATTATCCTGAGCATAAAATTAGGAGAATTCATGCTAGAAAACCTCATTCTGTTTCTCACCATGCTTTTTTGTATAAGAATGAGGCATCTAGTTCTAGCAATCAACCCATGTTAAATTGCCTAAAAAGAAATCTTCTACTGCATCAAATGAGCCTATTATTTCATTTAAGATTTTTGATGCTTCTTATGTGCTTATTAACAAATCAGGCAAAGTAGTTGCCAAATATGTTGGGGGCAAACACAAGTGTTCAAAGACTTGTGTTTGGGTACCTAAGGTGCTTGTTTCTAACATCAAAGGACCCAAGACTGTTTGGGTACTTAAGAACAAGGCCTAAATTGTTTTGCGGGTTTATGCATCCGGGGGCTCAAGCTGGATAATTGATAGCAGATGCACAAACCATATGACAGGGGAGAAATGGATGTTCTCCTCCTATGAGAAAAACGAAGATCCCGAACAAGCTATTACATTCGGGGATGGAAATCAAGGTTTGGTCAAAGGACTTGGTAAAATTGCAATATCACCTGACCATTCTATTTCCAATGTTTTTCTTGTAGATTCTTTAGATTACAATTTGCTTTCTGTTTCTCAATTATGCAAAATGGGCTACAACTATCTTTTTACAGATGTAGGTGTTACTGTCTTTAGAAGAAGTGATGATTCAGTAGCATTTAAGGGAGTGTTAGAGGGTCAGCTATACTTAGTTAATTTTAATAGAGCTGAACTTAACACTTGCTTAATTGCTAAGACTAATATGGGTTGGCTCTAGCATCGCCGACTAGCCCATGTTGGGATGAAGAATCTTCACAAGCTTCTAAAGGGAGAGCACATTTTGGGACTAACAAACATTCATTTTGAGAAAGACAGGGTTTATAGCGCATGTCAAGCAGGAAAGCAAGTTGGCGCCCATCATCCACACAAGAACATCATGACAATAGACAGGCCGCTCGAACTACTCCACATGGATCTATTCGGCCCGATAGCTTACATAAGCATCGACGGGAGTAAGTACTGTCTAATAATTGTGGATGATTATTCTCGCTTCACTTGGGTGTTCTTTTTGCAGGATAAATCACAAACCCGAGAGACCTTAAAGGGATTCTTGAGACGGGCTCAAAATGAGTTCTGTTTAAGGATCAAAAAGATAAGAAGCGACAATGGAACGGAGTTCAAGAACTCACAAATTGAAGGCTTCCTTGAGGATGAGGGCATCAAGCATGAGTTCTCTTCTCGCTACACACCTCAACAAAATGGTGTAGTGGAAAGGAAGAATAGAACTATACTGGAATGGCAAGGACCATGCTTGATGAGTACAAGACATTGGACCAGTTTTGGGCCGAGGCGATTAACACCGCCTGCTACTCCATCAACCGGTTATATCTACACCGAATTCTCAAGAAGACATCTTACGAACTCCTCACCGGTAAAAAGCCCAATGTTTCATATTTTAGAGTCTTTGGTAGCAAATGTTTTATTCTTGTTAAAAGAGGTAGAAAATCTAAATTTGCTCCTAAGGCTGTAGAAGGCTTGTTACTTGGTTATGACTCAAACACAAGGGCATATAGAGTCTTCAACAAATCCACTGGATTAGTTGAGGTTTCTTGTGACATTGTGTTTAATGAGACTAATGGCTCCCAAGTGTAGCAAGTTGATCTTGATGAGCTAGATGATGAAGAGGCTCCATGTGTTGCCCTAAGGAACATGTCCATTGGGGATGTGTGTCCTAAGGAATCCGAAGAGCCACCACAAGCACAAGTTCAACCGTCATCTTCCATACAAGCATCTCCACTAACCCAAGATGAGGAATAAGCTCAAGGTGATGAAGAAGAAGATCAAGAGGATGAGCCACCTCAAGAGGAGGTCAATGATCAAGGGGGAGATGAAGATAATCAAGACAAGGAAGATGAGCAAGAAATTCAGGGTCAAAGACCACCACACCCAAGAGTCCACCAGGCGATTCAAAGAGATCACCCCGTCAACTCCATCCTTGGTGATATTCATAAGGGGGTAACTACTCGATCTCGAGTCACACATTTCTGTGAGCATTACTCTTTTGTTTCCTCTATTGAGCCTTACAGGATTGAGGATGCATTAAGAGATTCAGATTGGGTGATGGCAATGCAAGAGGAGCTCAACAACTTCACGAGGAATGAGGTATTGCATCTAGTTCCACGTCCTAATCAAAATGTTGTAGGTACCAAGTGGGTATTCCACAACAAACAAGACGAGCATGGTGTGGTGATAAGGAACAAAGCCCGGCTTGTGGCCAAAGGCTATTCACAAGTCAAATGTTTGGATTTCGATGAAACTTATGCACCCGTAGCTAGGCTTGAGTCAATTCGCATATTACTTGCCTATGCTACTTACCATGGCTTCAAGCTTTATCAAATGGACATGAAGAGTGCCTTCCTCAATGGACCAATCAAGGAAGAGGTCTATGTTGAGCAACCTCCCGGCCTTAAAGATAGTGAGTACCGTAACCATGTGTATAAACTCTCAAAGGCGCTTTATGGGCTCAAGCAAGCCCCAAGAGCATGGTATGAATGCCTACGAGATTTTCTTATCACTAATGGCTTCAAAGTCAGTAAAGCCAATCCTACTGTCTTTACTAAAACTGTTGCAAATGATTTGTTTGTATGCCAAATTTATGTTGATGACATCATATTTGGGTCTACTAACAAATCTACTTGTGAAGAATTTAGTAGGATCATGGTTCAAAAATTTGAGATGTCAATGATGGGGGAGTTGAGATATTTCTTAGGATTTCAAATCAAGCAACTCCATGAGGGCACCTTCATCAGCCAAACCAAATACATTCAAGACATTCTTACAAAGTTTGGAATGAAGGATGCCAAACCCATCAAGACACCCATGGGAACCAATGGGCATCTCGACCTTGACACGGGAGGTAAATCCGTAGATCAAAAGGTATACCGGTCGATGATAGGATCTTTACTCTACTTATGTGCATCTCGACCGGATATTATGCTTTCCGTATGCATGTGTGCAAGGTTCCAAGTCGACCCTAAGGAAGTTCACCTTAGAGCCGTGAAGAGAATCATGAGGTATTTAGTTTACACTCCTAAGTTTGGGCTTTGGTACCCTAAGGGATCCACCTTTGACTTAATAGGATATTCAGATGCTAATTGGGCAGGGTGTAAAATCGATAGGAAGAGCACATCAGGGACTTGTCAGTTTCTGGGGAGATCCCTGGTGTCTTGGGCTTCAAAGAAACAAAACTCAGCAGCTCTTTCCACCGCCGAAGCCGAGTATATTGCCACAGGTCATTGTTGTGCACAATTACTTTAGATGAGGCAAACCCTCAGAGACTATGCTACAAATTGAGCAAAGTCTCTCTCCTATGTGACAATGAGAGTGCTATCCGCATGGTGGAGAATCCCGTTGAACACAGCCGCACTAAGCACATAGACATTCAGTATCACTTTTTGAGGGATCACCAACAAAGGGGGATATCGAGATAGCTTATATTAACACCAAAGATCAATTAGTTGATATCTTTACCAAGCCTTTAGATGAGAAAACTTTTAGCAAACTTAGGAATGAGCTAAATATACTTGATTCTCGGAATTTTGATTAAAACATTGCACACATAGCTCATTTATATACCTTTGATCATATCTCTTTCTTTTGGTACATATACATATTTCTTATTCTTCTTGTGCCAAGGATAAGACTAATGTGTTTCCATTAGTATCTCTTGTATTAGTCTTAGATTGAAAGGGAAATGGAGTATTCGGCAAAGACAACGCTTCCACTCAACTCCATCGGTATTATTTACCCTTTGCCGGTATTCCACAACACTCTCCAATTTGGTATAATCTTTCACTAATATATTGTTTGCCAAAGGGGGAGAAAATATAAAAGGGCTCTCAAAAGTCTCCATTTTTGGCGATTAATGCCAAAGGGGGAGAAAGTATCTAGCCCAAAGCAAAAGGACCGCACCACCACCAATTTCAAAATTTTCAAGAAATTTTCAAATCAGTATCTAAATGTATTTGATCTTTGATCTTGTTCAAATGGTATTTACAAAAATTGGTAAAACCCTCTTGAACACTAAGAGGAGAATTTCATTCAGGGGGGTTTGTTTAGTCAAAGGAAAAGCATTAGAAATAGGTGAAGAAAATTTCAAATCTTGAAAATGCTTCTTACTATCTTACTCATATGCCCTTGACTATTTGCAAAAAGACTTTGAAAAGAATTTATAAAAGAATTTGTAAAAACAAAACAAGTGGTGCAAACGTGGTCCAAAATATTAAAATAAAAGAAAGCAACCATGCATATCTAGTGAAATTATAAATTGGTTTAACTCCAAGTAACCTATGCACTTACATTATGCAAACTAGTTCATTCCTGCACTTTATATATTTGTTTTGGTTTGTGTTGGCATCAATCACCAAAAAGGGGGAGATTGAAAAGGAAATAGGGTCAAACATTTTCCATAATTAATTTTGGTGGTTGATTGCCCAACACAAATAATGGACTAACTAGTTTGTTCTAGATTATATGTTTTACAGGTGCATAAAGGTTCAACATAAACCAATAGAAGATAAAAGATAGGGTTCAAATTTAAAGGAGCAAGAAACTTGAGAGTGCCCTGGTCTGGCGCACCGGACTGTCCGGTGTCCCACGGATAGTGTCCGGTGCACCAGGGCCGTACAAACTCCAACTCGCTACTCTCGGGGTTTTCCAGCGCCGCTCCACTATAATTCAACGGACTGTCCGGTGTGCCACCGGACTGTCTGGTGCACCAGTGGAGCAACGGCTCCTTCGCGCAACGGTCGACTACAAAAGCTGATGTTTCAGATGAACAATGCGCAACAGTGCACGGCAGAGCAAAGCCGCCCGTCACAGGAGCACCGAACAGTGAACAAAGCCTATCTGGTGCGGCACCGGACTGTCCGGTGCCACTACAAGACAAAGGCTCCAACGGTCGACAGCGCCCAAACCCTAATGGTTGGGTGACATGGCTGGCGCACCAGACGGTGTCCGGTGGCGCACCGGACTGTCCGGTGCGCCCTTCGACATACAACCTCCTCAACGGCTATGTGGTGGTTGAAGGCTATAAATACCCCCCAACCACCACCACTCCAACCATCTAAGCATTCAGCACTCCTCATTCAATACAAGAACAAAGTGCAACACTCCAAGATACAAATCAAAGCCACCGAACCAATCAAAGTCCCCGGTTGGGGACTTGCTCTCAAATGCTATGAGTTAAGAACAAGGCAACACAAAATGTTAAAAGTTAATGCCCTTCGTCCTTCGAAGCATTATCTCCCTCAGGATATAATGATCTTCAGACGAAGGTCATGAAAGACGAACCTTCATCATCATAGAGAATACTAATGAAAGGAGAAGCATATGAAATATAAAGACAACATGAATAATCATATAATCTTTTCTAATATATATTTCTTTTTAGCTATCATGGATAAACAGAAATAAAATTGAATTACATTTATACCTTTGGCTTGACAGAAAGTAAAAGTCCAAGCCTGATGCGCGAGAGAATTCAAGCCAGCATGAATAGTACGGGGGTACTGTTCACCTATTTATAGGCACGGGACGTAGCCCGGTTAGAATTACTTTTATGCCCCTGATGACTAGTTACAATCGTGACACAAATTATCATGGACTGAACGGTCTTTTCCTCTTCAAGTCGGTGCAGCCCTTCGTCTTAAGTCATGTCGCTATGTCGAAGCTCCCTGTAGCTTCGTGTGTACCTTCGCGCTGAGTTTGATTGTACACTGATCTTTCGAAGGTACTTCTTCTTAAAGGACCTTCGGCGACGAAGCAGGCCCCCAACAGTAGCCCATTCGTGGTGCTAGATCATTTTTCGTAATGAGCTTGATCCGTGAAAAATTCTCAAGGCTTCGGAATGCCGAAGGTCCGAAAAACACCTTCCCTGAGCTCGTTGCCGAGAAACGATTAAAATATTCCAGGCGCAAGGTGGCCCACTACACAGCGGGAAGTGGTCCACCGTTCAGCAGGTGCGGGTGACTGTTCGGCGGGTGCGGGCCACCTTGGCGATTCATCTTCCCACCTGCAGCACTATATAAACAAACGGGTAGGTGTGAAGTTACCACAACATTCATTGCCATTGCACTGTTGTGCTGTTGAAAAATTTGACTGTAGTCGAAGCTTTTTCACCGCATTCTCTAGCGAATCCTTCACTTTGAATTAGCTTCGTCAAAAGAGGGAGCTTCGTCAAAACTGTAAAAAACATTAGCTTCGTAAAAACCACAAAAAGATCTATTCAGATGGCCAGAGTACGCTCGACTACGAGGGTAACCCGTGAAGGAGAGGATACTGAAGCCACCGAGACAGTTCCAATCTCCGAAGTCATGAGGCAATCAGGGTTAGTTGTGACAGAGGGGGCCATTGAAGAAGGTGTGCCTGCTGTCGAAGATGAACAAGCTGATGTTGAGGAAGAAAATGCTGAAGAAGAAGAAGAAGATTATAGCATTCTGATCCCATCAAAACCCAACCACTTGGATTTTGAAAAATCTACTGTGTCTGAGGCTGATATGGCCATGATGATAAAGCTGGGCTACTTCAGAGAAGTTGAGAAGAAGCTTATTCGCTTTGTCGGGGAAGAAACCACTCCAACGCCGAAGGATGACGAAGTAGTAGTTTACAAAAGCTTTTTCAGAGCGAGATTACGGTTTCCGCTACACGAGATGATTGGAGAAGTTTTGGATAATTATGAAATCTATCTTCATCAGCTGACCCCTAACGGTATTGTTAGTCTCAGCATTTTATCTGGGCCCTTCGCATTCAAGGAATGGACCCAAATGCTGAAGCTTTTTGCTGAGTGCATGAACTACACTACCAAACAAAGGCCAGAGAAGACGTGCTTCATGAAAATTTTAGCTGTTATAACTTCGCGTATCGCAAGGATACGAAGGCCCCTGTCCTTAGCTATCGAACCAAATGGCCAACTGGCTGGAAAAGTGAGTGGTTTTATATCAAGGCTGACGAGAAAAAGAGAGAGAAACTGAAGACGTTGGTCATGAGCTCGCTGAGTTTAAGCTTCGGATGACCCAATCTTTGTGCAACATGAAGCTAGGGCTACCATGCCAGCTAGCCGTAGCAGAATTTAGAGTGGTGGCTGAACATGTCAGCACCAGGGATCTAGTGCAAGAATACTTGGCGAACAGGGTATCTCCAACATTGAGTGAATGGAGTATGCCAAAGCTGAAAGGAACAAAGAAGAAGGGTGAACTTGTTCGATTGCCCTATCACTTCAAGTTTGAGAAACAATTCAAAGAGCCCTGCCAAGAATGGCTAGAGATGATTGAGACTATGTGCAACGAGATTCTAGGCAATTATACCAAAAAGGAAGATCAATTGATGACTGCTACCTTCGGCACCCGACCAAAAAGAAGGTTGAATCGAGTAATGGATGCTTTAAACTTTGAATACCCTAACTATGAACGATTAAACAAGGGTGCTGAAGGGTCAAAGAGAAAAAGGGTTGTCAGTATTATGAGCAGACAGGCTGCTAGGATGATAAAAGAGGACGAAAAAGCCCTGAAAAAGAGGAAGTCTAGTCCTGAGCCGAAGGTGACGACATCGAGGGAAAGAAAAAGCGCAACTCCAGAGCCGAAGATGACTGAAATAGAAGAGGAAACTCAGTCGACGCCTTCTGCTGCTTAAGTAGAAGAAATTTTAAAGGTAATGACCGAATCCTTACCTATCAAGCTGCTAAGTCCTCTGGGGCCGGATCTGACGAAGCTTTTACAGAAGAAGGATGAGCCTTCGGTAGCGAAAAAGGTGGCTGGTCCAAAAAAGCGAAGAATTGTTACTGTCATGCAAGCCATTGAGGAAACACCACCACCAGCCTCAGCCTAAAAAATGACACCCGCTGCCGAAGCTGTGACTTCTGCTGAGGTCGCGCCTGCCGAAGCTACCAATCTAGAGAGTATGTTATCTGATATCGATAAAGTGCTCTTGGATTTGGCCACGGAGGAAGCTGCTGCGGCTACAGAGGGAGTCCTGGCTGCAGAGAAAACTGCTGCAGTTATAGAAGAAGCCATGGCCGCAATGCCTGGAAAAGGAAAATAAATTGCCAAAGATACTTCAGAAGATCAAGGCTTCTGCTTTCAAATTTTAATTGGTCAAGAATTATCCAAGGCTGAAAAGGAGGAGCTGCAGGAGTATGCTATATCCTGTGGCTACCAGCCAGGAGCCATGCTCTTCAGCGGAATTAGCGAAGAAGCCTTAGGATGTATTCAAAATCGAACTGGGGCGAAGATTATCAGTACTCTGTCGAGGAGTGTTGGTTTTCCAAAGCTTGAAGCTGACATCAGCAACTACCGACGACAACATATCGTCTGCAGCTTATTCTATTCTAATTTTAAGGTAAAGTTTTTTCCTCAACTTTTTGTAGTTTTGCGATGAAGCAAAGATTTCTGATGAAGGTTATTTTGTACAGAGTATGTTATTAAGCAAGGCACTGAGAATGCAGCAAGATATTGAAGATAAAAAGAATGAGATTATAATTGAAGGTTTGAAGAAAATCAAAGATCAAGAAGCCTCTTTAGAGAAGAAAGACTTTCTCCTTCAGACAATGGAGGGTTCATTGGCGGAAGCCTAAGCCGAAGTTGCTAAATTAAATGATGAACTCAAAAAATCAGAAAGCTTTGAGCAAGAAAAGAAGAGTTTCGATGCGAAGCTTGAAGCCGAAATCGAGAAAAGTTCGAATATGCAAAAATCATTAAAAGAGCTTCAGGATGGATGCTTGAACTTCGGCATCCGATGCGTGCAACAGCTGAAACAGGTCTTCAACTCGGTGGGAGCTAGCTCTGACAAATTTGAACCTTTGGTTGAAGACCTGCCAAGCACCTTCGAACATATTGAGAGCGATGTTGAGGCGCTTGATGAAGTAATAGCTGGGCATGGTGACTTCTGTGCCCTGCTGGCTTCTCGCGGCACAGCTGTAGCTTTTATGAAGACTGGTTGCACGCATGGAAGGATTGTCAACAGACCAAACTTCAGCTTATCACCAGCGGACTTGAATGATATCCCTAGCCTAGCCCGAAGCATTGGAAATAGATTTATAACACAAATTTGGACGAAGGGTGGGTGGGACTTAGCTGGTGACGAAGCTTGAAGTCACCTTAAGCCGGTATTAAGCTTGTACCTGTTTCTTACCTTCTCCTGAGATTACTGTTTTACCTTATACCGCTTTGTTGTGTACAAGATGACGATGCTGAAGGTTAACAAACCGAAGCTTGACAGAAAACTGATGAAGCTGCTGCACCTATCTTTTAGAGACATTCAAATTACCTTGTAAAAGATATTGTAATTTAGGAATGAAACATTACTCTGTAAATTTGTCTATACCTTGTAATATACTTTTACCTTTTCATCCGTGCGTGAATTGCTTTGATGTGGACGAAACTCGTATCTTTTGAGCCGAAGGCGAAAAACACCTTCCCTTCTTTTCGTACACAACGAAGCATATCTTTGCTTCTTTATACTCATCGGAGCCTTGTCATCAAAGTCGAAGCATCTGTTTATACTTTATGTTATGATGATGATAATTCTACGAATGTCTACATGAATGTGTATGAATGCGATGCGATGTAATGTGCAAATGAATGTCCAAATACACGCATACGAAGCCACATCCGGACTCTGCATCCCCTTAGGAACGTCTTTCGAGTCTTAAGCTCTGCATCCCCTTAGGAACGTCTTTTGAGCTTCTTCACCTTCTACTTCGGTGGTATAAGTTCTGCATCCCCTTAGGAACGACTTTTGAACTTCTTCGCCTTATATTTTGGTGGTATAAATTCTGCATCCCGTTAGGAACGACTTTTGAACTTCTTCGTCTTATATTTCAGCGGTATTTGGCTCTGCATTCCCTTAGGAACGACCTTTGAGCAGAAAACTTACACTGCGCTCCCTTAGGAACGACTTTTTGTAGCTTCGTCATGCTCTGCATCCCCTTGGGGACGACTTTTGAGCTTCTCCCTGCTTTTTCTCTCTTTTTTTTTCTCTCTCTGCACTCGATGGTGCATGCTTAGATTTTACATTTTACATCCTTTTGGGGGATTTGGCTCTCATGGAGCTAAATAAGAAAGAAAAAATTACAAGCTATGGCCCTATTAAAAACCTTTCTCCCCCTTCGGAAAGGAAAAGGGTGCCATAGAAAAAATGAAAAAAGATCACATCAAATTATACATAATATCGCTGAAGCTCATCCGCATTCCAAGATCTAGGTATGTCATTGCCGTCCATATCGTTCAATCTGTCAGAACTGGGCCTCGACGAAGATACCACCAGAAAAGGCCCTTCCCACTTCAGCTGCAATTTGCCTACCATGTCCGGATTGGCCACTCTCCGAAGCACCAAATGCCCTGGCTTAATATTTTTCAACCGAACTTTTCTGTCACGCCATTTTATTGTTTCGGCTTGATATTTGTTGATGTTTTCCATAGCTTGAAGTCTGGTCCCCTCTATAGTATCTTTTGCTATGTGATAATCAACTTCGTCTTCTGCCGAAGCTGATGTTCTTATTGACCCTGCTTTAGCTTCTTCTGGAGTTATAGTTTCGTCACCAAATAATAGTTTGAAGGGTGTAAAACCTATTGATCTTGATGTGGTTGTATTGTGGCTCCAGACTACTTTAACCAACTCGTCTGGCCACTTTCCTCTGGGTTGGTTGAAGATTAGCTTCATTATTCCCGTCATTATAATGCCATTTGCTCTTTCTACCAGCCCATTCGACTCCGGATGCCTAACTGATGCAAAGAGAATTTTCGTGCCAATTTGGTCACAGAAATCCTTGAATGTTTCAGCATCAAACTGTGTTCCTTTGTCCACAGTTATGACCTTCGGCATGCCGAAGCGACAAACAATATTTTGCCAGAAGAATTTCTGGACTGTAACCGAAGTTATTGTAGCCAAAGGCTTTGCTTCAATCCACTTAGAATAATATTCTACAGCTACCACAACATATTTCAAATTACCTTGCGCTAGTGGAAGTGGGCCTAACAAATCCAATCCCCATCTTCGCAATGGCCAAGTAGGCTATATTAGCTGAGTGAGTGACGAAGGTTGCTTCTGGTCTCTTGCACATTTTTGACAATTTTCACATTTTTGTACTAGCTCTGCTGCATCCGAAGCTGCCTTCAGCCAATAAAAACCTTGTCTAAACACTTTTCCCAGCAAGGGCCTGGACCCAATATGAGATCCACACAGACCTGCATGTATCTCCTTCATTAATTCAATACCTTCAGCTCTGGATAAACACTTGAGGAGCAGAGAATAGACTCCATGTTTATACAATTCCCCTTCTATTATCACATACGGTCTTGTCCTTGCTTCCATTCTCTTATTATAAGCCTCGTCATCCGAAAGACAATTTTCTTAGAGGAAAGATATAATTTCAGTCCTCTAGTCTTCACTATGTACAGGGGAAATTATGAGCACCGCCCTCTCCATAAGTTCAACTGAAGGTGCTTTTATTGTTTCAAAAAACACTTCTGAAGGTAAAGGGATCCCCTGTGCCGCTGATTTGGCTAATAAATCTGTATGCTCGTTTTGTCCTCTTGGAATATTTTTGACAGAAAAACCTTCGAAAGATGCTTCCAGCCTTCGAACTGTATCCAGATATTTTTCAAGCTTCGGATCCCTCTCCTTACTACTTTTGTCTACATGACCAGAAATGATTTGAGAGTTAGTTTTAAGGATGGCCCTTCTTATTCCCATTGCCTTTAACTTCTGAAGCCCCAACATGAGTGCTTCGTATTCAGCAATATTGTTTGTACAACTGAAGTCAAGCTTTGCTGCATAGCATGTTTTGATTTTTGAAGGCGCGATTAGGACCGCAGCTGCTCCTGCGCCGAAGGTTCCCCAAGAACCATCGCAGAATACTGTCCAAGCTTCGGCGTCTTTGTAATACTCAAATTTGTATACAAAGAGTACAGAGTGATCTCCTCAATTCTATATGCCTCATTTGCATCATAAAAAAACATACACCAAATTTAGAGATTAATTCAAACAAATGATAAAAAAATGCATCATGTTGGAGTTTTATATGTTTGTGCATTAAATAAAATAATAAGGATGATGATAATAAATTAATAATTCCAAAGGATGGAGTAAACCCTGAATTAAAATTTGGGTTTTGTGAATAAGAGGTAGAGGAATGATATAAAATATAAATAATATAATTATACTTCCAAAGTTGGTATTCTTAATTTCACAATATGATTGAGAATAAATTTGGAACAAAGTTGAATTTAAAATTCGGACTCAAATTAAACTTAGAAATAGGAGAGAAAACAAGACAGGAAAAGGGAAACTGGTGCTCTGCCTGCGCTTGGGCCGAAAAAACGACTGGCCAGCCCACTTACTCACTGTGTTGGCCTAACTTGCTTCTCACCGCGCGCGACCCACGCATGGTCTTTCCTCTCCGCGCGGCCCAGCCGTGAAGATCGCGCGCACCAGCGTGGCTGCGTAGCTGATAGTCGGGCCCTACCTGGTGGTCATCTTGTAGTTCTTCCCCAAGCGCCGCACATCGCCCACCACCTAACGACCTCCGCGTCCTGGGCCATGCATGCCGGCTTGCATGGAGACTCCTGGACCCTTGATAAACAAGGATATCGCCCTCTTTCCTATGCCTCCTATCCAAACCACGTAGTGCCCTAGCAACTCCACGACGCCAGGGAAATTGGCGACTTGGGGCCGCTGGTTTAGAGCTCGAAAAAACCACCGCCGCCGGGAATTCCTCGGTGAATGAACTCCGCTGCGGGTGGATTGCGAAGGCGGCGCTCGTGTGACCATCGGATGCGAGGTTGCGGTTGGGGACCTTTCGGTAAGGAATCATCTCCCCCTGCATACTCGCCCTACCTGGCCTTCGCAACGTAGCACCTAGATCCAACTAGGGTCGGCGTTCTACTCGTAGCAGGGCACGACACCACCGCTGAACCTGGTTCAAGTTGGGTTAGACGCGGTAGCGGGTGCGCGCGTCAGCGTGCATTTGAAGATGCCTTCGGCCACGGGCGGCTGAGTCTACCTGGAGAGCGAGACGTCTTAGCCTAGGCGCTGTCGTGGAGGAAGGCTTGCCGCTGGAAGGCGCGCAGTCTCGAGCAGTCGGTAGAAGATGGCTAGGAGACGACCTAGACAGGGAGTTGGGGCGAAGAGGGTTCTGCGCCGTTTATCGGGGGCTCGGATGGCGAGCTCTGCGGTGGGGGAACAGGGCGCCGCCGTAATGGCCAGGCCATTGCTGTGGTCCGTGTTTTGAGGAAGAAGGTCTCTGAACCGCGCATTTCGCGATCAACGGCTGTGATTAGAAGTTGGGGATCGAGTAGTGCTAGCCGTTGATCTCCTCCCAGACAGCTAGGATTAAATAACACATAGCCCTTTCGCGCGATTGATTTTGGCCGTTGATCTTGATCCTACGGCTCAGATCTATCCCCAGCCCAGCCTCCACTTGATCTATTCTGGGCCGTGCAGATCTAATCGAACGGTCCAGCCAACTTCATACCCCTTCGCGGGTACATTTTTCTAAAGAGACCCTATACTTTACTAGAATCAACCCGCCATCCTGATTTACTGTTCCCTGAGTCTTGGTTATCTTGCGCAGAGGCCCCTGGACTTTCTAAAAAATGAGGCCCAGTCCAGAGGTGTTTAAAAACAGAGAAATAATATTAGAAATTCATTTTTAATACAAAAACAAATTTAGAAACTTGTAAAATTCATAGAAATTCCATTTTTGGTCCAAATTGAACCATTCCAATTTCTAAAATTTTGTAATAATATTCTCTGTCATTTAGTGTCTCTGTTTTGGCATAAAAACAGTAAGAACATTAATTTAACATTTAATCCTATTTTAATCACATTAAACCTTAGGAAATTCATAACTTGAATTCTATAACTCCAAATTTAGTGATTCCAGTTCCTATGATTTCATTTTAAAGTGTAGATTTTTACTGCGTATTTTATTTACATGTTTGATGTGATGTTAACTTATGCTATACTATGTATGTATTGTGTTGATGCGAGTAGACGAGCAAGCCACTGTGGATTCTGAGGTTCAACAAGTAGAGATAGCTGAGCAGGAGCTCATTGAAGGCAAGTTGTGCCCTTGATCACTTACTTTTCCCAGTAATGTTCTTATTAATTTTAATGATCTGCATAGGTTAATTTTGATGGGATCCTTTAGGTTACCCCAGTTTTGATTATCTTTATACCTTGTTCACCACTGAATTATTTTTGGGTAGTACCTGCTATTGCTTTATGTGGATTGGGTATGGAGATACACTATTCAGGATTATTCTATTATTATCTTGTTATTATTACTATTCATGTTAAGATCATTAAATTAATGGGAACATGGAGCGACCACCCGGGAAAACAGTGCTACCACAAGGGTTTAATGGGACGCCCTTGGCTGATTAACTAGGAAAGCTAGTGGAGGTCTTCCTTACCCGAAAGGGGTAAGGGCAGTAGAGGAGTGGTCAGTGTAGGGGGGTCCTTGGTTGATTTTGCTGTGATGGCGGTCAGACAAGAACCCTGCACTGGAGCTTCCTATAAACTGTAGCAAGATTTCTGAAGCTAGTGGAACTTTGTAAAGGCCTCGTAGTGTTACTCTGCCTCGCCTCCTCGGTAGAGGTGTATGGGATTGGCCATCTCTTGGCAGATGGGTAACATGACTTGTGGGTAAAGATGCGCAACCTCTGCAGAGTGTAAAACTAGTATACTAGCCGTGCTCACGGTCATGAGCGGCTCGGACCCTCACATGATTAATTATGGAACTTAAATTTAATTTGACATTTGCATCGCATTTGGGATTATTTTACAATTACTTTTATTTATTATTATTAAGGTTTGGTATTTACTTACACTTAGTAATTGCTAATAAAATTTTGACCAACTTATAAAAGCAATGCTCAGCTTGAGCCTTTACTTCATTGATTAGCCTTACACTTCATGAACTCCCACCTTTGGCGAGATCATGTCACATTATTCCCCACGACTTGTTGAGATATGAACGTATGTGAGCTCACTCTTGCTGTCTCACACCCCCCCACAGGAGAAGAACAGGTGGTCGAAGAGGAGCCGCCTAACACTGAGGCATTTGATCTGATCTAGGTGGCGTTTCTCGGTTGACATTGGCGCCAACGATCCTTAGTTCGTTTTACATTTATTCTTTTACTTTGTAATAAGTCTTCCGCTATGTAATAAATACTCTGATGTTTTATGACATTTACCTCTATACACTCTGTTATTATATATGTTGTCTTCTTTGGCGCATGTATGAGATGCACCCGGCTTTGTTCCTTAAAACCGGGTGTTACAGAAGTGGTATCAGAGCAAATGTTGACTGTAGGACGAAACCTAGATAGAAATGGACAAAACCCTTACCTACTTATCTTATTCTGATTCATTCTACACTTACCTTACTCTGATTCTTTCTACACTTACCTTGATCCTATCTCACCTTCTACTGTTCTACTCTGATCATTCTTACCTTTTCTACTCTTAGACAAGATGGATTTCACACCTTGGAATCCCTACCCCTATGATATTTTTAAGAGATAGGAGACCTAAGACAAAAAAAATATAAAATTATTTTCTCTATTAAAAATGTTGGTTGATTGTTCTGATGATCAATGCCTGATTTGCTTCTTTGATTGATTGAAATATTATATATGGACATCTTAGCATGTGCCAGCATAAGGTAATAAATTAGCTATGGTAGGTAAAACATTAAACTGCTTAGCTAATAAATCCCCCAAAGTAACATGATTCGTAATTACTGCCTTGTCTGCTACTCTCTCTTACCATATGTATCTAACTCAGATGGTCAATACCAGGAGGGGTGGTGGAATTGATTTGCCTCCTAATCGACACACTCGAAGGATATATAGACAACCTCAGCCACAACCAGCAGGGATGAATCCTCCTAATCCTCCACCAGGCGGGGTTGATCCACTGATGGCAGCACAGATGGCGGTGATGCAGCAAATGGCGGACACTATGGCTGATATGCGTGCCCAGATGCAGCAAGAACGCCAGGAGATGCGTCAGGAAAGAGAAGATATACGCCAGGAGTTGCGCCAGGAGAGAGAGGAGATACGCCAGGAGAGAAGGGCGCAACAACAGCAGCTGCAACAACAACTTCAACAACAGCAGCAACAGCAACAAGTGCCATTGCCTCCACCACCACCACCAGTTCCACCTCGTGATAAGCACTGGGAGTTTATGAGTCATAAGCCACCGACCTTCGCTAGTTCGCCAGATCCACTTGATGCAGATGATTGGTTGAAGTCAATTGAGAAGATGCTCAACATTGCCCAATGCTCAGACCGGGAGAAAGTTCTTTATGCCTCAGGTCGTCTGACAGGTCCTGCTGCTGACTGGTGGGATTCTTATACTGCTGCCCATGATGCTGCTAATACTATTACTTGGGCAGAGTTCAGTACACAGTTCAGGAACTACCATATTCCAGCTGGGATGATAAAGATCAAGAAGAAGGAGTTTCTGTCATTAAAGCAAGGCCATATGTCGGTCAGCGAGTACAGGGACAAATTTATTCAGCTGTCGAGATATGCTCCGGAGGAAGTCGCTGAGGATGAGAGAAAGCAGGAGCACTTTATTGAAGGACTTAATGGACCCTTGCAGTATGCACTGGTTGCACACACTTTTCCATCATTTCAGAGGCTACTGGATAAGGCTCTTGCTATTGAACACAAGCGTGTTCAACTGGGTGATTTGAAGAGGAAGGCTATCTCGCAGGGACAGGGTAGCAGCAGTGTTCGTCCCCGCTACGTTTCACCACAGGGTACACCGACTCGACCAGGAGGACCACGCCCAGTTCAGTATGCTCCACAGGGCTCTCCACGGACACCTACTCGTCATGCCACTCCCACGGGCACCCCGACGAGGTCTACAGGACAGAAGACCGGCCCTACATGCTTCAAGTGTAGTCAGATTGGGCACTATGCTAATGCTTGTCCTATGGGAAATTCTGGTACACCAGCTAAGAACAAGCAATAGACTCCTGGCAAGGGATATTCTATAGCCAGGGTGAATCAAGTCAGCGTTGATGATACTCCTGATGGTGGTGACATCGTACTCGGTATGTTTGATGTTAATGCAATTCCTGCAACCATATTATTTGATTCTAGTGCTACACATTCATTCATGTCTGCTAGATATGCCAACACAAATGAAATACCACTGTAAATATGAGAAAACCCATGATAGTAATTACACCTAAAGGGCCTATTGAGGCGAATCAAATGACACGTAGATTGACATTATCAATTATGGGAAGAGAATTTGGAGCTACTGCTATAATATTAGATGCCAGCAGTGTAGATCTGATCCTTGGTATGTCATGGCTAAGAAAGGCAAAGGCCGTTATAGCATGTGGTAGAGGTACCGTAGAACTCACTACCACTAAAGGAGAAAGATTTCAAGTTAATATTGCAGTAACCTCCTCATCCATGTGTGCAATGTTCTTTATACCTGAGGAGTTTGTTGGAGACAACATCCGGGTGGTTAGAGACTTTCCAGATGTCTTTCCAGAGGAGTTACCAGGGATGCCACCCGATAGGGAAGTTGAGTTTGTGATTGATCTTTTACCTGGAACTGCCCCTATTTCTAAGCGACCATACAGGATGGCTATAGAAGAACTGAAGGAGCTTAAGAAGCAGTTAACTGAGTTACAAGAAGCGGGGTACATTCGTCCGAGTTCCTCACCTTGGGGAGCACCGGTGTTATTTGTGCAGAAGAAGGATGGATCGCAACGGATGTGTGTGGACTATAGATCACTTAATGATGTCACGGTAAAGAACAAGTATCCATTACCCCGTATTGAGGATTTGTTTGATCAGATGAGAGGAGTCAGGGTATTCTCGAAGATTGATCTCCGATCAGGATACCATCAGATGAAGATTAGACCATCAGATATTCCTAAGATGGCTTTCTCAACCCGATATGGATTATATGAGTTTACTGTTATGTCATTTGGATTAACCAATGCACTGGCTTATTTCATGAATTTGATGAATAAGGTGTTTATGGAGTATTTGGACAGATTCGTCGTGGTGTTTATCGACGATATTCTTATCTATTCTAAGAATGAAAGTGATCATGAACAACATCTAAGGTTGGTGCTACAAAAGCTACGAGATAATCAACTCTACGCTAAGTTCAGCAAGTGTGAGTTTTGGATTGACAAGGTACCATTCCTTGGTCATATTATGTCTAATGGAGGAATAGCAGTGGATCCTGCTAAAGTGAAGGAGATAATGGAGTGGAGAGTGCCCACTACAGTTACTGAGATTCGGAGTTTCTTGGGACTTGCAGGATATTATCGGAGATTTATTGAAGGGTTCTCTAAAATTGCCAAGCCTATGACATCGCTTTTGGAGAAAGGAAGAGAATTCAAGTGGGATGAGAAATGCCAAGAAAGCTTTGATCAATTGAAGGAGAGGTTGATGTCGCCACCAGTATTGGTTATGCCAAATCTACAGAAGGGATTTGACATTTATTGTGATGCATGTGGCCAAGGACTTGGATGTGTGCTCATGCAAGAAGGACATGTGATTGCCTATGCATCTCGTCAGTTGCGGAAACATGAATTGAACTACCCCACTCATGACTTGGAGCTGGCTGCCGTTGTGCATGCACTTAAGATTTGGAGACACTACATTATGGAACTAAGTGCCAAGTATACACGGATCATAAGAGCTTGAAGTACATATTCACTCAGAAGGATCTCAACCTTAGGCAACGCCGTTGGTTGGAGCTCATTAAGGATTATGATTTGGAGATTCACTATCACCCAGGCAAGGCAAATTTGGTTGCAGATGCCTTGAGTCGGAAGGAGCATGTTCACTCCGCTTTCGTTGTCCAGCTACCCGATGAATTAGCCAAAGATTTTGAGAGGCTCAACCTGGGAATTGTTACACATACGGAAGGAGTTACTATTGAATTGGAACCTACCTTGGAGCAAGAAATTCATAAAGGTCAGGTTGGTGATGCTAAAATCCAAGAGATCAAGGATCTGATAACAGAAGGTAGAGACCCAGAGTTCACAGAAGATGAGCAAGGCACGATATGGTTCAAGAATCGGATTTGTGCTCCTGATATTGATAGTCTTCGGAAAACCATATTGGAGGAGGCACATGACTCAGTTTATTCTATCCACCTTGGGAGCACTAAGATGTATCAGGATTTGAAGCAAAAATATTGGTGGTATGGATTGAAGAGAGATGTGGCTGCACATGTGGCTATGTGCGATGTGTGCCAAAGAGTTAAAGCTGAACACCAGAGGCCAGCCGGACTATTACATCCACTGAAGATACCTGAGTGGAAATGGGAAGAGATTGGCATGGACTTTATTGTTGGATTACCCCGCACGTCTGCTGGATATGATTCTATATGGGTGATTGTGGACAGGCTAACTAAAGTAGCCCACTTTATTCCAGTGAAGACCACGTATTCAGGAGCCAAGTTGGCAGAGTTGTACATGGCACGGATTGTCTGTCTGCATGGTGTGCCAAAGAAGATTGTATCAGACCGGGGATCACAGTTTACCTCTCGGTATTGGAAGAAGTTGCACGAGTCCTTGGATACAAGATTAAATTTTAGTTCGGCTTACCATCCACAGACTGATGGGCAGACTGAGAGGACTAACCAAGTGCTGGAAGATATGTTAAGAGCTTGTGCCCTTAAGCATGGTGGTAGTTGGGATAAGAGTTTGCCTTATGCGGAGTTCTCTTATAATAATAGCTATCAGGCCAGTTTGAGGATGTCACCATTTGAAGCTTTATATGGCAGGAAGTGCAGGACTCCACTGTATTGGGATCAAACTGGTGAAAGACAGTTGTTTGGGCCTGAGATTATACAAGAAGCAGAGGAACAAGTCCAGCAAATAAGGGAGAATTTGAGAACTGCGCAGTCAAGACAGAAAAGTTATGCCGATACCCGGAGAAGACTGCTTGAGTTTAAGGAGGGAGATTATGTCTACTTGAAGGTGTCACCACTCCGGGGTATGAGGAGATTTAAAGTCAAGGGAAAGTTGTCCCCTCGTTTTATTGGACCCTTCTTAATCTTAAAGCGAGTGGAAGAGGTTGCATATCAATTGGAGTTACAGGATCATCTCGCAGATGTTCATGATGTATTCCATGTATCTCAGCTGAAGAAATGTCTCAGGGTACCTGAGGAACAATTACCAATGGAAGACCTTAGTGTTCAAGAAGATTTGACTTATGCTGAGTACCCCATCAAGATTTTGGATACTTTGACTCGAGTTACGAGGAATAAGGTTATAAAGATGTGCAAAGTGCAATGGAGCCACCACGGTGAAGATGAAGCAACTTGGGAAAGAGAAGAAGAGCTTCGTATAGATTTTCCCCACCTTTTCCCTAGATCTGCCTAAATCTCGAGGGCGAGATTATTTTTAAGGGGGGTAGGATTTGTAATACTCAAATTTGTATACAAAAAGTACAGAGTGATCTCCTCAATTCTATATGCCTCATTTGCATCATAAAAAAACATACACCAAATTTAGAGATTAATTCAAACAAATGATAAAAAAATGCATCATGTTGGAGTTTTATATGTTTGTGCATTAAATAAAATAATAAGGATGATGATAATAAATTAATAATTCCAAAGGATGGAGTAAACCCTGAATTAAAATTTGGGTTTTGTGAATAAGAGGTAGAGGAATGATATAAAATATAAATAATATAATTATACTTCCAAAGTTGGTATTCTTAATTTCACAATATGATTGAGAATAAATTTGGAACAAAGTTGAATTTAAAATTCGGACTCAAATTAAACTTAGAAATAGGAGAGAAAACAAGACAGGAAAAGGGAAACTGGTGCTCTGCCTGCGCTTGGGCCGAAAAACGACTGGCCAGCCCACTTACTCACTGTGTTGGCCTAACTTGCTTCTCACCGCGCGCGGCCCACGCATGGTCTTTCCTCTCCGCGCGGCCCAGCCGTGAAGATCGCGCGCACCAGCGTGGCTGCGTAGCTGATAGTCGGGCCCTACCTGGCGGTCATCCTGTAGTTCTTCCCCAAGCGCCGCACATCGCCCACCACCTAACGACCTCCGCGTCCTGGGCCATGCATGCCAGCTTGCATGGAGACTCCTGGACCCTTGATAAACAAGGATATCGCCCTCTTTCCTATGCCTCCTATCCAAACCACGTAGTGCCCTAGCAACTCCACGACGCCAGGGAAATTGGCGACTTGGGGCCGCTGGTTTAGAGCTCGAAAAAACCACCGCCGCCGCCGGGAATTCCTCGGTGAATGAACTCCGCTGCGGGTGGATTGCGAAGGCGGCGCTCGCGTGGCCATCGGATGCGAGGTTGCGGCTGGGGACCTTTCGGTAAGGAATCATCTCCCCCTGCATATCGCCCTACCTTGCCTTCGCAACGTAGCACCTAGATCCAACTAGGGTCGGCGTTCTACTCGTAGCAGGGCACGACACCACCGCTGAACCTCGTTCGAGTTGGGTTAGACGCGGTAGCGGGTGCGCGCGTCAGCGTGCATTTGAAGATGCCTTCGGCCACGGGCGGCTGAGTCTACCTGGAGAGCGAGACGTCTTAGCCTAGGCGCTGTCGTGGAGGAAGGCTTGCCGCTGGAAGGCGCGCAGTCTCGAGCAGTCGGTAGAAGATGGCTAGGAGACGACCTAGACAGGGAGTTGGGGCGAAGAGGGTTCTGCGCCGTTTATCGGGGGCTCGGATGGCGAGCTCTGCGGTGGGGGAACAGGGCGCCGCCGTAATGGCCAGGCCATTGCTGTGGTCCGTGTTTTGAGGAAGAAGGTCCCTGAACCGCGCATTTCGCGATCAACGGCTGTGATTAGAAGTTGGGGATCGAGTAGTGCTAGCCGTTGATCTCCTCCCAGACACCTAGGATTAAATAACACATAGCCCTTTCGCGCGATTGATTTTGGCCGTTGATCTTGATCCTATGGCTCAGATCTATCCCCAGCCTAGCCTCCACTTGATCTATTCTGGGCCGTGCAGATCTAATCGAACGGTCCAGCCAACTTCATACCCCTTCGCGGGTACATTTTTCTAAAGAGACCCTATACTTTACTAGAATCAACCCGCCATCCTGATTTACTGTTCCCTGAGTCTTGGTTATCTTGCGTAGAGGCCCCTGGACTTTCTGAAAAATGAGGCCCAGTCCAGAGGTGTTTAAAAACAGAGAAATAATATTAGAAATTCATTTTTAATACAAAAACAAATTTAGAAACTTGTAAAATTCATAGAAATTCCATTTTTGGTCCAAATTGAACCATTCCAATTTCTAAAATTTTGTAATAATATTCTCTGTCATTTAGTGTCTCTGTTTTGGCATAAAAACAGTAAGAACATTAATTTAACATTTAATCCTATTTTAATCACATTAAACCTTAGGAAATTCATAACTTGAATTCTATAACTCCAAATTTAGTGATTCCAGTTCCTATGATTTCATTTTAAAGTGTAGATTTTTACTGCGTATTTTATTTACATGTTTGATGTGATGTTAATTTATGCTATACTATGTATGTATTGTGTTGATGCGAGTAGACGAGCAAGCCACTGTGGATTCTGAGGTTCAACAAGTAGAGATAGCTGAGCAGGAGCTCATTGAAGGCAAGTTGTGCCCTTGATCACTTACTTTTCCCAGCTATGTTCTTATTAATTTTAATGATCTGCATAGGTTAATTTTGATGGGATCCTTTAGGTTACCCCAGTTTTGATTATCTTTATACCTTGTTCACCACTGAATTATTTTTGGGTAGTACCTGCTATTGCTTTATGTGGATTGGGTATGGAGATACACTATTCAGGATTATTCTGTTATTATCTTGTTATTATTACTATTCATGTTAAGATCATTAAATTAATGGGAACATGGAGCGACCACCCGGGAAAACAGTGCTACCACAAGGGTTTAATGGGACGCCCTTGGCTGATTAACTAGGAAAGCTAGTGGAGGTCTTCCTTACCCGAAAGGGGCAAGGGCAGTAGAGGAGTGGTCAGTGTAGGGGGGTCCTTGGTTGATTTTGCTGTGATGGCAGTCAGACAAGAACCCTGCACTGGAGCTTCCTATAAACTGTAGCGGGATTTCTGAAGCTAGTGGAACTTTGTAAAGGCCTCGTAGTGTTATCCTGCCTCGCCTCCTCGGTAGAGGTGTATGGGATTGGCCGTCTCTTGGCAGATGGGTAACATGACTTGTGGGTAAAGATGTGCAACCTCTGCAGAGTGTAAAACTAGTATACTAGCCGTGCTCACGGTCATGAGCGGCTCGGACCCTCACATGATTAATTATGGAACTTAAATTTAATTTGACATTTGCATCGCATTTGGGATTATTTTACAATTACTTTTCTTTATTATTATTAAGGTTTGGTATTTACTTACACTTAGTAATTGCTAATAAAATTTTGACCAACTTATAAAAGCAATGCTCAGCTTCAGCCTTTACTTCATTGATTAGCCTTACACTTCATGAACTCCCACCTTTGGCGAGATCATGTCACATTATTCCTCACGACTTGTTGAGCTATGAACGTATGTGAGCTCACTCTTGCTGTCTCACACCCCCCACAGGAGAAGAACAGGTGGTCGAACAGTAGCCGCCTAACACTGAGGCATTTGATCTGATCTAGGTGGCGTTTCTCGGTTGACATTGGCGCCAACGATCCTTAGTTCGTTTTACATTTATTCTTTTACTTTGTAATAAGTCTTCCGCTATATAATAAATACTCTGATGTTTTATGACATTTACCTCTATACACTCTGTTATTATATATGTTGTCTTCTTTGGCGCATGTATGAGATGCACCCGGCTTTGTTCCTTAAAATCGGGTGTTAGAGTCTTTATTGGTTTCTTCTTCCTGAGCCCCTGGCGTCCAATTAGCAATGAAGTCTGCTAACGCCTGGGACTGAATTGAGGATCTATGTACATAATCAATACTAAACTCATTAAGCTCCGCAGCCCATTTTCCAATCCTTCCAGTAGCTTCTCTGTTCCTCATTATGTCCTTTAGAGGCTGTGACGAAGGAACAATTATGTGATATGCTTGAAAATAATGCCAAAGCTTCCTGGAGGCCATTAACACAGCATACAACACCTTCTCCAATTCTGTATAATTTTTCTTTGATAAACTTAAAACCTCGGAGGCAAAGTACACTCGAGCCTGCCTTTTGATTTGGCCATCTATCTTCTCCTGTACCAGAGCCGCACTAACTGCAAAGTGTGAAGCTGCCACATATAAGAGTAATGGAGCCCCTGGCGAAGGTGGAGTTAGTGTTGTTAGATCAATCAAGTATTGCTTCAACTCTTCGAAAGCTTTTTGCTGGGCCGGACCCCATTGAAAAACTTCTACTGACTTCAGTATTTCAAAGAATGGCATATTCCTTTCTGCTGATCTAGATATAAATCTGTTTAATGATGCTAGTCTTCCTGCCAGCCGTTGGGCCCCCTTCTTTGTGCCTGGTGGCTCCATCCGAAGGATAGCTTCAATCTTGCTTGGGTTGGCTTCAATTCCCTTCGTTGATACCAAACAGCCAAGGAACTTGCCCTTCTTTACCCCAAAAACACACTTTTCTGGATTCAACTTCAGGCCAGCTTGCCTGAAATTGGCAAATGTCTCTTGCAAATCAGCAATGTGATCTTCTTGCTTCGTGCTTTTCACTATGATATCATCAACATAGGTCAGTACATTTATGCCTATTTGAGAATGAAGGACCTTGGCTGTCATTCTGCTGAAGCTTCCTCCAGCATTCTTGAGCCCCTCAGGCATTCAAAGGTAGCAATATGTGCCACTAGGAGTTATGAAGCTAGTCTTCGGCTCATCTTCCTTCTTCATCCAAATTAGATGATAGCCTGAGTAACAATCTAATAGACTCATGAGCTCTGAAGAGGCTGCCGCATCTACAAGAGAGTCTATTCTTGGTAATGGGAACTCGTCCTTTGGACAGGCCTTGTTAAGATCTGTAAAATCAATGCACATTCTCCATTTACCATTGGCCTTCTTCACCATAATAGTGTTGGCTAGCCATTCTGGATATTTCACCTCTCTGATGACACCAGCACTAAGAAGTCTCTTTACTTTGTTCTGAGCACCTTCAGCTTTGTCTTCAGACATCTTTCGAAGCCTTTATTTTCTTGGCCTGAAGGATGGATCCACATTGAGTGAATGCTCGATAACATCTCTGTTGACACCACAGAGATCATTAGATGACCAAGCAAAGACATCTTTGTTGTTGAATAAAAATCTTATCAAAGTCTTCTCTTGCTCATCAGATAGCTGAGATCCCAGCAGCACCCTTTGTTCTGCTATGTCTTCGCATAGTAGCATAGGCTTCGGCTGATCTACCGAAGCAGCCTTCTCTCTTTTGTGCTTAAACTGTTGACAAGCTTCGGCTTCGTCTATGTTATGGATTGCTTTTGAATCTGTCCAATTTCCTTCAGCCTTTCTAGCAACTTCTTGACTTCCATGGATAGTGATGGGCCCTTGTTCCGAAGGTATCTTCATACATAAGTATGCTGGATGAAGTATTGCTTCGAAAGCATTGAGTGCCCCTCTACCAACGGATTGCATTGTATGGGTACTCCATGTCAACAATGTCAAAAACAACTTGCTCAGTTCTTGTATTGTGGACATAGCCGAAGGTAACTGGCATCATGATTTTGCCAAGTGCCACATTCTGTCTTCCCCCGAAGCCACAAAGAGGGTGTGTAGCATCATGAATCTTGTCTTCTAGCTCTTGCATCTGTCTGAAGGCCTTAGCAAATATGATATCCGCTGCACTGCCTGTGTCAATCAGAACATTATGGACCAGAAACCCCTTGTTGACACAAGATATAACCATAGCATCATTGTGGGGGTAATCCTTAAGCTGAAGGTCCTGCTGGGAGAAGGTGATTGGGATGTGGGACCATTTGGACTTGATGAAGGGTCCCTGCACCCCAACATGCTGTACCCTTCTCTATGCTTCCTTCTTCTGCTTCTTGTTAGCTGGCTCTGAGCTTGAACCGCCTGTTATCGGGAACACCAGCTTCGTAGCCGAAGGTGCTACGACTTGGTTACTGAAGGAAGCCATCAGCTCAAAAGTGGAAGTGAGTTTAATTCTAGTGATTTAGGACTTATGAGAGGATCGTTCATGTGTTTCTTTGTTGCTCTTGTTGTTTGGTTGGCTTTCTTCTTTCTCTCACTCTTATTCTCAAAGCCTTGTAAGCGAAGCAAGAGACACCAATTGTGTGGTGGTCATTGCGGGGTCTAAGTGACCCAAGAAATCAAGGAAGGAACCTCACTCGGTCTAAGTGACTGTTTGAGAGAGGGAAAGGGTTGAAAGAGACTCGGTCTTTGTGACCACCTCAATGGGGACTAGGTTCTTTAGAAACGAACCTCGGTAAAACAAATCACCGTGTCATCCACTTTATTTCTTGGTTGATTTGTTTTTCCCCTCTCTCCCGGACTCGGATTTTATTCTAACGCTAACCCCGACTTGTAGTTGTTGTTTTAAGTTGTAAATTTTAGATTACGCCTATTCACCCCCCTCTAGGCGACTTTCAGTAAGGAATGCTAAAACATGAACCCGGGAGGCATGGACTGACCTGAGAATGGCTGGAAATGGTGCGATTCCTCACGGCGGTGACGACAACCGATTTGGGGGAAATTCCAAATTCTCAGGCTATGGTGAATGGATTGAGGTGAGGAGTGGTGCTGCGGGCACGTAACAAGAGGGTGGAACAGGGAGGGCACTCAATTTATAGAGGCCGGCTACGGGTGCTCTGAATTTTGAAGGAGATGAACTCATGGCGGTGAAGGGGTGAGTCACCAAAGCTCGTCTATTGTGGCGCTCATTGGGGTAAAGGCTCAGGACAGTAATTGGCCGTCCACCATGACTTACTGTGACATGGTACAATGGAGTATGGCATGGCATGATCATGTAAACAGCGGTCATGATGACGACGGTCACGCGGCCACGTCGATGAGCAAGTGGGTACAACGAGACCGGCTCGATCCACTCCCCCTCAGATCTTTTCATCTTCGCGGTAACATGTCACCCAAATCGAGCACGAATCGTAGCGACCAACCCGAATCACCATGTGGAGATCCCCGACGGCTAGGTTCCCTGCACCTGCGATCTTCTTCAGTGTACTGTACCATGCCGACTCCAATAGGTGCACCTGACAGAGCAACTCTAGGGGCATTTTTCTTCGATTTCCATGTGATGAGCTACTAATCTGATTACATCAAAGTTATTCTCCAATAAACTAGCTTCAACTTTGTCACAAAGACCTTAGTCATTAAGTTACTAAATCAAGCACAATTTGGCTCCAAAGTCGAGCAAACAACACTAACAGTCTGTTTTCAGATTAGGGCTCGACTGACAGCCTGACTTCTAGGGCATTTTACTCCAAATTCTGTACTATGCTTGGGCTAACTCACTTAACCAAACTTAGACTACTATAGTAGCTCTACAACTTTGTTGTGGTGACTCATAACACACTCATCATAGATCCAGAGATACAAAGGCTTAAAGTTGACTTGTTGACACTGTTTTCGGAGTTTAAGAACAAGGGTGCTCTTGGACCTTTTTGCAATTTACCCCAATTTTTACCACAAAACTTGGAAATCCTCAAACATGAAAGTTGCTTAACTTTTGTTACTCTATCATCTTAGTGTATACATGTAACACCCTAGGCTTTAAGGGACAAAGCCGGGTGCATCTCATACATGCACCAAAGAAGACAACATATATAATCACAGAGTGTATAGAGATAAATGTCACAATAATCAGAGTACTTATTACATAGCGGAAGTCTTACAAAATAAAAGATAAATATAGCAGGATCTAAAATCCATCCTTGGCTCCAGAAAGTCAACTGCGAGACGACGACCTAGACCTCTCACGAACACAGCGCATCATCCTCCATGCGCCTCATCATGTGGTACGTGTCCTTGACCTGTGGGGGTGTGAGACAGCAAGGGTGAGCTCACACATGTTCATCACTCAACAAGTTGTGGGGAATAATGTGGCATGAACTCACCAAAGGTGGGAGTTCATGAAGTGTAAGGGTGATCTATGAAATAAAGGTTGAAGCTGAGCATTGCTTTTATAAGTTGGTCAAAAATTTATTAGCAGTTACTATGTGTAAGTAAATACCAAACCATAATAATAAGTAAAAGTAATAATAAAATAATCTCAATGCAATGAAATGACAATTTAAGTTTAAGTTCCATTGATTAATCATGTGAGTGTCCGAGCCGCTCATGACCGTGAGCACGGCTAGTATACCAGTTTTACACTATGTAGAGGTTGCGCATCTTTACCCACAAGCCATGTTACCCATCTGCCAAGGGGTCATGAATCCCATACACCTCTACAAAGAAGCAAGGTAGGGTAACACTACAAGGCCTTTACAAAGTTCCACTAGCTTCAGAAAACCCACTACAGTTTATAAGAAGCTCCAGCGCAGGAATCCCTCGTCTGACCGCCATCGCAGCAAAATCAACCCAATGACCTCCCTACACTGACCACTCCCCTACTGCCCTTGCCCCTTTCGGGTAAGGTAGCCATCCACTAGCTTTCCTAGTTAATCAGCCAAGGGCGTCCCATTAAACCCTTATGGTAGCACTGTTTTTCCGGATGGTTCTCCATGTTCCCATTAAAATAATGATCTTATCATGAACATAAATAACATAACAGAATAATAGGAACATGGATATAATGAAATATTAACCAGAAACCACATAATGCAATAGCATAACTACCCAAGTGAATCAGGGGTAAACAAGGTAAACAGACTAGGGTGACCTATTGGGTCCCATCAAAATTAAACCTATGCATTGAATAGTGATAATAAAGAACATTATTGGGTAACAAAAGTGGATCAAGGGCACAACTTGCCTGGCACTTGAGATTCTAGTTACCAGGGTGATTCTTCAAATCCTCGTGACCTCACTGCTAGTCGTAGCAATACAAACAAACATAATATAGACAAAATTAACATCACACCAATCATATGAACAAACTGCATATTAATGATCTACACGCCGCTACGAGATCATGGGATCGAGAAGTACTAAGATCGGAGTTACGGTTAAGGAGTTATGATTTTATGGAGGATTTATGTGATTAAAATGTTAAACTATATTATAAATTGGTTAATATAAATCTTATGAGAGGTTATTCTATAAATAATTAGCTCAACTTTAACCTAGTTATAAATTGACCATAGATCACATTTTAGTAGATTATAATGATAAGCAGATTAACAAGACTATCCAACATAAGTTAAATAAATATATAAGTATAAAAAAATGAGACATGGTGCCATAAATGTTTTTATGGCATAGTAAATATTTATACGAGACTAATGCAACTTGAACGGATCAAGTCGGAGTTATAGATTTTAAGTTATGAATTTCTAAAGATTTTATGTGTTTTATAAAAGATTAACTAGGATATAAATTTTAATGTGTCATTCATGTAAAAACAGAGATATTATGTGATAAACAACAATATCATAGAATTAAAGAAATTGGAATGGGTCAATTTGGACTAAGTATACATTTTCTATAAATTAAACAAGTTCTAGCATTTAATTTTACACTAAAAATCAAGTTATAAATGATTTTATACATTTTTCGTCACTGTCTGGGCCGCGCGGACAATTAACAAGAAGTCCAGGGACTTAAGCAGAAAGATACGCAGACTCTGAATCTAGGACAGGATCGCGAGTTAGTTATCCTGAACCCGAGGGACTCATTTGGAAAATGACCGCGGCGAAGGGGTATGGACGATTTTGAGCCCTCCGATCTCGGCTGAACGGCCTCGATTAGAACATGAATCAAAGGGATGAGTATTTAATCTACGATCATCCGATCTGAGATCGACAGCCCAGATCACATCTACTTTTCTCAGCCCAACCCGTCCACGCACAGATCTGCGGTCACGATTAAACCGAGCTGAACGGGTCCCTCGAACTAATCACAACCACCCATCGGCCGACCAACGGCCCACACATTTCTCCCCCAAACCAGAACACGGCGAGCCGACCGTATTCACGCCCCCGGTGGTGCAATCGCCGCTGCGGCGAGCAGCGCCCGACTCACCGCCCCAATTCCCAATCCGGTGAAATCACTCAATCCCAGAACTGCGACGATCAGTCAGGAACCCAAATCACAACATCCGACTACCGCCAGCATTGCGTCACCGAGTTTCCGCGCCCCGCGACAGTGCCGTGAAGTCTAGCGAGAAATTCCCCCTCCCTAACAACTCTATTCCTCTAATCTACCGATGTAACGCATTGATGAGGTAAAGGCGACGGGTTCTACGGTAGATTACCGGTGAGTGGAGCGAAGGTGCGCCCCGACCGCGAGGACGAGCGGCGTGGCGTCCACGGTCGAATCCGGTAGGCAACCGACGGTGTTCGATGTGGCTTTCGGGTTGGGGATGAAGACCACGAGCGCAGAATGGTTGGGGCAATGCCAAGCACTTTCCGAGGCCTCGAGGCGCAACAGCAGTCAATGGCGAGGCTGTGAGGTCTCTCTCGCGGTGGAATTGGAATTCCAGAGTTTGGTGAGGCAAGGGAGGTGCCGGGTTTTGAATAGGAATCGAGGTGCAGACCAAGGCTTCATGTCGCGCGAATCGGGCGGGTTGTTTGCAAGCTGGTGCTAGGGAGTTTGGGGTCGCCGGTCGCGGCGAGGATCTCGCGGAGGCATCCTTCGGTCTGCGCGATCCAATCCTCGCGGGGAGGAAGGTCCCAACCTGTGGGTCCCTGACGCAGTGAGGGCGCGAGCACAACCAAGAGGTGAGAGCGACTGCCAGAAGGGGGCCCACCAGACAGCGCCCATGACGCGGCCAACGACGTGGAGGTGGAGAATGGGAGCGGGCCCATGATTTGCTGCGCCATTCACGCGATGCACGATAGCCAGAGTTGAGGGATGCATCTGGAATGTGGGGACCGCCTGGCAGTGGAATTTGCGCAGAGGTATGCCAGGGTGACGCTGGCCGGTGGGGTCCACACGCCAGCGCTGGCCTGCAGCGGGGCATGCCAGGTTGGGTCCAAGCGGGAGTGAGAGAGGAGGATGGGCCAAGGGAAACAGATTTGGCCCAAGTCTGGCCAGGTGAACTTCTCTTTTTCTTTTTTTGTTTTATTTTCTAATTCAAATTCAAATTTAGTTTGAAATTCACACTCAGAGTCTGAGTTCATCTTTTAAATGCACAGTCAAAACTTCAAGCATGATTGCCAGGTTCATTTACCTTTTTTTATTTATTTTCAATTCCAAGTTTTAATTCAATTCACATAGAGTTGAAGTTTTAAGTCAATTCAAATTCAAGATAAAGTTTAAGAATTCAGATTTTTTAATACATACTAAAAATCAATTATGAACAATAGATATAGATTTATTTTAAATGATTAAATGTTTGAAATATGGGACACTCATGATCCTTTCTTTTTAGGAAAATGATATTTTGGTTGTGGGACAATAATTAAAAGTTACTTCAAACATTAGATATTCATGTAAATAGTTACTTATGGAGCATCATTTAATGAAATGCATATTCATTTAGTTGAATAGGAAACTTTTCTATTATTTCTTTTCTAAAAAGTTCTTGGTTTTCAAAGTTCGGTCTTCAACATTCATTGCTCAATTATAAGTTGAGATGTCAGAATTTACTATTTTATTTCTTCATATATTTATTTTATTATCATTAATAATAATTTTTTTTCTTATACAGATTTTGGCCTTACAAATCCTACCCCCCTTAACAGAAATCTCGTCCTCGAGATTTGTAAGGAAAGGGTGTTTAATCATGTTATCTCACGCATATGCACATACAAAATCTCAACATGATGCATAATTTTATTAGCAACACATACGGTCAATTAGACCTTTTTATTCCTCCTAAAATAGTACCATATCATCTACTAACTAAAATAACATTTAGATCTTACAAATAGTAGTAATTTATATATATGTTTATGTAGCTTGGTGGAGCGGGTGGTGGCGGAGGTGGTTGTTGTTGTCGTTGTGTTTCCAACCGTGATTGCCTTATTTCTTGACATATCTCCAAACAGACCTGATGTATTTCCTCGCGTTCTTGTCTTATCTGATTTTGCATTTCGGTCACCATGTCTGTCAATTGTTGTATTACCAGCCTTTGGGCGGCAACCACTTGATCGATTCTAACCGGTGGAGGATTTGGAGGATTCATTTCTGTTTGTTGTTGTCTGATAATCTTTCCTTCCTGGTATTGACCATCGAAGTTAGAAGCATATGGCAAAATAGTTTTGCAAGGGAATTTATTCGATAAGCGGAATGAATAAGCTAGTAAGTTGTTATGATCTGAAGATTCTTTAACAGGGCTTAATCTTTGTTTTATGTCCAGATCGAGGTAACTGGTCGTATAAGGTGAATGTCCAAAGGTACGATAGAATCTGCCAAGATGAGATAGATATGGGTGAGATAGACTACATGATGTAGGTCAAAATTTTGTTTGATGTTAGGTGGGGATAGATGGATTATGCAATTCATCATGACAGTATGGGTTGGGTTAGCTCTTAAACTCATGGTTAAGTTGGTCTATACCTGGCTAGGAGGGTCCAAGTACCACTAATATGTTTAAGCAGGCCACATTGGATTGGATCACAATAGCTTCCATAATCCTATTTAAGAATGTCATTTAGTTAAGCATCTCAAGGTGACCTTATCCTTACGAAGTTCTAGTAATTTTTTTAAGTAGAACTTCCAAATTTTTTTATACACCTAAAATTTTCATGCCATTAACAGGTGTAGTATAGAAACAAGGGTACCTCGGTTTTAGCTTTTAGGTGAGTGTAGACATAGAACGAGTGTATTATGGCATAATCGAGTTTCCTTTGAGGGTCTGAATTAGGGACCATCGGTTGTGGTGTTAGATGCCATTATCTGAGTTGATATAACAATGCGGGTACATGGGGTAGGTAGATTAAACAGAGTTTTACTTTGCTTTTGGAATGAATGGGTTGGGCAACCTATCACGTAGGCTAGGTCGTGGTTTCACGAACGAGTTGGTCCAAGACACATATTTAGGTTTAATCCCCATTTATAGGAATATGGTTTAGTTAATACTTGAGGTAGATCAGAATTTTCTGTTTAAATTAAAACAGCGGAGTTATACAACCATCAGACGGTTAAGGTAGTTGCATAAGGTCAAGTTGGTCGGTTACTCTTAATTTAGTGCTGAGTGAATCACGTTAGAACAGGTGGATAGGGTCTAATCCATGTTACAAGTATTAACTAATCTGTTTGAGTGGGTCACATTGGGTTAGTTCAGATTAGATGGAAACTAGATTAGTTTAGCATAACTAGATTTGACTAAATAAGACCTAATTAATTTTGGATCAGTTTAGGTTGAATGGGGTCTAGGCATGACCAGATTAATCTAGATAAGATCTGCTTATTTTATTTTAGAATAGATTATGTCGGTCACACCATTACGAGATAAGCAAAGTGGTGGAGATAAGTATGCTTATTAGGACAAGATGAGTCTCTAAGAATAAAATAGAATCTTTTGAGATTGGTTAGATCTATTGGGATAAGATGAGAATCCTTTCGAGAAGAGATGAGTCTAATAAAGTAAGAGAGTATCTTTTAAGATAGGATGGATCATTTTAAGATAAGAGAGTCTTTTAAGATAAGAGGGATCTCTATGAAATAGATACATTTTAATGGAGGATAATCTAAGTTGTTTAGTTATCTCGTGAATTTCTATTTATTTATATTTATACCTATACGTACATGCAGATGTAATTGTGGACATTACTCCATAACTAATCACACTCAATCAAAGATCCAAATCAGACATATATCATAAGAACAAACACTCAAGCGTATAGGTACCTATAAAAATAGTTTTGTTTTCGTTCCTAAGAGTAGGTCTCTTAGTCCTAAAATCACTTTAGGCACAGGATTTCAAAGTGTGAAACCCACTTTCGTCTTTAGAAGGAATAGGTAAGAATAATTAGAGTAAAGCGGAAATAGATGAGAAAAGATTAAGATAAGTTTAGAAAAGAATCAGAGTAGCAAAGGTAAGGTTAATCAGAGTAGAACAGTAGAAGATGAGACAGGATCAAGAAAAGTATAGAAAGAGTCAGAGTAAGGTAAGTAGGTAGGGGTTTTGTCCATTTCTATCTAGGTTTCGTCCTACAGTCAACATTCCTCTGATACCACTTCTGTAACACCCCAGGCTTTAAGGGACAAAGCCGGGTGCATCTCATACATGCGACAAAGAAGACAACATATATAATCACAGAGTGTATAGAGATAAATGTCACAATAATCAGAGTACTTATTACATAGCGGAAGTCTTACAAAATAAAAGATAAATATAACAGGATCTAAAATCCATCCTTGGCGCCAGAAAGTCAGCTGGGAGACGATGACCTAGACCTCTCACGAACACAGCGCATCATCCTCCATGCGCCTCATCCTGTGGTACCTATCCTTGACCTGTGGGGGGTTTGAAACAGCAAGGGTGAGCTCACACATGTTCATCGCTCAACAAGTTGTGGGGAATAATGTGGCATGAACTCACCAAAGGTGGGAGTTCATGAAGTGTAAGGCTGATCAATGAAATAAAGGTTGAAGCTGAGTATTGCTTTTATAAGTTGGTCAAAATTTTATTAGCAGTTACTATGTGTAAGTAAATACCAAACCATAATAATAATAAGTAAAAATAGTAATAAAATAATCCCAATGCAATGAAATGAAAATTTAAGTTTAAGTTCCATAGATTAATCATGTGAGTGTCCGAGCCACTCATGACCGTGAGCACGGCTAGTATACCAGTTTTACACTCTGCAGAGGTTGCGCATCTTTACCCACAAGCCGTGTTACCCATCTGCCAAGGGGTCATGAATCTCATACACCTCTACCAAGGAAGCGAGACAGAGTAACACTACGAGGCCTTTACAAAGTTCCACTAGCTTCAGAAAACCCGCTACAGTTTATAGGAAGCTCCAGCGCAGGAATCCCTCGTCTGACCGCCATCGCAGCAAAATCAACCCAATGACCTCCCTACACTGACCACTCCCATATTGCCCTTGCCCCTTTCGGGTAAGGTAGCCATCCACTAGCTTTCCTAGTTAATCAGCCAAGGGCGTCCCATTAAACCCTTATGGTAGCACTGTTTTTCCGGATGGTTCTCCATGTTCCCATTAACATAATGATCTTATCATGAACATAAATAACATAACAGAATAATAGGAACATGGATATAATGAAATATTAACCAGAAACCACATAATGCATAGCATAACTACCCAAGTGAATCAGGGGTAAACAAGGTAAACAGGGTAAACAGACTAGGGTGACCTATTGGGTCCCATCAAAATTAAACCTATGCATTGAATAGTGATAATAAAGAACATTATTGGGTAACAAAAGTGGATCAAGGGCACAACTTGCCTGGCACTTGAGATTCTAGTCACCAGGGTGATTCTTCAAATCCTCGTGACCTCACTGCTAGTCGTAGCAATACAAACAAACATAATATAGACAAAATTAACATCACACCAATCATATGAACAAACTGTTTATTAATGATCTACACGCCGCTACGAGATCATGGGATCGAGAAGTACTAAGATCGGAGTTACAGTTAAGGAGTTATGATTTTATGGAGGATATGTGATTAAAATGTTAAACTATATTATAAATTGGTTAATATAAATCTTATGAGAGGTTATTCTATAAATAATTAGCTCAACTTTAACCTAGTTATAAATTGACCATAGATCACATTTTAGTAGATTATAATGATAAGCAGATTAACAAGACTATCCAACATAAGTTAAATAAATATCTAATTATAAAAAAATGAGACATGGTGTCATAAATGTTTTTATTGCATAGTAAACATTTATACGAGACTAATGCAACTTGAACGGATCAAGTCGGAGTTATAGATTTTAAGTTATGAAATTCTAAAGATTTTATGTGTTTGATACAAGATTAACTAGGATATAAATTTTAATGTGACATTCATGTCAAAATAGAGATATTATGTGATAAACAATAATATCATAGAATTAAAGAAATTGGAATGGGTCAATTTGGACTAAGTATGCATTTTCTATAAATTAAACAAGTTCTAGCATTTAATTTTACACTAAAAATCAGGTTATAAATGATTTTATACATTTTTCCTCACTGTCTGGGCCGCGCGGACAATTAACAAGAAGTCCAGGGACTTAAGCAGAAAGATACGCAGACTCTGGATCCAGGACTGGACCACGGGTTAGTTATCCTGAACCCGAGGGACTCATTTGGAAAATGACCGCGGCGAAGGGGTATGTATGATTCTGAGCCCTCCGATCTCGGCTGAACGGCCCCGATTAGAACATGAATCAAAGGGATGAGTATTTAATCTAAGACCGACTTATCTGAGATCGACGGCCCGGATCACATCTACTTTTCTCAACCCAGCCCGTCCACGCACAGATCTGCGGTCACGATTAAACCGAGCTGAACGGGTCCCTCGAACTAATCACAACCACCCATTGGCTGACCAACGGCCCACGCGTTTCTCCCCCAAACCAGAACACGGCGAGCCGACCCTGTTCACACCCCCGGTGGCGCAATCGCCGCTGCGGCGAGCAGCGCCCGACTCACCGCCCCAATTCCCAATCCAGTGAAATCACTCAATCCCAGAACTACGACGATCAGTCAGGAACCCAAATCACAACATCCGACTGCCGCCAGCATCGTGTCACCGGGTTCTCGCGCCCCACGGCGGTGCAGTAAAGTCCGGCGAGAAATTCCCCCTCCCTAACAACTCTATTCCTCTAATCTACCGATGTAACGCATTGATGAGGTAAAGGCGACGGGTTCTGTGGTAGATTACCGGTGAGTGGAGCGAAGGTGCGCCCCGACCGCGAGGACGAGTGGCGTGGCGTCCGCGACCGAATCCGGTAGGCAACCGGCGGTGTCCAATCTGGCTTTCGGGTTGGGGATGAAGACCACGAGCGCAGAATGGTTGGGGCAACGCCAAGCACTTTCCGAGGCCTCGAGGCGCAACGGCAGTCAATGGCGAGGCGGTGAGGTCTCTCTCGCGGTGGAATTGGAATTCTAGAGTTTGGTGAGGCAAGGGAGGTGCCGGGTTTTTAACAGGAATCGAGGTGCGGACCAAGGCTTCATGCCGCGCGAATCGGGCGGGTAGTTTGCCAGCTGGTGCTAGGGAGTTTGGGGTCGTGGCGAGGATCTCGCGGAGGCATCCTTCGGTCTGCGCGATCCGATCCTCGCGGGGAGGAAGGTCCTGACCTGTGGGTCCCTGACGTAGTGAGGGCGCGAGCACAACCAAGAGGTGAGATCGACTGCCAGAAGGGGGCCCACCAGACAGCGCCCATGACGCGGCCAACGACGTGGAGGTGGAGACAGGGAGCGGGCCCGCGATTTGCTACGCCATTCACACGATGCACGATAGCCAGAGTTGAGGGATGCATCTGGAATGTGGGGACCGCCTGGCAGTGGAATTTGCACAGAGGTATGCCAGGGTGACGCTGGCCAGTGGGGTCCACACGCCAGCGTCGACCTGTAGCGGGGCGTGCCAGGTTGGGTCCAAGCGGGAGTGAGAGAGGAGGATGGGCCGAGGGAAACAAATTTGGCCCAAGTTTGGACATGTGAACTTCTCTTTTTCTTTTTTTTGTTTTATTTTCTAATTCAAATTCAAATTTAGTTTGAAATTCACACTCAGAGTCTGAGTTCATCTTTTAAATGCACAGTCAAAACTTCAAGCATGATTGCCAGGTTCATTTACCTTTTTTAATTATTTTCAATTCCAAGTTTTAATTCAATTCACATAGAGTTGAAGTTTTAAGTCAATTCAAATTCAAGATAAAGTTTAAGAATTCAGATTTTTTAATACATACTAAAAATCAATTATGAACAATAGATATAGATTTATTTTAATTGATTAAATGTTTGAAATATGGGACACTCATGATCCTTTCTTTTTAGGAAAATGGTATTTTGGTTGTGGGACAATAATTAAAAGTTACTTCAAACATTAGATATTCATGTAAATAGTTACTTATGGAGCATCATTTAATGAAATGCATATTCATTTAGTTGAATAGGAAACTTTTCTATTATTTCTTTTCTAAAATAGTTATTGGTTTTCAAAGTTCGGTCCTCAACATTCATTGCTCAAGTATAAGTTGAGATGTCAGAATTTACTATTTTATTTCTTCATATATTTATTTTATTACCATTAATAATAATTTTTTTCTTATACAGATTTTGGTCCTTACAATACCCTTTTGACTAAAAGTACATAGAAATTGAAATCACTCTATATGGCACTATTTAGGGTTTCAGGGTTCCAAATTAGGGTTTTGAGTGTTCTAGGGTACAAGTGGCACTTAAGCTCTCTAAGTTTAACCCTTCTTGAACATTTCTACTAATTTGTTGAGATCATCCTTTAATGCTCATCTCACAAGTCCACATGCTTCTAATCCTTGGGGAGAGACACTCCCACCTAGGGTCAAGGGCTTCTTTAACCAAGTCATATCATCACACATGTTTGTTTTGAAATTTTAGCCTAGTGGATGCATCGTAGGTGTATCATACATAATGTAATGTCAATGCATATGATGTCATGCCAAGGTTTTAGTTCTTGTAACACCAGGGGTGTTACAATTGCTTATTTACAAATGTTGATGCAACTGTTTTTATAAGAAATGATGGTTCATTAGCATTTAAAGGTGTATCTGACGGCAAGCTCTATTTGGTAGATTTTACTAAAGAGAATGCTGATCTAGATGCATGTTTACTTGCTAAGACTAATATGGGCTGACTTTGGCATCGCCGTCTAGCACATGTTGGGATAAAGAACCTTCATTAACTTCTAAAGGGAGAACATGTGTTAGGACTAACCGATGTCTATTTTGAGAAAGACAGACCTTGTGTAGTGTGCCAAGCAGGGAAACAAGTGGGAACAAGTCATCCAAGGAAGAACGTGATGACAACATCAAGACCATTGAAGCTTCTTGAAAGGGAAATGTGCCCTTGGGCCATTTCTATTATATTTTGGTGATTAAGTGACCAACACATACTAAGTGAGTTGATTGTGTGCCAAACAAGCAAGAAGTGCAAATCAACACATGAGGTATGTTTCTAGACTTAGTACATTGTTTTGAGTACTAACATATTGTGTCTAAGTGCTAGAAACAGGAGAAAAGAAACTGGAAAAGAGTTGGCTGTGTACAGCCAACTGCTGCTCGGTCTGGGTGCACCGGACTGTCCGGTGGTACACAGGACAGTGTTCGGTGGTGCACCGGATAGTGTCCGGTGCGCCCGACAAGTCCAAGGTGAACTGGCCGCTCTCGGGACTCGACGGCGGCATACGACTATAATTCACTGGACTGTCCGGTGGTGCACCAGACTGTCCGGTGAGTCGTCCGCGGCGAAGTCGTCGCTCTCGGAAAAGTTCAACGGCGTACGACTAAAATTCACCAGACTGTCCGGTGGTGCACCGGACTGTCCGGTGAGCCAACGGTCGACTACGCAACGGTCGGCAGCGAAATCGGCGGGCGACGCGTGGCCTGCTTCAATGGTCGACAGGGGGCACCGGACTGTACGGTGTGCACCGGACAGTGTCCGGTGCGCCAATTGCCACGAATTTGCAACGATCGACTGCGCCAAAGTAGGAAGGAGATCCGCACCGGACTGTCCACAGTGACTGTCCGGTGGCGCACCGGACTGTCCGGTGCGCCACCCGACAGAAGGCAATCTTAGCCTTCCTTGTTGGTCTCCAACGGCTCCTAGCTGCCTTGGGGCTATAAAAGGGACCCCTAGACGCATGGAGGAGTCACCCAAGCACACTCTAAGCATTCCAAGACTTCTAGTCCTCACTTTCACGCAATCGTTCATCGTTCTTGAGATTGGAGCACTTTTCGAGTTGTAAACTCCCCGTGCTTGTTTTGTGTGCTCATCTTCTCACTTGTGTGCATGTTTGCAGTGTGGATTTAATTCTAGTGTGCGTTGCTCTTCCCAACCTTACTCCGTGCTTTCATTGTGATCTTTGTTGTAAGGGCGAGAGACTCCAACTTGTGGAGATTCCTCGCAAATGGGAAAAAGATATAAGAAAGAAAAGTCGTGGTATTCAAGTTGATCATTGGATCACTTGAAAGGGGTTGAGTGCAACCCTCGTCCATTGGGACGCCACAATGTGGAGGTAGGCAAGTGTTATACTTGGCCGAACCACGAGATAAACCACTGTGTCTCTTGTGTTGTCTTTCTCTGTGATTATTGTGATTCGCAAGAGCTCGCTCTATAGCCACTTGGTTCTATTGCACTAACATCTTTATAACCAAGCTTGTGGCTATTTAGTGTTGAATTTTACAGGATCACCTATTCACCCCCCTCTAGGTGCTCTCAATTGGTATCAGAGTCGTTCTCTTCACGTAAGGGACTAATCGCCGGAAGAGATGGATCCTAAGGGAAAGGGGATGGTGGTCAACGATAAGGAGAAGGAGTCCATCTTCAATGAGCCAAGGGATGATAAGCCCACTGACTCTGGCTCAAGTCACAAGAAGAAGGATGGGAAGAAGAAGAGACGTATCAAGAAGATCGTCTACTACGACAGCGACGAATCTTCTTCTTCACCAAGAGACAACGACGACGAGAAAAAGAAACCGGTTAATTCAAATTATTGATTTGATTATTCTCGTATTCCTTTTAATTCTAATGCTCATTTGCTTTCAATTCCTCTTGGTAAACCTCCACACTTTGATAGAGAGGACTACGCTTTTTGGAGTCACAAAATGCGTAGTCACTTATTTTCTCTCCATCCTAGTATTTGGGAGATAGTCGAAAATGGAATGCATTTCGACAGTACCGATAACCCTGTGTTTATCAATGAGCAAATTCATAAGAATGCACAAGCTACCACTGTTTTGCTAGCATCCTTGTGCAGGGACGAGTACAACAAGGTGAGCGGCTTGGACAACGCCAAGCAAATCTGGGACACCCTCAAAATATCACATGAGAGAAACGATGCCACCATGATCACCAAAATGGAGTTGGTGGAAGGCGAGCTGGGAAGGTTCGCAATGATCAGGGGAGAGGAGCCAACACAAACGTACAACAGGCTCAAGACCCTGGTCAACAAGATTAGGAGCTATGGAAGCACAAGATGGACGGACCACGACGTCGTCCGACTTATGCTCAGGTCTTTTACTGTTATTGACCCCCATCTTGTGAACCTCATCCGTGAAAATCCTAGGTACACAAAGATGACGCCCGTGGAGATACTCGGAAAATTTGTGAGCAGGCGCATGATGGTCAAGAAGGCAAGATATGTTGATGATGCATTAAACGGCCCAATGCCCATCTACGAGTCGTAGCCCGTTGCGCTCAAAGCAACAAGCAGCAGGGAGGCGCTACCTAGCAAGGTGGCATAAGTTGAGGCTGCCGGGCTAAACAAAGATGAGATGGCCCTAATCATTAAGCGCTTCAAGACCACATTAAAAGGACGCAAGGAGCACCCTAACAAGAACAAGGCAAAGGGAAAGCGCTCCTGCTTCAAATGCGGTAAGACTAGTCACTTTATAGCAAACTGTCCCGATAATACTAGTGACCAGGAACAAGAAAAGGGCGGGAAGAGGGAGAAGAAGAAGGCCTATAAGAAGGCGAAGGGCGAGGCGCACCTTGGCAAAGAATGGGATTCAAACTGCTCTTCTTTCGACTCCGACGATGAAGGACTGGCAGCCTCGGCCTTCAACAAGTCTTCACTCTTCCCCAACGAGTGCCACACTTGCCTCATGGCCAAGGAAAAGAAGGTAAGTGTTCGAGATACCCCTAAGTATAGTACTTCAAGTGATGATGATTCTAGTGATGATGAAGTAGATTATACTGATTTATTTAAGGGTTTAGATAGAGCTAAAGTAGATAAAATCAATGAGTTAATTGACGCTTTAAATGAAAAGGATAAACTCTAAGAAAAGCAAGAGGATATTTTGTATGAAGAGCATGATAAATTTGTTAGTGTACAAAAGTCTCTTGCTTTAGAAATTAAAAGGAATGAAATGCTTTCTTCTGAGTTAACTGCTTGTCATGAATCCATCTCTAGTTTAAAGATTTTGAATGATGATTTAAATGCTAAGCTAGAGGTTGCTAATAAATCTAGTTCATGTGTAGAACATGTTGTAATTTGCAATAGATGCAAGGATTTTGATGTTAATGCTTGTAATGAACATCTTATTGCTAATACAAAATTGAATGATGAAGTGGAAAGTCTTAATGCTCAACTTAAGACTTGCAAAAATGATTTTGATAAGCTAAAATTTGCTAGGGATGCCTACACCGTTGGTAGACATCCCTCAATTAAGGATGGACTTGGCTTTCAAAAGGAAGCCAAGAACTTAACAAGCCAAAGGGTCCCCATTCCCAACAAGGAGAAAGGGAAGGCCCCAATGGCTAGTAGTAATCAAAAGAATCATGCTTTCATTTATGATAGGAAATTTTCTAGGAATGCTCATTTTAATAGGAGTTATGTTGATTATAATGATTCACATGCTATGTTCGCCTCTAGCTCTACTTTTGTGCATGGTAGAAGTAGGCCTAGGAAAAGTAATATTGTGCATCATGTGCCAAGGAAAGTGTGTAATAAATCTACTACCATTTACCATGCTTGCAATACTTCATTTGCTCTTTTATGTAAGACTCAAAAAGTAATTGATAGAAAGTTGGGAGCCAAATGCAAGGGGACAAGACTTGTATTTGGGTCCCAAAGGCTATTGTGACTAACCTCGTAGGACCCAACAAGAGTTGGGTACCTAAAACCCAAGTGTAAATTGCCTTGCAGGTTTATGCATCCGGGGGCTCAAGCTGGATTATTGACAGCAGATACACAAACCACATGACGGGGGAGAAGAAGATGTTCACCTCCTACGTCAAGAACAAGGATTCCCAAGATTCGATCATCTTTGGAGATGGGAACCAAGGCAAGGTTAAAGGACTGGGAAAATAGCCATTTCATCCGAGCATTCTATCTCAAATGTGTTCTTAGTTGAATTGCTCGGGTACAACTTATTGTTTGTAAGTCAATTATGTAACATGGGTTATAATTGTCTATTTACCAATGTAGATGTGTCTCTCTTTAGAAGGAGTGATGGTTCACTAGCTTTTAAGGGTGTATTAGACGACAAACTCTACTTAGTAGATTTTTCAAAAGAGGAGGCCGATCTAGATGCATGCTTAATAGCTAAGACTAGTATGGGCTGGCTGTGGCATCGCCGACTAGCACATGTTGGGATGAAGAACCTTCACAAACTTCTAAAGGGAGAGCATGTGTTAGGACTAACCAATGTCTACTTCGAGAAAGATAGACCTTGTGTAGCTTGTCAGGCAGGGAAACAGGTGGTAAGCACTCATCACAACAAGAATGTGATGACTACATCAAGACCACTGGAGCTTCTTCACATGGACCTCTTCGGACCCATCGCCTACCTTAGCATCGGGGGAAGTAAGTATGGTCTAGTAATTGTTGATGATTTTTCCCGCTTCACTTGGGTATTCTTTTTGCAGGATAAATCAGAAACCTAAGGGAACCTCAAGCGCTTTCTAAGACGAGCTCAAAACGAATTTGAGCTCAAGGTGAAAAAGATTAGAAGCGACAATGGGTCCGAGTTCAAGAATCTGCAAGTGGAGGAGTACCTTGAGGAAGAAGGCGTCAAGCACAAGTTCTCCGCTCCCTACACACCACAGCAAAACGGTGTGGTAGAGAGGAAGAACAGGACGCTTCGACATGGCGAGGACGATGCTTGGAGAATTCAAGACGCCTAAGTGGTTTTGGTCGGAAGCTGTGAACACAGCTTGCCACACCATAAACTGGCTCTACCTACATCACCTCCTCAAGAAGACCTCGTATGAACTTCTTACCGGTAACAAACCCAACATCTCATACTTTCGTGTGTTTGGGAGTAAATGTTACATTCTAGTGAAGAAAGGTAGAAATTCTAAATTTGCTCCCAAAGTTGTAGAAGGGTTTTTGCTAGGGTATGACTCAAATACAAGGGCGTATAGAGTCTTCAACAAATCATCGGGTTTGGTTGAAGTCTCTAGAGACGTTGTATTTGATGAGACTAATGGCTCTCCAAGAAAGCAAGTTGATCTTGATGATGTAGATGAAGATGACGTTCCAATGGCCGCAATACGCACCATGGCGATTGGAGATGTGCGACCACAGGAACAACAAGAGCAAGTTCAACCTTCTTCCTCAACGATGGTGCTAGCCCCAACCCAGGATGATGAACAGGTTCCTCAAGAAGAGGCGTGTGATCAAGGGGGAGCACAAGAAGAACCGGCAATGGAGGAAGAAGCACCACGGGCCCCTCCAACTCAAGCCCGAGTGACGATTCAAAGGAATCATCCTGTCGACCAGATTCTGGGTGATATCAGCAAGGGAGTAACTACTCGCTCAAGACTAGCTAACTTTTGTGAGCATTACTCGTTTGTCTCTTCTATTGAGCCTTTCAGGGTAGAAGAGGCCTTGCATGATCTAGACTGGGTGTTGGCCATGCAGGAAGAGCTCAACAACTTCAAGAGGAATGAAGTTTGGAGCCTGGTGCCACGTCCAAAGCAAAATGTTGTGGGAACCAAGTGGGTGTTCCACAACAAGCAAGATGAGCATGGGGTGGTGACACGAAACAAGGCTCGACTTATGGCAAAAGGTTATGCCCAAGTCGCAGATTTGGATTTCGAGGATACTTTTGCTCCTGTGGCTAGGCTAGAGTCTATTTGCATTCTATTAGCCTATGCCGCTCACCATTCTTTCAGGTTGTTTCAAATGGACGTGAAGAGTGCTTTCCTCAACGGGCCGATCAAGGAGGAGGTGTATGTGGAACAACCCCCTGGCTTTGAGGATGACAGGTACCCTGACCATGTGTGTAAGCTCTCTAAGGCGCTCTATGGACTTAAGCAGGCCCCAAGAGCATGGTATGAATGCCTTAGAGATTTCTTAATTGCTAATGCTTTCAAGGTTGGGAAAGCCGATCCCACTCTTTTCACTAAGACTTGTGACAATGATCTTTTTGTGTGCTAAATTTATGTCGATGACATAATATTTGGTTCTACTAATCAAAAGTCTTCTGAGGAGTTTAGCAGGGTGATGACATAGAAATTTGAGATGTCGATGATGGGCGAGTTGAACTACTTCCTTGGGTTCCAAGTGAAGCAACTCAAGGACGACACCTTCATATCCCAGACGAAGTACACTCGAGATCTTCTCAAGCGGTTTGGGATGAAGGACGCCAAGCCCGCGAAGACACCAATGGGAACCGACGGACATGTTGACCTCAACAAAGGAGGTAAGTCCGTTGATCAAAAGGCATACCGGTCTATGATAGGGTCATTACTTTACTTATGTGCTAGTAGACCGGATATTATGCTTAGCATATGCATGTGTGCTAGATTTCAATCCGACCCAAGGGAATGTCACCTTGTGGCCGTTAAGCGGATTCTTAGATATTTAGTTGCTACGCCTTGCTTCGGGATCTGGTATCCAAAGGGGTCTATCTTTGACTTGATTGGATACTCAGACTCTGATTATGCTGGATGCAAGGTTGATAGGAAGAGTACATCAGGGACGTGCCAATTCCTAGGAAGGTCCCCTGGTGTCTTGGAGTTCAAAGAAACAAACCTCCATTGCCCTATCCACCGCTGAGGCCGAGTATGTTGTCGCAGGACAGTGTTGCACGCAACTACTTTGGATGAGGCAAACCCTCCAGGACTTTGGCTACAATCTGAGCAAAGTCCCACTCCTATGTGACAATGAGAGTGCAATCCGCATGGCGGATAATCCTGTTGAACACAGCCGCACTAAGCACATAGACATTCGGCATCACTTTTTGAGAGACCACCAGCAAAAGGGAGATATCGAGGTTTTTCAAATTAGCACCGAGAACTAGCTAGCTGATATCTTTACCAAGCCACTAGATGAGAAAACCTTTTGCAGGCTACATAGTGAGCTAAATGTCTTAGATTCGCGTAACTTGGATTGATCTATAGCATACATGTGTTTTATGCCTTTGATCAAGTTACTTTATACATTTATGAAATTTGTTGATTATTCATGGTGCTCAAGTTGTGCAAGGGATCCCCGGACCTCACTAGTCCATGTGTGAATGATGCACATATTTAGGGGGAGAAGTGCAACAACTTGACCCTTTGAGACTAATCCTTGTGTTTGAGTTACTTGATGTAGTCTCAAAGGTGCATTGAAATGGAAAGGTGAACTTGGACCATGCAAAGACTTCCACTGCACTCCGGTATTAGTGTAATTAACTCCAAGTTCATATCTATGCTCTTATTGCCTTTTTCCTCTTAATTGATAATTTTTGGTGAGGCAATGGGGTTAAAGGGCCAAACATGATCCCGTTTTGGTGCTTCATGCCAAAGGGGAGAAATTATGGCCAAAGCAAATGGATCAGCTACCACTTGCGAATTTTGAAAACAATAGAGTTAGAACTTTTGATTTGTCAAAAATACTCTTATTGCAAAATTTGGTCTCTTGTGGGGGAGAATATTGATTATGGGATAAAGGGGGAGTTTTTGGCACTTGATCAAATTTTTCCATTGGAATATCTCTCTTTGTGCCTAAACAAGTGTGTTTGACTTAGAGATAGGAAAATGAATTTGATTTGCAAAAACAAACCAAGTGGTGGCAAAGAATGATCCAAATATGCCAAATTTGAGTCAAAAACAATTTGGTCTTCAATTTGAATCGATGTTGCATGTTTTGCATTGCTTTTTGATGTGTTGGCATAAATCACCAAAAAGGGGGAGATTGAAAGGGAAATGTGCCCTTGGGCCATTTCTATTATATTTTGGTGATTGAGTGACCAACACATACTAAGTGAGTTGATTGTGTGCCAAACAAACAAGAAGTGCAAATCAACACATGAGGTATGTTTCTAGACTTAGTACATTGTTTTGAGTACTAACATATTGTGTCTAAGTGCTAGAAATAGGAGAAAAGAAACTGGAAAAGAGTTGGCTGTGTACAGCCAACTGCTGCTCGGTCTGGGTGCACCGGACTGTTCGGTGGTGCACCTGACAGTGTCCGGTGCGCCCGACAAGTCCAAGGTGAACTGGCCGCTCTCGGGACTCGACGGTGGTGTACGGCTATAATTCACCGGACTGTCCGGTGGTGCACCGGACTGTCCGGTGAGTCGTCCGCGGTGAAGCCGTCGCTCTCGAGAAAAGTTCAACGGCGTACGGCTAAAATTCACCGGACTGTCCGGTGAGCCAATGGTCGACTGCACAACGGTCGGCAGCGAAATCGGCGGGCGACACATGGCCCGCTTCAACGGTCGACAGGGGACTCCGGACTGTCCGGTGTGCACCGGACAGTGTCCGGTGCGCCAACTGCCACGAATCTGCAACGATCGACTGCGCCAAAATAGGAAGGAGATTCGCACTGGACTGTCTACAATGACTGTCTGGTGGCGCACCGGACTGTCTGGTGCACCACCCGACAGAAGGCAATCTTAGCCTTCCTTGTTGGTCTCCAACGACTCCTAGCTGCCTTGGGGCTATAAAAGGGACCCCTAGGCGCATGGAGGAGTCACCCAAGCACACTCTAAGCATTCCAAGACTTCTAGTCCTCACTTTCACGCAATCGTTCATCATTCTTGAGATTGGAGCACTTTTCGAGTTGTAAACTCCCCGCTCGTGTTTTGTGTGCTCATCTTCTCACTTGTGTGCGTGTTTGTAGTGTGGATTTAATTCTAATGTGCGTTGCTATTCCCAACCTTACTCTGTGCTTTCATTGTGATCTTTGTTGTAAGGGCGAGAGACTCCAACTTGTGGAGATTCCTCGCAAACGGGAAAAAGAGATAAGAAAGAAAAGTTGTGGTATTCAAGTTGATCATTGGATCACTTGAAAGGGGTTGAGTGCAACCCTCGTCCATTGGGACGCCACAACGTGGAGGTAGGCAAGTGTTATACTTGGCCGAACCACGGGATAAACCACTATGTCTCTTGTGTTGTCTTTCTTTGTGATTATTGTGATTCGCAAGAGCTCGCTCTATAGCCACTTGGTTCTATTGCACTAACAACTTTATAACCAAGCTTGTGGCTATTTAGTGTTGAATTTTACAGGATCACCAATTCACTCCCCCCCCTCTAGGTGCTCTCACTTCTCCATATGGATCTCTTTAGGTTGATTGCTTGTCTTAGCATCGGGGAGGTAAGTATGATCTTGTTATATTTAATGATTATTCCCGCTTCACCTGGGTATTATTTTTACATGATAAATCCAAAACCCAAGAAACCTTCAAGCGCTTTCTAAGACAGGCTCAAAATGAGTTTGAGCAAAAAGTGAAGAAGATAAGGCGCGACAATGGATCTGAGTTTAAGAATCTACAAGTGGAGGAATATCTTAAGGAGGAAGGCATCAAGCATGAGTTCTCCGCCCCTACACTCCACAGCAAAATGGTGTAGTGGAGAGGAAGAATAGGACGCTCAGGCATCCGAAGATAGCAATAGGTTCTACTGGGAGTTATGAAGCTAGTCTTCGGCTCATCCTCCTTCTTCATCCATATTTGATGATATCCTGAGTAGCAATCCAGAAGACTCATAAGTTCTGACAAAGCTGCTGCATCCACAAGAGAGTCTATCCTTGGTAATAGAAATTCGTCCTTCGGACAGGCCTTGTTGAGATCCGTAAAATCAATACACATTCTCCATTTGCCATTGGCCTTCTTTACCATAACAGTATTGGCTAGCCACTCTGGATATTTTACTTCTCTGATGACACCAGCACTGAGAAGTCTTTTTACTTCATTCCGAGCACCTTCGGCTTTATCATCAGACATTTTCCGAAGCCTTTGCTTTCTAGGCCTGAAGGATGGATCGACATTGAGTGAATGTTCAATGACATCCCTGTTGACACCACAGAGATCATTGGCTGACCATGCAAAAACATCTTTGTTGTTGAATAAAAACCTTATCAAAGTTTTTTCCTGCTCTTCAGATAATTGAGACCCCAGCAGTACCTTCTGCTCTGCTATGTCTTCACACAGAAGCATGGGCTTCGGCTGATCAGCCGAAGCGGCCTTCTCTCTTCTGTACTTGTACTGCTCACAAGCTTCAGCTCCATCTATATTGTGGATGGCTTTTGAGTTTGTCCAATTTCCCTCAGCCTTTCTGGTAGCTTTCTGACTTCCATGAATTGCAATAGGCCCTTGTTTCGAAGGTATCTTCATGCATAGGTATGCTGGATGAAGAATTGCTTCGAGAGCATTAAGTGTCCCACGACTAATGATTGCATTGTAAGGATATTCCATGTCAACAATATCAAACACAACCTGTTCAGTCCTTGTGTTGTGGACAAATCCGAAGGTTACTGGCATTGTGATCTTGCCGAGTGCTACAATATGCCTTCCTCTGAAGCCACAAAGAGGGTGTGTAGCATCATGAATCTTGTCCTCTGGCTCTTGCATCTGACTGAAGGCCTTAGAAAATATGATGTCAGCTGCACTGCCTAAATCCCTTGATGACACAAGATATGACCATAGCATCATTATGAGGATAATCCTTGAGCTGAAGGTCCTCCTAGGAGAAGGTGATTGGGATGTGGGACCATTTTGTCTTGATGAAGGGTCCCTGCACCCCAACATGATGTACTCTTCTCTGAGCCTCCTTCTTCTGCTTCTTGTTGGCTGGTTTTGAGCATGAACCGCCTGTTATTGGGAGCACCAGCTTCGTAGCCGAAGCAGCTTCAGCTTGGATGTTGGACGAAGCCATCAGCTCAAAAGTGGAAGTGAGTTCACCTACGGTGGGCGCCAATGTTGGGGACTTGTTCTCAAATGCTATGAATCAAGAACAAGGCAACACAAAGTATTAAATGTTAAAGTCCTTCGTCCTTCGAAACATTATTTCCCTTAGGATATAACGATCTTCGGACGAAGGTTTTGAAGGACATACCTTCATCATCACGATTATAAGATAATGAAAGATGAAACATATGAAACATGAAAGATAACACGAACAAACACATAATATCATTCATATGTTCCATTATACAAACATGAATATTTAAATACAATATTTAATTATATTAATACCTTCGGCTTGACAGAAGGCATAAATCCAAATGTTACGCGCGAGCGATTACAAGATAGCGTGAACAGTACGGGGGTACTGTTCATCTATTTATAGGCACAGGACACAGCCTATGAGAAATTACATTCATACCCCTTACAAAGGTTTACAATCATAATACAAGTTGTCGTGGGCCGGTTGGTTATTTCATCTTTAAGTCGGTGCATTTGGAAATATGCTCCAAAGCCTTTTGATTGATAGCTTCGGCTTTGTGTCAATCTTCCGAAGGTGTTTCTTCTTATGAGACCTTCAGAGACGAAGCAGACCCCCAACAATCATCCTCTGAAAAAGATGGTGCAACAAAATCCGCTGAGGATGATGGATCTTCGGGGCACGAGAAAATAGAAGAAGACCCAAAAGAGCAGAAAATTACACTTGGGATAGGTGCAGCTGAAGCTACCCAAACTACTGGCGAAGAAATGGACGAGCTTGGATTTTTTATGAGGCATATTGGTGGTGGCGAGCTGGATAACAAGGAGGTGTTAGGGTTAGAAAAGCCCCTACCGGTACTGCCCACGGCTTTGGTTGGCTCTTAATCTCAGTTTTCAACTTTACTGGAATTTTGAGTCACTTTGCTCTTGTGTTCTTCCCTTTCATCTCTTTATGATCTTGTGAAGAACCATCAAGTTATTATGTGAGGATTTGGTTTGGGGATCGATTGGTGGTGAGTTACACTTCTCGTATCACTACATACACCCAGTTGTTGCAGACTTTGATCGTGATTTGAGAAGAACTCAATTTAAACTCAGACTAGAAAACCCCAACAAAACCCCAACCAAAACGAGATTTTTTATCTGAGTAAGGAATTTTGAGTTTCTCATGTTCATGCTTCACGAAATAGTCATTTTCCCTCTACACAAACTTGTGGTAAAGTTTGAGGCGATTTTGCCTCGTTTTCAATGCCCAGCACTGCTGCGCCCTCTGCTTCTTTTGCAGATAATTGGATTGTTTCTCTACTAGTGTTTTTGTGTGATCAAACAACACTGGTTTGACCTACACAGTTATATGGTGCTTTGTGTGTCCCTAGAGGCTTCGAGTAAAGTTTGGGATCAAAGTCATGGTGTTGTTCTTGCAAGTCGAGAATTTTTAGTGGCTCCCATTCACCTCCTCTGGTCGCCACACTGGTCTTTCAATGGACCATCCATGCTAGCGTCGAACTGTCCAGTCAAGGATGCCAGACCATCCGACATCAACAGAGGCATAACCTTAGTTAACTTGGCCAATAGTTTAGCCGATGCAATTGATTGGAGAGCGTCTTTGATTGAATACATGTGCAATCCAAGTATTAGGATAGATAGGAATTTTTGGCGGATGGCTTTTAAGTATGTTTTAATTGATGATGAACTATATCGCTGAACTCATAGTGATGTCTTACTTTTGATGATGCTAAGTTATCTATAGCCAAAGTGCATGAAGGGATTTGTGGTACTCATCAATCGACTTCAAAGATGAAGTGGCTTTTAAGGAGATATGGTTTCTATTAGTCTAACATGATAGCCGGTTGTTTTAAGTAATACAAAGGGTGTCAAGTATGTCAGAAGTTCGGTCATTTACAATTAGTTCATGCCACTTAACAACATACTATTATCAAACCTTGGTCCTTTAGGGGATAGAGTTTGGACTTTGTAGGACAAAATTCATCCTTCATCATCGAAAGGGCATCGATTTGTGCTAGTTGCCACATATTATTTCACCAAGTACACTAAAGTCGTTGCTATGGAAAAACATGACACATAGGAAGGTAATTCAGTTCGTGACCGAGCATATTATTCATAGAATCGGCGTTCCCCATGATTTGATTACAGATCAAGGGACTTCTTTCATGTCAAAATAGGTATGTGAATTTGCTAAATTTTATAAGATTAGATTGCTCAATTCATCTCCATATTATGCTTAGGCCAATGGTCAGGCAATGTATAGCAATAGAACATTAATTAGACTTATTAAAAAGAAGATATCTGATTATCTTAGGTATTGGCATAAAGTCTTACCTGATGCTTTATGGGCTCATAAAGTATCTAGACACAGTGGTACTGAAATCTCTCATTTTGAGCTAGTGTATGGACAAGAAGCTACTTTGCTTGTGGAGATAAGCCTAAATACTAGGTTTGCTAGGCAAAATGATTAAATTGTCGGTGAGTATCATGACGTAATGATGGATAATATTGATGAGATGACTGATAAGAGGATGATGGCTCTAAAAAATTGAGAAGGACAAGATCATAGTTGACAAAGTCTATAACAAGAAGGTAAAGGCTAAATCATTCCAGGTTGGAGATCTTGTTTGGAAGACAACCTTTCCGGTAAGAAGTTGGGACCATAGGTTTGGCAAATGGTCACCGAGTTGGAAAGGATCTTACATGATTACGTAGGTGATATCTGGTAATGCATATATGTTGCAAACTTTGCAAGGTAATGAACTATCGAAGGCTTTGAATGATTGTTTCCTAAAGCAATATCATCCCACTGTATGGCAAGATGCTTAGAAAATAGATGTTCTTACATCGAGTTGGTAATAGCCTGTACCAGGTGCTTTTGGTTTGCTTAGCTTCCCCAAAAGGCAGGGGCATGTGTTGAGCATCATTGTGACAACTAGGGATGACTAGACAGTTTGTCCTTATAGTCTGGATGGTCCGTGTCCCGGACGGCCCGCTGTTGTTGCCCGGACGATCCATAATTAGATTAACTTGGGCAGTAACCCTTTTCCCATGTGTGCTTATCAATTAATCACACGAACTTATGTTCGGTTACGTTCAGGAACGGGTCCAGACCTTCCCTATATATATGAAGGGGTACGACTGATTGGCGCACAACACGGTTGATCCAATCAATCTATTTATCAGTTCCTTTACTTTCTTGTCTTAGGAGTATCGGTAATCTAGATCTAGTTTAGGCTTTCCCAACCCTTGTCGTCTAGGGACATCCTGATAGCCTATTGACCCCGGTCAGGGCACGCCTTGGAACTCTCCTCTCGACACGGTCCCTCTCGGGAGGTGAGTTCTAGGGTTCTCCACGGAGAAGAAGACATTCTACGTTGTCGCGCATCGCCCGGGTCTTGCACGTGAACCGTCTGAAGCGACACAGAGGTGAGCCGCTCCTGCAGCGAGGTTGTGAACCATCCGACCCTATGTCATAGACCGTCCATGCTTTCACATAGAACAGTCAGGTGGTTCACCATAGTGTTTGGCCTCAAATCAGAACCAACTAAAAGGGAAATAGGGTTAACCTTTTCCTATAATTAATTTTGGTGGTTGAATGCCCAACACAAATAATGGAATAACTAGTTTGCTCTAGAGTATATGATCTACAGGTGCATAAAGGTTCAACACAAACCAATAAAAGATTGAAGATAGGGTTCAATTCAAAGGAGCAAAGAAACCGAGTGTGCCCTGGTCTGGCGCACCGGACTGTCCGGTGTGCCACCGGACAGTGTCCGGTGCACCAGGACCGTACAGTCTCAAACTCGCCACTCTCGGGTTTCTCCAAGCGTGCTCCGCTATAATTCACCGGACTGTCCGGTGTACTAGCGAAGCAACGACTCCTTTGCGCAACAGTCGACTGTAAAAGTTGAAGATTCAGATGAACAGTGAAGAACAGTGGGCGCAGAGTCAGAGCCGCCAGTCAGAGGCGCACCGAACAGTGAACAATGACTGTCCGGTGCGGCACCAGACTGTCCGGTGCCACTAGAAGACAAAACCTCCAACGGTCATCTGCTCTAGAACCCTAACGGTTGGGTGATGTGGCTGGCGCACCGGACAGTGTCCGGTGGCGCACCGGACTGTCTGGTGCGCCCATCGACAGCAGCCACCCCCAACGGTTGTTTTGGTGGTTGAGGGCTATAAATACCCCCAACCACCTCCACTCCAACCATCCAAGTTTTTCAGACATCTCATTCAATACAAGAGCGTGCATTCACTCCAAGACACATTTCCAATAGAATCAAAGCCTCTCCAAGTCTCAAATTAATTCCACTCACCTAGTGACTTGAGAAAGAGTTTGTTTGTGTTCTTTGCGCTCTTGTTGCTTGGATCGCTTTCTTCCTTCCTCATTCTTGTTCCCAAGTGTTTTGTAAGCAAGGCAAGAGACACCAATTGTGTGGTGGTCCTTGTGGGGTCTAAGTGACCCATGAGAATTAAGGAGAAAGCTCACTCGGTCTAAGTGACTGATTGAGAGAGGGAAAGGGTTGAAAGAGACCCAGTCTTTGTGACCACCTCAACGGGGACTAGGTTCTTTAGAACCGAACCTTGGTAAAACAAAACATCGTGTCACCCGCTTTATTTCTTGGTTGATTTGTTTCCCCTCTCTCCCGGACTCGGATTTAATTCTAACGCTAACCCCGGCTTGTAGTTTGTGTTTTAAGTTGTAAATTTCAGATTACGCCTATTCACCCCCTCTAGGCGACTTTCAATTGGTATCAGAGTCCAGTACTTCATTAGAGTCTAACCACTCGAAGTGATGTCGGGAGATCACGCCAAGAGGGAGATCGTGACCGGCGGTGACAAGCCCGCAAGCCTTGGGAAGGCTCCATCAAGGGAGTCCGACAACAAGGTGAAGGAAGGATCCCCTTCACACATCAAGTCGCATCAGAGTGGCGACGAGAAGAAGAAGATGAAGAAAGTGGTCTACTACGAGACCGACTCTTCGTCGCCCTCCACATCCGTTTCCGAAGCGGCGTCCGTCACTTCTAAGCGCCATGAGCGCAAGAAGTATAGTAAGATGCCCCTTTGATATCCCGTATCTCTAAGCGCGCTCCTCTACCTTCCGTTCCCTTAGGCAAACCACCATTTTTTGATGGTGAGGATTAGTCTATGTGGAGTGATAAAGTGAGGCATCATCTAACCTCACTCCACGCAAGCATTTGGGACATTGTTGAATTTGGAGCGCAGGTACCTACGGTGGGGGATGAGGGCTACGACTCAGATGAAGTCGCCCAAATCCGGCACTTTAATTCCCAAGCAACTACTATACTCCTCGCCTCCTTGTGTCGAGAGGAGTATAATAAGGTGCAAGGGTTGAAGAGTGCTAAGGAGATTTGGGACATACTCAAGATCGCACACGAAGGAGATGAGGTGACCAATATCACCAAGCGGGAGACGATCGAGGGGGAGCTCGGTTGATTCGTCCTCAACCAAGGAGAGGAGCCACAAGCGATGTACAATCGGCTCAAGACCATAGTGAACCAAGTGCGCAACCTCGGGAGCACAAAATGGGATGACCATGAAATGGTCAAGGTTATTCTTTGATCCCTCGTAATTCATAATCCCACTCAAGTTCAATTAATATTTGGTGATCCTAGATATAAGCTAATGTCTCTCGAGGAGGTAATTAGGAAGTTTGTGAGCTTTGAACTAATGGTCAAAGGCTCCAAACACATCGTCAACTTGGAGCAAGACGCCACATCCACACCCGAGGTGCAACCCGTCGCATTCAAAGCGACGGAAGAGAAGAAAGAAGAGTCTAGATCAAGTAGGCTCTCCATCGACACCTCCAAGCTCGACAATGAGGAAATGGCGCTCATCATCAAGAGCTTCCACCAAATCCTCAAGCAAAGGAGGGGGAAAGACTACAAACCCTGCTCCAAGAGGGTGTGCTACAAATGTGGCAAGCCAAGAGGAATTCCTTATTAAAGAAAATAAGAAGCATGTTAAAGTAAAGAATGCTTATGCTCAGGAAGTAGATAAAAATGAAAACTTGACTAAGGAGCTTAGCATTTGCCATAACACTATTTCCATCCTTAGAACCGAGAATGCTAGTTTAATTGCTAAGGTTGAAAAGTTAAATGCTTGTAATGATTCAATTGTCAGTCTTAGAAATGAAAATGTGTCACACCCGGCTTTAAGGAACAAAGCCAGGTGCATCTCATACATGCGCCAAGAAGACAACATATATAATAACAGAGTGTATAGAGATAAATGTCATAAAACATCAGAGTATTTATTACATAGCGGAAGACTTATTACAAAATAAAGTAATGAAGATAAAACGAACTAAGGATCGTCGGCGCCAATGTCGACTGGGAAACGCCACCTAGATCAGATCGAACTCCTCAGTGTTAGGCGGCTCCTCCTGAACCACCTGATCTTCTCCTGTGGGGGGTGTGAGACAGCAAGGGTGAGCTCACACATGATCATAGCTCAACAAGTTGTGGGGAACCAGTGGACATAAACTCACAAAGGTGTGAGTTCATGTGATGTGTAAGGCTAATCAATGATAGGGGTTAAAGCTGAGCATTGCTTTTAAGTAGTTGATCAAAGTTTTATTAGCAATTACTAAGTGTAAGTAAATACCAAACCATAAGTAAAGTAATAGAACAAAATTAATAATAAACCCATGCGATGCAAATGACAAAATTGAATTTAAGTTCCATAATTTAAACATCAGAGAGTCCTGAGCTGCTCATGACCGCGAGCACGGCTAGTATACCAGTTTTACACTCTGCAGAGGTTGTACCCTTTACCCACAAGTCATGTTACCCATCTGCCAAGGGATCGCGACTTCCCATACACCTCTACCGAGGAGGCGAGGCAGGGTAACACTACGAGGCCTTTACAAAGTTCCACTAGCTTCCGAAAACCCGCTACAGTTTATAGGAAATTCCAATGCAGGGTTCCTGGCTGACCGCCATCGCAGCAAAATCAACCAGGGACCTACCTACACTGACCACTCCCCTACTGCCCTTGCCCCTTTCGGGTAAGGTAGTCTTCCACTAGCTTTCCTAATTAGTCAGCCAAGGGCGTCCCATTAAACCCTTGTGGTGGCACGTGATTCTCAAGTTAAGCTCTATGTTCCAATTAACATTAATGATCATAACATGAACATAAATAGAATAACAAAAAGAATTGGAACATAGAGGTAATAAATGATTATCCCAAAACCATGTAAAGCAATAGCAAAACTACCCAAGTGATTCAGGGGTAAACAAGGTAATGAGATGAACAATCTAGGGTGACCTATTGGGTCCCATCAAAATTAACCTATGCATGGATAAGTGATATTAAAGAACATTATTGGGTAAAAAGTGGTCAAGGGCACAACTTGCCTTCAATGAGCTCCTGCTCAGCTACTTCAATCTGCTGCTCACCAGGATCCTCGGTCACGGGCTCTTCTACTCGCCGCAATACAAACAAGCACAGTGCATATAGAGAAATTAACATTACACCAAACATATATACAAAATACACAGTAATAATCTACACATTAAAATAAAATTCTAGGAACAGGAATCATAATTTTTGGAGTTATAGAATTTAAGTTATGGATTTTTAAAGGTTTCATGTGCTTTAAATAAGATTAAGTGTGAGATTAATTTTCTTACTGTTGTCATGCTACAACTGAGACACTAAGTGCTAGAGAATAAAATTACAAAATTTTAGAAACTGGAATGGATTAATTTGGAGTTAGTATGAATCTTCTATGAATTTATTAAGTTCTAGTAATTATTTTCATATTAAAAAACCATCTCTATTTCATTTATTCAAATTAAATGATCACTGGACTGGGCATCAATATCTGTGAAGCACAGGGGGCTCGGGGTAAAAATCCAGAGACACAGCGCATAGTGACTAATGGACGACGGGTTGATTTCACTAAAGTCTGAGGGCTCTTTAACAAAACTGACCCGCGAAGGGGTACGGTGCACTCTGGGCCGTCCGATCGGAAGCGGTTGGCGCGGATTAGATCTATCCTCGATCGAAACGGTACGCAGTAAAAACCACACGATCCAAGATCAACGGTATAGGCCATACATGCAGCGGAATCGCTCTGAGCGGCACGATCGGATCAAACGGCCCAGATCCAATGCCCAACTTGGCCTCACTAAGGCTCACTCTGAGCCGTTCATCAATAGATGGACGCTCACCCTTCTCCCCCCCAAACTCCAGTAGCTGAGCGCGGTGGCGCCCAAGCCACACGGCGGCGCATCACCGGCGCAGAAGCGGCCCAGCGGTCCGAGTGCTAGTTCCACCCCGCGCATGGTGATTTAGAGGGAGATTGCGAGGGTGACCTAGTCCGGCTAACTTCTACGGTGATTGATGGAGCACGGAGCTCTGCCCACGGCGAGGTGTGGTATGGGCGGACCGCAAGTCGATGGCGAGAAATCCTAAGGTGCTGAGCTCCGATTCGCCCCAGAAACGTCGCTGGCAACCTTCACCGCGACCATACGAGGTTGATCGAGCGAAGTCTATGAAGTTCTCGTACCTTGGATCAACGAGTCAGCGGACGAGCACCACCGGACCGCGGAGTTGTGTCAATTCACCCAGTCCGGCGAGCAATTACCAATTCCTATATGGTTCCTGCGCTGAGCCCGAGAGGACGAAGACAACCACACGCGATGGCGAGTCCCGCGAACTCGCCCCCGAGGACGAGGCAGCGGCGAGGACGGAGTTCACCGTTGGTGCCCTCCCAGTCGCGCGATACCCAGCTCTGGGGACCCCACTTTCGCTCTTCTGTGTTCAAAGATGGCGGCGACAACTTGACAGAGGTGTAGATCGATGAGGCAATGGACGAGGGCGAAGGGTGGGCCGGTTAAATCTCCCCAGACCGCGGCGAAATCGCATGGCGCAACAGAAAGCAGTTCGCGGGGTGCGCAAGCTGCGGAGAGATAAGGGATGACTAGTGGGACCCCAGCGTCAGCGGGTGCTAGCGGCGACCGGCGCGAACCGAAGTGACTGCGGGCGGGGCCCACGGTCAGTTGCGTCGCGCATGCAGGAGCGACGGGCCGCGCGGTGGGTGATTGATAGATGGGCCGAATGGCATGAAGTTGGCCTAGCTGCAGGTTTTCCCTTTTTTCTTTTATTTTCTGCTTTTCTTCTTTTTTTATTCATAATTATTTGAATCCAGATTTGAATTTGAATATAAATTTCAGCTTTGGGTTAAATTGTACAAATTCAAAATCTAGTCTTGGAATATTATATTTTTAATTACTTATTTTATCCACACAATACTTATTTTCTTTTTCCTTCTAAATTCTAGAATTTCTTTCAAATCTTAAATTCCCATTCGGGTATTAATGTATTTCTTTTTCACATTATTATATGTTGTCACAAAAATGCACACACGAATAAAATATTCAGCATGATGCAATGATTTAGTAGCATATCTTTTTATTAATTGTTTTTGGGCATGGTGTTCACATATGATGATGCATAAAGATCAACTCGCATAAAGAGAAATTGTTTCTTTATTGGTATTATTCTTAGCAAATTACAAAGTGGGTGTTACAAATCCTACCCCCCTTAAAAATAATCTCGTCCTCGAGATTTAGGAAGAACGAGGGAAAAGATGGGGAAAATCTATACGAAGCTCTTCTTCTCTTTCCCAAGTTGCTTCATCTTCACCGTGGTGACTCCATTGGACTTTGCACATCTTTATCACCTTATTTCTTGTAACTCGAGTCAATGTATCCAAAATCTTGATCGGGTACTCCGTGTAAGTCAAATCACCCTGAACACTGAGCTCTTCCATGGGTAACTGTTCCTCAGGGACACGAAGACACTTCTTCAGTTGAGATACGTGGAACACATTATGCACATCCGATAGACTATCCGGTAACTCGAGTTGGTATGCCATCTCCCCAACTCTCCTAAAGATCCAGAATGGTCCAATATAGCGAGGGGATAATTTGCCCTTAACTTTGAATCTCCTCATTCCACGAAGGGGTGACACCTTGAGATACACATAATCTCCTTCTTCAAATTCCAGTGGTCTCCTTCTATTATCAGCATAGCTCTTTTGCCTGGTTTGAGCCACTCTCAAATTCTCTCGAATTATACGAACTTGTTCCTCTGCTTCTTGAATCAGTTCAGGCCCAAAGAACTGTCTCTCTCCAGTCTGATCCCAATACAAAGGAGTTCTGCACTTCCTCCCATATAAAGCTTCAAAAGGTGACATCTTTAGACTGGCTTGGTAACTATTATTATACGAGAACTCAGCATAAGGCAGACTCTTATCCCAACTTCCTCCATGCTGAAGGGCACATGCTCTCAACATATCCTCCAATACTTGATTAGTCCTTTCAGTCTGTCCATCAGTCTGAGGGTGATAAGCTGTACTAAAATTCAACTTTGTACTCATGTTCTCATGAAAGCTTCTCCAAAATCTTGAGGTAAACTGCGAACCTCGATCAGACACGATCTTCTTTGGTACTCCATGCAAACACACAATCCGAGCCATATATAACTCTGCTAGCTGAGAACCTTTATAAGTAGTCTTCACAGGAATAAAGTGAGCCACTTTAGTCAACCTATCCACAATCACCCATATAGCATCATATCCTTTCTGGGTGCGAGGCAATCCAGTAATAAAATCCATACCAATCTCTTCCCATTTCCACTCGGGTATCTTCAGTGGGTGCAATAGTCCAGCTGGCCTCTGGTGTTCAGCCTTGACTCTTTGACATACATCGCACATAGCCACATGTGCAGCTACATCTCTTTTCAATCCATACCACCAATATTTCCGCTTCAAATCCTGATACATCTTGGTACTACCAGGATGAATAGAATAATCCGAATCATGGGCCTCCTTTAAAATAGTCTCTCGAAGGCTTTTAATATCAGGAACACACATCCTGTCCTTGAACCATACAGTGCCTTGCTCATCTTCCGTAAATTCCAGAACTCGACCTTCAGTAATCAGATCCTTAATCTCTTTTATTTTAGCATCCTCAAGTTGACCTTTGCAGATTTCTTGCTCCAAGGTAGGTTCCACATCAATAGTAACTCCTTCAGTATGAGCAACTATCCCCAGGTTAAGTCTCCTGAAATCCTCAACAATCTCCTCGGGTAGCTGGGCAACAATAGCTGAATGAACATGCTCCTTGCGACTCAAGGCATCTGCAACCAAATTTGCCTTGCCCGGGTGATAGTGAATCTCCAAATCATAATCCTTAATAAGCTCCAACCAACGGCGTTGCCTAAGGTTGAGATCCTTCTGAGTGAATATATATTTCAGACTCTTATGATCCGTATATACTTGACACTTGGTTCCCATGATATAATGTCTCCAAATCTTAAGCGCATGCACAACGGCTGCCAATTCCAAGTCATGTGTGGGGTAGTTTAACTCATGTTTCCGCAACTGACGAGAAGCATAAGCGATCACATGTCCTTCTTGCATGAGCACACATCCTAAGCCTTGGCCACATGCATCACAATAGATATCAAATCCTTTCTGTAGGTCTGGCATAACCAATACTGGTGGCGACATCAATCTTTTCTTCAATTGATCAAAGCTATCTTGGCACTTCTCGTCCCACTTAAATTCTCTTCCTTTCTCCAGAAGCGAAGTCATAGGCTTAGCAATCTTGGAAAATCCTTCAATAAATCTCCGATAATATCCTGCTAATCCCAAGAAACTACGAATCTCAGTAACTGTAGTGGGTACTCTCCATTCCATTATCTCCTTAACCTTAGCAGGATCCACTGCTATTCCTCCATTAGAAATAATATGTCCAAGGAATGGTACCTTATCAATCCAAAACTCGCACTTGCTGAACTTGGCATATAGCTGGTTATCTCGAAGCTTCTGTAGCACCAACCTCAGATGTTCCTCGTGATCGTTATCACTCTGAGAATAAATGAGAATATCGTCGATGAACACCACGACGAATCTGTCCAAATACTCCATAAACACCTTATTCATCAAGTTCATAAAATAAGCTGGTGCATTGGTTAATCCAAACGACATAACAGTAAACTCATATAATCCATATCGAGTCGAGAAAGCCGTCTTGGGAATATCCGATGGTCTAATCCTCATCTGATGGTAACCGGATCGGAAATCAATCTTCGAAAATACTCTTGCACCTCTCATCTGATCAAATAAATCCTCGATACGGGGCAACGGATACTTGTTCTTCACTGTAACATCATTAAGAGATCTATAATCCACACACATCCGCTGCGACCCATCCTTCTTCTGTACAAACAAGACCGGTGCTCCCCAAGGTGAGGAACTCGGACGAATGTACCCAGCCTCTTGTAACTCAGTTAACTGCTTCTTAAGTTCCTTCAACTCCTCTACGGACATCCTATATGGCCGTTTAGAAATAGGGGCGGTTCCAGGTAAGAGGTCAATAACAAACTCAACTTCTCTATCAGGTGGCATCCCTGGTAACTCCTCTGGAAAGACATCCGGAAAATCTCTAACCACCCGGATGTTGTCACCAACAAACTCCTCAGGTATAAAGAACATTACACGCATGGGTGAGGAGGTTACTGCAATATTAACTTGAAACCTTTCTCCTTTAGTGGTAGTGAGTTCTACGGTACCTCTACCACATGCTATAACGGCCTTTGCCTTTCTTAGCCATGACATACCAAGGATCAAATCTATACTGCTTGACTCCAATATTATAGCAGTAGCTCCAAATTCTCTACCCATAATGGTTAATGTCAATCTACGTGTCATTTGATTCGCCTCAACAGGCCCTTTAGGTGTAATTACTATCATGGGTTTTCTCATATTTAGCAGTGGTATTTCATTTGTGTTGGCATATCTAGCAGACATGAATGAATGTGTAGCACCAGAATCAAATAATATGGTTGCAGGAATTGCATTAACATAAAACATACCAATTACGAGGTCCCCTCCATCCGGAGTAGCATCAACGCTGACTTGATTAACCTTGGCAATAGAATATCCCTTGCCAGAACTTGGAGTTTGCTGCCTGTTCTGAACTGGAGTAGTAGCCATCCTCTGTGGGCAGACATTTGCATAATGACCAGTCTTCCCACACTTGAAACATGTGGTGCCTAGACTCTGTCCTGAAAACTTCGTCGGGGTGCCAGTAGGGGTAGCCTGTCGAGGAGGTGGAGTCCTCAGTGGTGATTGCTGAACTGGGCGTGGTCCTCCCACTACTACAGGTATCCTCTATACAGGCGGTCCGGTTAGCCTCTACACAGGCGGTTCCAGGAACCGCTTGTGGTGCACCGCCTGTGATGTAAAACAACATCACAGGCGGTCAATCAAAAACCGCCTGTGATAGACACACATCACAGGCGGTCCAGTTTAAAAGAACCGCCTGTGATAGTCACACATCACAAGCGGTCCGGTTTAAAAGAACCGCCTGTGATAGAGACACATCACAGGCGGTTTTAATTATAAGCCGCCTGTATTTCCCAGATTCATATACACAGAAGCAGATTCATATATATTTTCCAGATTCATATACAGAAACAGAAATAATAACAGATTCAAACACAGATTCAAACACATTGTGTTTCAAACACATATTCATCATACAAAGATTCAAACAAGTTCTATAGCAGGTTCCATACACAGATTCATCCACATATATATCAAGTTCCATCATACACAGATTTATACACATCAAGTTGCATAACAACTCAACATCTCAAAGTTCCATAGACAACTAAACATCTAAAGTTCCTAACTAAAGACCTAAACACTGTGTGATATTGTGTACAAACTTAGTTCTGGGATATTTTGCAAATTTCCATTTACATTGTAGAATAGCCCTTGTTGATGAAGAACTTCACGGCGCATAAAGTATAGCAAGTCTCTTACAACCTTAGCCACGCCGGTGGAAACCATATCTCTTTCTAACCATTCAGCATTGATCTTAGATTTAGGAACCTGCAATGAAAGCAAAAAGCAATCGGTGCTAAGAGTAATGTGATGAGCAACAATATAACATAAAAATTGCAATATAGACAATGATAGCGAACTTACATCCTCACGATTGACCATGTAATGGAAGGTGACACGACACCATTCGCATACATAATAACCGCACAGGACAGTACCCGGAGGTTGTTTGTCACCATATGGAAATAATGATATTGACAAATTTGGCTTGTCCTCTGGATGTTCGCCGCCAAGATCTTTCCAATAAAAACGGTATGCACTGCATATAAGAATAGCATTGTGAGATTAAGAATACATTTGTTAAGTTGTAATAAGTACAAGTGTGCAATAATAATCATACTTCTCTAAAATCTTCAAGAAGTCATTATACGTAGCCTTTTCCATTCTCAGTGAGTCGAAGACCACGACTTTACCATCCTTTGGCCAGATCATGATACAAATGTAGTGGTCACTATATAGACATAGACGAAAACACATGTTAATATCACGATTGCCATAATTTATAGTTCAAAATTAAACCATGTCGATAACTTACTTAAAGTGGTGCGGAGCTATTATTAAGTCCTTGCCATGTTGTACATGATTATACATGGCTCGTCCAATGTATGCCGCCATTACCTTCATTTTCTTTCTCTGATTCTGTTTGACGGCTTTCTCAAATTCAGCATCGTCCAAGTCTTTGTATTCTTCTCCTTGCCTCCGAGCTACTACTTTGTAGCAAGCTTGGGATATCATCAACGGGTCAAGAAACCCTGTCTTAAGTTGTTTCTTCTTATCATCCATGTATTGCATCCTACGTGTAATAGTGTTAATCGTTAGACTCTCGTTTATGTGTGCGTGTACAAAACTAACAAATATGAAAGTTTAGAGGTACTTACAAGCAAAAGAGGGTTAAGTAGTTGGTTTCCATCCTTTGTCGGTGGTACAATGACCAGAGATCGTCAAAGAATAAATGCCGCACAGGATTTATATGATCATTGCTCCAAAATGCATCTTCTGGCACAACAAATGTGAAATCCTCGAGTTTGTATTTGTTGCTAGCCACCATGTACCACTCATGCATTCTAATCTCCGGAGTTGACAACTTAGAAAGTTGCACTGTCGTTAAGAACGGCCTCCCATTCACAAATTTAGGAGGAACATCCTCCTTCTTGTATACCGAGATATTGGTTTTAAGACGTAATGATTCTCGAGTATGAATCATTCCATCTTCTTCCCATACTTCGAAATTGTCTATTTGGGCCGACCGTGTGCCTACTCCATGAGATGCTGATATTGCTTTTGATTGATTAGTCATAACTCTCTGCAATTTATGCAGGTAGCGTGCCACTGATTCTGACGGTTTCTTGACATCGTCTGTGGCGATTCGCTTATGAATTTTCTTTGAAATAGTTGGCCCTTCAACATTGGTGCCAACCTTTGGTTCCTTTTTGATGTTGACGTCGACATTCTGAGGAACAATTTTGTCTACGTCCCCCTCGTCGAGTTCCTTCGCAAGAGGCGATATGATTGTTTCAACGATTTTTTTGGAGGTCGGTGTCATATCTTCCCGCACTGGTGTTGAATTCGGCTCATCACCAAACTTGATGTCGCGCCGATGCCAAAGAACCAACTCGTTCATTGCCTCTTGCAAAGTTGTGATCCCCTCAACTGGAAAATCTATCTCCCAATCTTCACAACCACTGTTTGTGATTTTTAGAACTTGGACCACAGCATAGTGTGGCGGGACAGGATTGTCCTTGTAGTTAACAAGTCCTGGTTTTACCAAACCAGTAGCAGCTTGCTTTGTTTTTGTCCCTGATCGATTGATTGGAATATGAAGAAAGCAAGGCTTGTCCTCAACAATATCGTCTACAGGGTACTTGGTCAAGTCTTGCACAGATCCAACGCTGCTAGGGACTATAGGTGGACTCATGTGGCTTGGCTTGAGTTCAAATGATATGCATTCTGTTTTCTTCATTTTGTTCATCACGTCATTAATAGCCTTTTGTACCCTTTCATCAATAGTCTCTTCAAGGGTCCTTTTCGACTTCTCGTGTTTCCTATATGACGACGCATACTCTGGAAACGCCTCTCTCCAGGAAATCTTAGAAGAGATTCCCCGAGCCCGTCCAGTGTGTTCAGGATTGCCTAGGGCTGCAGTTAGTATGTCATTCTCCCTCCGAGGCTTAAATTCTCCTTTTTTCTCTTATCTGCATATTCTTGAATTTTTGACGAAACTTCGCCTACCAATTCTGGATGCAAAAGTTTGTCGTCCTCACTCAAACCTGCTCGACCTAAGATCCAACGAATAGCTCTCTCATCGATATCTTTTAATATTGGGTCCAAAGTGCCGTTAGTTATAGCTTCCTCGATAATCTTGTTCCACTGCACAACTTTATGGTGATATCCGCTTGACCCCAGGCGATGGGGGTGTTTGTTCATCTTCGCTCTCTGAGAATTAGTTTCGCCCAGTTCTTTGGCCTTCAGATCGGTCTTCTGACGAACAAATTCCTCCCACTGAGCTTGAGTGATTTTCCCCATTTTCTTGGGCGGAGGAACCTTATTCTTCTTAACAAAGTCCCTATTCATCTCGGCCTTCCACCCACGAAACATCTTGGCCATAGCAGAGAGCATCGACTTCCTTACTGCATCCTCTGTGCCTTTTGGGAACTTGAATGACTCAGACAACTTAGCCCATAGCTTGTTGCGGGTGTCTTCATCTAAATCCTTCCATTTTTGAAGTGTGATTGGCACTATATCTCTAACAGTAGCCCCGCAGGAATTTCGAAACTTTGTAACCACGTCAAGTGGTTCTTCAGGAAACCCCTCTGCATTTAGTTTTGTTACATACATAACTGCACCTTCTTTCATCTGATTTGGACCTCGTCGCCCTCGTTTCCGCTTATGTGAAACGGATGATTCAGGCATCGGAGCATCCTCCGTGTTTCGTGTAGAAGATGCATCCTCTTTCTTCTCTTCATTTGAAATCTATATAGTGAAAAAATTAATGGCCTTTCATATATGAACATTATTTTACAATATAGTCGACATATTTCTATTTACCTCTTCATTGTTGGGAATATAGTCGGCATCAAGCTCATCTGATGTTTTTTTCTTCCTTGGAGGTATAGGAGTACAAGGATTGTCGTCACTAGAACTATCCTCCCCGCTCCCTTCACTGGAGCTGCTCGTTGTCTGCCATTCAAGTTTGGTCGCGTCTTCATCAACTTTGTGAGACGCACCGGTGCAGACCACATCCATACTAGGCTGCTCGTTGTCTGCCATTCAAGCTGGTTCCATCGATAAAGGGATATACTGTTAGTCTGATATACTGGTTCCATCAATAAGGGAACTTGGAGAAAAGGCACTTTCCAATGCAGTTAGACAGAGAAGGCATGGCTGTGATGTTATAATGCTGAAGGACCCCAAGAAGAGATTAAGCCCTATAGTCTACCACCTCTCGTTATTTGTGGGCTTCACCGAGGGCGGGAAACATTTGGTGACATCAAACGACCTTCGGGCTGTGGACGTCTGCGAGCTTGTTAAGGGGCCAGACGATGGTGAGCCGGTGTACTCTGTCCGGATGTGTGGTCACAAAATTTAAAGCCGCCCCGGCTTCATCTGTGCGCTTCTCTTCTCTTATGTCGGCTACTAAGATCACTTAGCACCCCACCTAAGAGAAGAGAAGCACACACATGCAGCCGGGGCAGCTTTTAATTTTGTGACCACACATCCGGACATAGTACACCGGCTCAACATCGTCTGGCCTCTTAACAAGCTCGCAGACGTCTTCAGCCCGAAGGTCGTTTGCTATCACCAAATGTTTCCAGCCATCGGTGAAGCCCACAAATAACGGGAGGTGGTAGACTACAGGGCTTAATCTCTTCTTGGGGTCATTCAGCATTATAACATCACAGCCATGCTGAAGGACCCCAAGAAGAGATTAAGCCCTGTAGGACCCCAAGAAGAGATTAAGCCCTGTGGTCTACCACCTCCCGTTATTTGTGGGCTTCACCGAGGGCGGGAAACATTTGGTGACATCAAACGACCTTCGGGCTGTGGACGTCTGCGAGCTTGTTAAGGGGCCAGACGATGGTGAGCCGGTGTACTCTGTCCGGATGTGTGGTCACAAAATTTAAAGCCGCCCCGGCTTCATCTGTGCGCTTCTTTTCTCTTATGTCGGCTACTAAGATCACTTAGCACCCCACCTAAGAGAAGAGAAGCACACACATGCAGCCGGGGCAGCTTTAAATTTTGTGACCACACATCCGGACATAGTACACCGGCTCACCATCGTATGGCCCCTTAACAAGCTCGCAGACGTCTTCAACCCGAAGGTCGTTTGCTATCACCAAATGTTTCCAGCCATCGGTGAAGCCCACAAATAACGGGAGGTGGTAGACTACAGGACTTAATCTCTTCTTGGGGTCCTACAGAGAATAGGGATGACAAGGCTGGTCGAAGATAGTTCATTGACTTGACAATAGTACTCGAAGATAGTTCATTGACTTGACACTCTCTAAGATGAGTGGTTGGAAAAACACAAACATCGTTTTCAGGGATCCTCTCAGAAGGAAGGTAACAATGGAAGTGCTGGTCAGTGGAAACCCAAGATGACACATCGTTCTGATGTGGGCAGTAGTGGCAGTTCTAACAAAGGCAAGCTCACTTCCAAAGGAACTCCGAGGAGGAAAGGGAGGTGCAGAAATTGTGGCATCTATGGTCACTGGGCACAAGACTGTAAGCGTCCAAAGAAGGATGAAAAAGAACATAAACCACCAGAGGCAAATATAGCTGTGGGCGGCACTGAACATGCAGCTCTTTTGTTCGCCCAAGTGGAGCAGGCTTCAGGTGGATCTACACTAACAGTTCACCTTGCAGAAGACAAAGTGGTGCCAGTGGTCTGCCCAAATGAAGTGTGGGTGCTAGACACGGGAGCTAGCAACCATATGACTGGACAGTTGTGGACCACTGATTTCAAGTCGGGCGACCAGCTAGTCGACCGACAGGACCGACCAGGCGCCTAATCGCGATTAGGGCGACCTATGTATATTCCTAGGCATATATATATGTATATATGTATTTGTAGGCATATAAGCCATATAGAACTGAAATTAAATTGGAAGTTTAGAACTGAAATACTGAAACATAACAGTAGCAGGCTAGCAGCAATGCAGCATAAGTGAAACCAGTGAATGAGCTATATATAAGTGAAACCAGTGAATGCAGCATAAGTGAAACAATAGAGTACCTGCTAGTCTGCTACCTAGAGCAGATCAGCATCCAAGCAAAAAGCAGCAGCAGCATCCAATCCACGTGGGTTTGTTCGTTTTGCTCTCAATCCATATGGGTTGGATGAGATTGAGTGGGTTCCGTTCCCAAATAAATCAAAAAAATTCATAGTTTTTTTAATCACATCCAATCCACGTGGGCACATATGTAGTTCTGATATGGTTTCTAACCGAACACAGCTACATGGTTTCTGATATTAGCCAGCTGCCACCAGCTACTTAATTGTGTTGGATCAGTCGTGTTATATGATTTCCGAAATTAATGCCTTTCAATCCTATACTATAGAACATCAGGGTACAAAAAAAATATATGCTTATACTATAGAACATCAGGGTACAAATGATCGGCCGGGTGCCTAAGAGTACTACTACCTTTGTTGTTATAGCTACTACTATAACAACAGGGTACTTTGTTATAGCTACTACTAGTATCTAAGTTGCTTGCAATTTCTCAAGATGATTATTATTTTCGATCGGTTTCATTTTACTTTGTTCTGCTGGTTGCGACGATGGTGTGCAGGTGTCTGACCCTTGCCGCATGGCAGACGAGGATGTGCTGGTTGCGACGATGGTGTTCCAAACAAATGGGTACTGCTACGCAGTATGCAAAACTGCAGAGTGCAGACAAGGGGGAAGGAGAGGAGCAGGGATGACGAGTTCATCTTGTGCCTTGTAGATGAACAAGGGGCAGGGACGACCTTCAAGGATGAGCTGCACGCCGGCGCTGGTGGACGGTGGCGCAGCTCGGAGACGGTGGCGCTCGGGGACGGGGACGGGCGCCCAGCTCGGAGACGGTGGCGCTCGGGGACGGGGACGGGCGCCCAGCTCGGAGACGGTGGCGCTTGGGCTCGGGCTCGGCGACGGCGTGGCGGGCGCTCACGGCTCGGAGACGGGGACGGGAACGGCGGCGCAGCAGCCTGGCGGCGTAGTATCAGTCCGGGCGGGCGAAAACTAAACCCTAAGCCACCGTACCGAGGCTTTAATATAGTAAACACATCACAGGCGGATTTTTAGAAAAACCGCTTGTGATGTATAACATCACAAGCGGTTTTATATTCCGACCGCTTGTGATATGTAAACATCACAGGCGGTCGAAATATAAAACCGCTTGTGATGTTATACATCACAAGCGGTTTTTCTAAAAATCCGCCTGTGATGTGTATGTAGTATAAAAGCCTCGGTGGTTCCAGCGCAGGAACCCTAATTCCGGAGCCCGACGCCGCTATAGGCTGCACACTACTGTAGCGGCGGCGGATTTTTTTGATCTACGGGGAGAAGGTTTTGTTTTTGATTTTCGGGCTTGATTTCAAGAGTTTATGCATATATAAGATCTCCGTTTGTTTTCTTTATCATTTTGATACGATTTTTTGCCTCAATTTTGTAATATAGACCGGAATTGAAGAAAAACTCAGGAATTCCAAGATTTGGACTTGTAGTTGATCTAATTTAAAGATTTTTTTTGAAGAGTTGTCTCACCTCAAGGTACCTATATTGCTGCAATCTTGTTTCATTTTCATGCACATTAATTCGTTCATGATTTAGGGATTAAATTCAATTAATTAGGGATATTTTAAAATTTTTTGTCTCATGTACTAGGTACATCTCGATATGATCTTGTTTCACTTTCATGAACATTTATTTTTTTCATGTTACATCTCGATATTGACGTTAATCAATATAGGGATAGGTAATGGACCGAGGTTGGATGTACAATGTGCCAAGACCACATCCGTCGTACATTCGAAATTTGAGAAGCTTTATTGAAGCAGCCAACAAGCACGCGAATTTGCAAAAGAGCAAGGAGATATTATGTCCGTGCATCGATTGTGATAATAAGATAGCTTGGAGAGATATAGGAGTAATCCAATCACATCTGCTAAAAAGAGGGTTTAAAAACAATTACACGATATGGTCAGAACATGGTGAGTTGGATCCGTGTGAAGTGCCTGGTAATGACGAGAGAGTTGTCGGAATTTTAGATCTTAAAGTTGATGGTAAAGTGGATAATGTGGATGCTAATCAAGAATTTGAAGAATTTGATTGTGAAGAGATGTTGCGCCATATGGAACCAGAAATTTTAAGTTCTGTGGGATCGCAGAAAGGGCTATCTAAAATGGAGGGACTGGAAAGTGCCTCAAAAGAACCTTTATATGATGAATCAAAGGGTTGTGACAAAGAGTTTACTACACTGCGTACAGTTCTAGAACTTCTGAAGTTGAAGGCTAGCGCCGGATGGTCTGATACTAGCTTCACAGATCTTTTGAATTTTCTGTCTCAATTACTACCAAAACCCAATAAACTACCAACAAGCACTTATAAAGCGAAGAAGCTTATATCTCCCATAGCTCTGGGTGTGCAAAAAATTCATGCATGTCCGAACCATTGTATTCTGTATCGTGGCGATTTTGAGAACGCATCAAGATGCCCAGTTTGCAATGTCAGTCGATACAAGAAGAGCTACAATCAAGACTGTGTAAAAAAATTCCCGAAGAAAAATAAAAACAAGAAATCCACTATTGGACCTGAAAGTGACGATGACACTTTTGATGACATGGATGGGAAAAAGAAGTCAAAGAACCCAGCTTTGGTGATGTGGTATCTTCCAGTAATTGATCGCTTAAAACGTTTGTTCTCAAACCCTAGGGAGGCTGAGCTTATGCGTTGGCATGCTGAAAATCGCAAGCAGAATAACAAACAGATTCGACACCCTGCTGATGCATCACAATGGAAAAATTTCGATCTTATGTATCCTGAGTTTGCCAAAGAAACCAGAAATGTAAGATTTGGTTTGGGTACAGACGGAATGAATCCATTTGGTGAAAAAAGAAGTGTACATAGCACCTGGCCCGTGACTTTAACGATGTACAACCTTCCATCATGGCTGTGTCACAAAAGAAAGTATATTATGTTGACTATTCTTATTCAAGGTCCGAAATCAGCTGGTGTTGATATTGATGTGTTCCTAGAACCCCTTATGGAAGATATGACAAAGCTCTGGAATGAAGGAGTTAGAATATGGGATGAGTATTGCCGTGAGTATTTCAACTTAAGAGCAATTATATTTGTTACCATCCATGATTCTCCCGGTGGCGCCACACTATCAGGGCAAAAGACTAAAGGAAAGAATGGTTGTGTAGTGTGCGTCGATGGAACTGCTTCCATGTACCTTAAATCATCCAAGAAGTTGGTGTTCATGGGACACAGACGGTTCTTGATGAAGCAGCATAAGTACCGAAAGATGAAAGAGGAATTTAACAATCAACTGGAAAGTGAAGGTGCACCAAAGCCTTATAGTGGGAAACTTGTTTTTGAAATTGTAAAGAACATTCATGTTGTATTCGGAAAGGGAAAAAACAAAGGAGAAAAGAGAAAGAGAATTGACCCTTCAACTTACACAACTTTCAAGAAGCAATCAATATTTTTCAAGTACCTCCCATACTGGAAGGATATGGAAATTTGCCACAGCATTGATTTGATGCATGTAACAAAAAATGTTTTTGACAGCATCATTGGAACCTTGCTGGGCATGCCGAGTAAGACAAAAGACGGACTTAAATCACGCAATGATCTAGTAGATCTTCAAATCAGACCGGAACTTCATCCAGTGGATAGAGGCAAAGGGAAGCCTTACCTCCCCCCAGCTAGCTACAACTTGTCAGTTGAGGAGAGAACAAAGATTTGCAAATGTTTGCGTGGGGTCAAAGTGCCCACAGGTTTCTCATCCAATATCAGCAGACTAGTCAGGATGAAGGACTTGTCTCTATTTGGCTACAACTCTCATGACTGCCATGTGATGATGACGGTGTTCCTCCCAATTGCGGTAAGAGCCCTCGAAACAGAGCATGTCAAAGTTGTCATCACACGCTTGTGTTACTTTTTCAATGCGGTTTCACAAAAAGTAATAGCTTTAGAAGACTTGGACTATCTAAAGGCATACATCATCGAGACTATGTGCAAGCTTGAAATGTGTTTTCCTCCATCATTTTTTGATATGCAAGTACACCTAATCATACATCTCGTGGATCAGATAAAAATATTAGGGCCACTATATTTACATCATATGTTTCAGTTGGAGCGATACCTGGGAGTATTAAAAGGTTATGTGCGAAATCGCGCTCACCCAGAGGGTTCAATCATGGAGGGATACACTACAGAAGAAGTGATTGAGAGCTGTATAGATTACATCAGTGACGGAACAATGATAGGTGTGCCTGTACCTAAACATGAGGGTAAACTATGTGGGAGAGGGAGAATGGGCAAGAAAACTTTTCGCGTTGAGGATTACAAGCTAGTACATTGTGCTCATGGTAGTGTACTACAACATCTCACGATAGCCGAGCCTTACATAGAGGAACACCTGAATGAGCTTCGTAAAGAAAATCAGAACCGCACAGAGGACTGGATCATGAGGGAGCACAAACATCGTTTCAGCGAATGGTTAATGGACAAAAACATCCCATTCGGAGACTCTTCGGATGAGAAAACAATGAAGAATTTGGCTTCTGGGCCATCGTGTTTTGTGACATCATGGCAAGCATATGACATCAATGGGTACACATTCTACACTAAATCAAAAGACATGAAAAGTGTTGCACAAAATAGCGGTGTTCGTATCGATGCTTTTGACCTACATGGACAGAAGACCACATATTTTGGATTCATAGAGGAAATATGGGAACTTGATTATGGCCCAAGCATGAAAATACCCTTGTTTAAGTGCCAATGGGTACAACATCCCGTGGGGGTGATAGTGGATAACTACGGACTCACACTGGTAGACTTAAAGAAAGTAGGATATAAAGATGACCCGTGGGTTCTCGCCGAATGTGTTGCACAAGTGTTCTATGTACTCGATCCAGTAGATGAGAAGATGCATGTAGTTATTTCTGGAAAGCAAAAAATTGTTGGAGTTGAGAATGTGGGAGACCAAGATGAGGAATACAATAAGTATGAAGAGATGTTCGTCTTTAACGGTCCAGAGAGAATCAAGCGTGTGGAAAAGAAAATTGATAAGAACTTAAAGCCATACATGCGGAAAAATGGTAGTTCATGAAAAATTGTATGAATCAAATTGTATTTGTTATCATGTATGATCGACTATGAATTGTGGTTGCCAATTAATTTAAAATCTCTCTAGTTATCTATGTGTGCTATTATAATTCATTTAAATTGTATTTGCATATTATTGTTAAAAATTAAATATTAATTCATTTAAATTGTATTTGCATATTTCTGTTAAAAATTAAAATTATTTTCATATTTAAATTGTATTTTCATATTTTTACAATCACAGGCGGTTTTGTCTTAGGGTCCGCTTGTGAAAAGGATAGAGCATCACAGGCGGTCCTAAACAAAAACCGCTTGTGATACTATTACATCACAAGCGTACTAAACCGCCTGGGACATCACAGGCGGTTTTCTAACCGAACCGCCTGTGATTTAAAAATCCTACCGCTTGTATAGAGCCAAATTGTACTAGTGTCCTGGTCGAGTCGGTGTACCCTGTGGTGAACTGTAGCGAGGACGAACACTGCTGCTTCCTTGTCCTTGAGATATTGCCTTTCTCTTCAAATCTCCCAGCTGAACACGCTTGTGTTCAATAGCCAGGGCCTTATCAAGCAGCCTCTGAAATGACGGAAATGTGTGTGCCACTAGAGCATACTGCAGTGGTCCATTAAGTCCTTCAATGAAATGCTCCTGCTTCCTCTCGTCTTCAGCAACTTCTTCAGGGGCATATCTGGATAACTGAATAAACTTGTCGCGGTACTCGCTGACTGACATACTTCCTTGCTTCAGCGACAGAAATTCCTTCTTCTTGATCTTTATCATACCAGCTGGAATATGGTAGTTTCTGAACTGTGTACTGAATTCTGCCCAAGTAATAGTATCCGCAGCATCATGGGCAGCAGTATAAGAATCCCACCAGTCAGCAGCAGGACCAGTCAGACGTCCAGAAGCATATAAAACCTTCTCCCGATCAGTGCATTGTGCAATATTCAACATCTTCTCAACGGACTTCAGCCAATCATCCGCGTCCAGTGGATCCGGTGAGCTAGCGAATGTAGGTGGCTTATGACTCATAAACTCCCGGTGCTTATCACGAGGTGGAACTAGTGGTGGTGGTGGAGGCAGTGGCACTTGTTGCTGCTGTTGCTGCTGTTGTTGCTGTTGCATTTGTTGTTGCAGCTGCTGTTGTTGTGCCCTCCTTTCCTGGCGTATCTCATCTCGCTCCTGGCGCAACTCCTGTCGTATATCTTCTCTTTCCTGACGCATCTCCTGGCGTTCTTGCTGCATCTGGGCACGCATATCAGTCATAGTGTCCGCCATTTGCTGCATCACCGCCATCTGAGCAGCAACCAGTGGGTCAACTCCGCCTGGTGGAGGATTAGGAGGATTCATCTCTACAGGTTGTGGCTGGGGTTGTCTGTATATTCTCCGAGTGTGTTGGTTAGGAGGCAAATCGATTCCACCACCCCACCTGGTATTGACCATCTGAGTTAGATACATATAGTAAGAGAATAGCAGACAAGGCAGGTATTTACAAATCAGATTACTTTGGGGGATTTATTAGCTAAGCAGATCAATATCTCCTCTACCAAAGCTAATTCAACACCTTATGTTGGTACATGCTAAGATGTCCATCTATAATTCAATCAATCAAAGAAGCAAATCAGGCATTTAGCATCAGCACAATCAAACAACATTTTTAATAGAGAAAATAGTTTTAAATTTTGTCTTAGGTTCCCTATCTCTTAAAAAGATCATAGTGGTAGGATTCCAAGGTGTGAAACCCATCTTGTCTTAGAGTAGAAGAGATAAGATTAACCAGAGTAGATTAGCAGAAGGTGAGATAAGATCAAGATGAGATAAGTATAGAATGAGTCAGAGTAAGGTAAGTAGGAAAGGGTTTTGTCCATTTCTATCTAGGTTTCGTCCTACAGTCAACATTCCTCTGATACCACTTCTGTCACACCCGGCTTTAAGGAACAAAGCCAGGTGCCATGACAAAAGACTTTGCCATGACTGCAGCATTGCCACCATACGAAGATATTGTTGCTTCGTAGCTCATCAAAAACTGCTTCGGGTCTGAATGGCCATCGAATATGGGAAGCTGGGGCGGCTTGTAGGACGGAGGCCAAGGTGTAGCCTACAGCTCAGCGGACAGAGGAGAAGCATCATCGAAAACAAAATTTCCATGATGGAAATTGTCATACCAGTCATCTTCGTTGAAGAAACCCTCCTGATGAAGGTCTTTTTGTTGAGGCCTTCGGTTCTGCTCATCGTGAGTAAGATGACGAACTTCTTCAGAAGCTTCGTCTATCTGCCTTTGCAGTTCAGCTAGCCTGGCCATCTTTTCCTTCTTCCTCTGCACCTGTTGATGAAGCATCTCCATATCTCTGATCTCTTGGTCTAACTCGTCCTCTTGAGGCGTCGGGCTGACAGCCTTCCTCTTCTGGCTTCGGGCCTCCCGAAGAGAGACAGTCTCCTGATTGTGGTCCAACAGTTGGAGAGCTGCAGTGCCAGTTGCTGAAGCTTTCTTCGGCGCCATAGCGAAGGTTGGTGATCGCCGAGGGCGTTCAAAAACTCAAAGAGTGGAAGTGAGTTCACCGGAGGTGGGCGCCAATGTTGGGGACTTGTACTCAAATGCTTCGGATTAAGAACAAGGCAACATAAAAAGTGTTAAATGATAAAGTCCTTCGTCCTTTGAAACATTATTTCCCTTCGGGATATAATGTGTTCCGGACGAAGGTCACAAACAACATATCTTCATAAGCACAATAAACTATGACGAAGAACTTATATGCAACATAAAAAGTAATATGAACATTTGAATATTATCACAACGTCATTTCTATTTTATTATCATAGAAAAATAGAAATGATTTCAGATTACAAGTGTACCTTTGGATTGCAGGAAGGCAAAAGTACAAGGATGACGGAAAAGCAAATGCCAAGTCAGCGTGAACAGTACGGGAGTACTGTTCATCTATTTATAGGCGCGGGACGCAGCCCATGTAAAATTACATTCATGTCCATTACATTTGCTAATGACTTATGGGAATCTATTAAGGCCTAAGTAGTCTTTTCATCTTTAAGTCGGTTCCCTTTTCTGCTATCGTGACGAAGCTTTCTGCGCATAGCTTCGGCCACGCACCATCCTTCGTACAGCTTGGTAATCAGCCCATCCTTCATCTCAATCCCCCTTCGTCTGGCTTAGGCTTCGTCCTGACCGTACACCATGTTCATAATCTGAGTCCGAAGATACCTGTTCATATAATTCACTTGGAAAACATGTCAAATTATGTTTTTGAGGACCTTCGAAGGACGAAGGCCCCCAACAGTAGCCCCTCGCAATATTATTTGTTAGTGATAAATTCAGATTGCGATATGGACGAAGGCCTTAAGCCGAAGGTCCGAAAAAACACCTTCCCTTTGCTAGAATAGCAAAAGCCACTGACACACGGGACCACACAGTTTCCGTCATATCGAGTGTATAAATAGGAGCCCGCCACATTTGATTTGGCACGCTCTCTTTGCCATCTGTTTTGCCTGCTCATAAAGCTTTCTGCCCAAAAAATATTTGTTTTCTTTCCTAGTTTTAAGCTTCGGAAGCGAGAAGTAAGGTTTCCGAAGGGATGTCTGAGGAGAAGAAGGCTGTTGTCGAAATGAAGCTAAGTCTCTCTGAAGAGAAGAACCTGGGCTTTCTTGAAGCAATGTCGAAGACCAATATAGAAAAGATCACCAAAGAGATTTTAGAAGGTTTGTCTGAAGATACTGATGACAGCGACAGTTATGATGTAGAAAGCGGCGGGGGAGAGTCCGAAGATCGACCATGGCGGCCAAGTCACTCGGTTTTCGGGAAAACCACTATTAAGCAGAGTCACATTGACAATATGAGGGGGAGATATTTTCGAGATGTATCTATTGTGAGGGCTGATGCTGGAGAAAAAACCTCTCCTACCCCCGAAGAAAATGAGGTTGTAATCTTCCGAAGCTTTCTCAAGGCTGGGCTTCGGTTCCCCCTAAGCAGCTTTGTTGTCGAAGTCCTGAAGACATTTCAAATCTACCTCCACCAAATTACTCCCGAAGCTATCATAAGAATGGGAATCTTTGTCTGGGCTGTGAAAAGCCAAGGTTTAGAACCAAATGCTAAAAGCTTTTGCAAAATTCATGAGTTGGCATATGAGACGAAGCCCTGGGGGAAAGAACAATATCACAATAACTTTGGTTGTTACATCTTCGGTGCCCGCTCCGGGTCAAGCTGCCCCGTGCCAACCTTTCGGAAGAGGTGGCCCGGTGCCTGGATGACAGAATGGTTCTATGTAAAGAATGACTTGACAGTGCAGGAAGATGTTAAGAGTATCATTATGCGCCCTATCTGGCAACGCTTCGGACTCCGAAGGCCGAAGGTTGAAATGGATGAAGCGGCCGAAGAATGCCAAAGAGCCTTCGGTGTAATCTGCTCTTTTATTGGGACAAGGGATTTGGTCCAAGAGCATATTGCCTTCAGAGTTTGGCCACTTGCAGGAAAAGTGGGAAATGCCGAAGGAGACCATCAAAGAGTCTGACGAAGGTGGACTGGTCAGACTAAAATACACATTCAAATACGGAGATAAGTTTGTTGAACCGGACGACGACTGGCTAAAAAGCATTGAAACTTTAAGTGACGAACTGCTTGGGGTATACTCGAAGGCCGAGAATACTGCATTATCAGCAGCCTTCGGAGGCCGAAAGAAGAAGAGGCTCAACCGGGTATTTGATGCAATCGGGTTTGTCTACCCCGACTACCATTATCCGGTGCCAGGTCGCAAAAGAAAAAATACTTCTCCTGCAAAAGAAGTTGCCGCAGGTGCTTCTAGTGAGCCAGCGCCGCAAAGAAAAAAGATGAAGGTGCTCACCCACCGGGCGCGTTTTATTGAACCAGCCACAGTGCCTGAGTTTATCGGTGAAGTCTCTTTGGCCACTGAAAGTACAGAGCCAGCTCCAGTGCCGAAGATCGAAGAAAAAACTGAAGCACCTTCAGCAGAGAAGGCAGAAAAACCGAGAATTGAAGGACCAAAAATATTGGAAATTTTAAGTCCTTCAGCAAGTGTTGAGACAATAAAAAATCAAAAGGGCTCATCGGTGACCCCGAAAAGAAAAAGAATGGTGAACGTGCTAGATGTTTTGGAGACAATTAAGTCTTCAAGCATAACTCCGAAGAAGACTGTTGAAACTTCGAAAACGGAAACTAAAATCTCTGCCGCTGAAACTCCAAGGCAACAATCTAAAACTGAAGCTGGACCTTCAGAGCCCACGAAGGTAAAACCGTTGGAAACCGAGGAAGAAAGAGTGATGGAACCAATTTTAATTGAAGAGATCAGTACTGCTGCCCCCGAAGCATCCCCCAAAGTCCTTGATTATATTGTTTGACATGCTTCGGGGAAGAAGTTAACAGAAGAAGAAATTTTTGAAGCTAATCACTATGCAAAAGAATTGAAATATCCGAAGGGGGCACTAGTGTTCAATGGTACAAATGAAGAAGATTTCCTATACTGCCTCCCGGATAACAAAGAACTACTTGTCTGCCGGGAAATGGCCCGAAGCATGGGGTTTTCGAAGCTGGAGGCTGGCCTCTGTGCGATGACAAAGGACGATCTTGCGGACAGTCTTGCGTATAATAGCCTGAAGGTACGAGATCTGCGCATTTGGAAACTTTATGATTTGAAATCTATTGTTTTATTCTTATAGTAACTTTTTACATATAGGGCTTAATACTAAGCAACGCGCTGAGAGCGCAAAAGAATGCCGAAGACGAGAGCTATGAAATTGCCTTCAACAACCTTCGAACAGAGGTTATCAAACTAAGGAACGAAGCCCTGGAAAAGGACAAAATTCTAGTTACATTGGTAGATAAAATAAAGGAGAACGAAGCTGCGTCTAAAGCACAGGTTGCAGCTCAAAAGCACGAGATTGACGATCTTCGGAAGCAATTGGCCCGGGTGAGAGAAGAACGCATACTTGAAGAAACGAGGCGGGAATGTAGCGACCAATGGGCCAATCATTTGGAAGGAACCGTTGAAGAGCTTCGGTCTTCTAAGAAAAGGTGCTACGAAAAATCCATGGAATGTGTAAAGAAGATAAAAACTAGCTTCGCCAGCGTTGGCGCATTTTCGAGTGAAGAAGATTTTGTGAGAGGTAACCCAGAAGGGCCGATCGAATGGATTAGCCACGAAGCTGAAGACTTCGAAGAAATTCTAAACAGTCGTGGGGACATTTGCGCCTTCTCGGGTGCCAGGGGGATTGCTGCTATACTGGAGAAAAAAGGCTGCGATCATGTTAAAGTTCTTGCACAATCCGAAGCCAGCTTATCCCCTGAAGATGTTAAAGACCCCTCGGCCGAAGCTAGCCAGGCTGGTGGAAAATTTTTCACCGACGTCTGGGACAATGGTGACCGAGAAATGGCCCAAGAAATTATTCAGAAAAGTGAGAAGGGCATTCACGACGCTAGAGAAGTAGCTAAGGCCGCTGACAAAAACTCAGAGCCCGAAGGGCAACTAGGTATTAGCTAATGGTTTTTATTGTGTTGTAATTTTTGATTTTAAGCTTCGCTCGCAATTTGTAATAGCAATGTGGCCGTATCCTGTCCTCCTTCAGATCCTACCAAAGCGTCTCCGGGCCCTCACCCGAAAGGAGACGAAGAAATTAAAAGGATGGCTGAAGCTATCATGGATGAAGTTGTTAACCGACTCCTGAACGAAGCTGCAGAAGTTGTTTTGAGAGAAGATTAAGCATTATTGTAAAAACTTCTGAAATGAAATATGTGTAACATTTTGTAACCCTGTGATATTTGCTTTTAATGTTTCGATTCTTTACGATGCATGAAACTTTACATACGTACCGTTTTTGAGCCTTCGGCGAAAAAATACCTTCCCTTCTTTTCATGCTTCGTGAAGATAGAAAAACTTTTGTGCATCACAACAATGCCCATAGTGCTCTGATGAAGAATATCCAAGCTTCGTGAAGACATTCTCCGAAGCTATATTCCGAAGATCAATATTGTATCCCCTTGTGACTTAGCACGATTTTCACTTTCTCGAAGTATCCTTCCGAAGGTTGATACCGTGTCCCCTTCTTTTGCCATATGCAACATGATGTATGATGCTTATGCTATGCAAAATGATGTGATGATGTTATGTTATGTAGATGACATTTGTTCCGAAGATACACACATATCCCCGTAAAATACGAAATATTTTTGTATCAGCGCTGACTTTTCGCTGTAAGCTCTGCATTCCCTTAGGAACGTCTTTGGAGCTTCTTCGCCTTTTACTTAGGCGGTATCAGCGTTGACTTTTCGCTGTAAGCTCTGCATTCTCTTAGGAACGTCTTTGGAGCTTCTTCGCCTTTTACTTAGGCGGTATCAGCGTTGACTTTTCGCTGTATGCTCTGCATTCCCTTTGGAACGACTTTGGAGCAGAAAACTTACACTGCGTTCCCTTTGGAACGGCTTTTTGTGACTTCAGCAAACTTACTCTGCGTTCCTTAGAACGACTTTTTGTTGCTTCGAAGGATTTTCGATAATTCGAAGGTCCTCCTTATTATCGCAAATTTTTAAGCTTCAGCAACTTAAGCCTGAGAAAATACATTTTCCTTGTAGCAAACAAAGAAACTTTTACATGAAAACTAAAAAATGTCCTTTATTACACAGAAAATAAAACTGAATGGAAAAAACTGATAGGATATTTGTCAATAGATGTGCTTCGACTCTGGCACAGTGCTATTGACTGTGCGAGCTTCGGATTGTTCTCTGAGATCCCTTTGATGTGGAGCATATTGGCTCCCTTCTGGCTGTTGGCCTTGTTGCAGTGGTGGTGGAGGCGGAGGCTGTTGCCAGGAAGCTTGAGGTTGACTTGCCGAAGCAACAGAAACTGCAGGGTGGTTGCCTATGTATTCTGGGATGTAAGGCGGATGGTATGAAGCAGTATGCATGACCTGCTTCGGCTGAGCTTGTTGTGCTGCAGCTTCGGCTATCTCCTTTTGCTTCTGGATGGTAACATGGCACATCCTGGTGGTATGGCCCTTGTTTTCACCACAGAATAAGCAAAATATTCTCCTTGGTTGATCTCCAAATCTTCCGCCGAAGCCCCTGGCGCCTCTGCCTCTTGGAGTTGGTGGCCGGAAGAAACTTTGCTGTTGCCCCGAAGCCTGTGAGGAGCACTGCGGCCTGTGCTGCTGACTCCCCTTATCATCATTTTGAGTAGAGTTGTGGATTGACCTGACATGCCTCGGATAGAATCTTCCTCCGAAGCCCCTAGTCATTTCAGAAAACCTGAAAGCCTCCTCCCTTCTTTGGCGAAAATCGTTGTCTGCACGAATATACTCGTCCATCTTCTGGAGCAGCTTCTCCAAAGTTTGAGGAGGCTTCCTAGCAAAGTACTGAGCTGAAGGTCCAGGCCGAAGTCCCTTGATCATGGCCTCAATGACAATTTCGTTGGGCACCGTTGGTGCCTGCGCCCTCAAACGCAAGAACCTTCTGACATACGCCTGAAGGTATTCTTCATGATCCTGAGTGCATTGGAACAGGGCCTGAGCAGTGACCGGCTTCGTCTGAAACCCTTGGAAGCTGGTTAACAACATGTCCTTCAGTTTTTGCCATGAAGTGATCGTTCCTGGTCGAAGGGAGGAATACCAGGTTTGAGCAACACTCCTGACAGCCATAACAAAAGACTTTGCCATGACTGCAGCATTGCCACCATACGAAGATACTGTTGCTTCGTAGCTCATCAAAAACTGCTTCGGGTCTGAATGGCCATCGAATATGGGAAGCTGGGGCGACTTGTAGGACGGAGGCCAAGGTGTAGCCTGCAGCTCAGCGGACAGAGGAGAAGCATCATCGAAAACAAAATTTCCATGATGGAAATTGTCATACCAGTCATCTTCGTTGAAGAAACCCTCCTGATGAAGGTCTTTTTGTTGAGGCCTTCAGTTCTGCTCATCGTGAGTAAGATGACGAACTTCTTCAGAAGCTTCGTCTATCTGCCTTTGCAGTTCAGCTAGCCTGGCCATCTTTTCCTTCTTCCTCTGCACCTGTTGATGAAGCATCTCCATATCTCTGATCTCTTGGTCTAACTCGTCCTCTTGAGGCGTCGGGCTGACAGCCTTCCTCTTCTGGCTTCGGGCCTCCCGAAGAGAGACAGTCTCCTGATTGTGGTCCAACAGTTGGAGAGCTGCAGTGCCAGTTGCTGAAGCTTTCTTCGGCGCCATAGCGAAGGTTGGTGATCGCCGAGGGCGTTCAAAAACTCAAAGAGTGGAAGTGAGTTCACCGGAGGTGGGCGCCAATGTTGGGGACTTGTTCTCAAATGCTTCGGATTAAGAACAAGGCAACATAAAAAGTGTTAAATGATAAAGTCCTTCGTCCTTTGAAACATTATTTCCCTTCAGGATATAATGTGTTCCGGACGAAGGTCACAAACAACATATCTTCGTAAGCACAATAAACTATGACGAAGAACTTATATGCAACATAAAAAGTAATATGAACATTTGAATATTATCACAACGTCATTTCTATTTTATTATCATAGAAAAATAGAAATGATTTCAGATTACAAGTGTACCTTCGGATTGCAGGAAGGCAAAAGTACAAGGATGACGGAAAAGCAAATGCCAAGTCAGCGTGAACAGTACGGGAGTACTGTTCATCTATTTATAGGCGCGGGACGCAGCCCATGTAAAATTACATTCATGTCCATTACATTTGCTAATGACTTATGGGAATCTATTAAGGCCTAAGTAGTCTTTTCATCTTTAAGTCGGTTCCCTTTTCTGCTATCGTGACGAAGCTTTCTGCGCATAGCTTCGGCCACGCACCATCCTTCGTACAGCTTGGTAATCAGCCCATCCTTCATCTCAATCCCCCTTCGTCTGGCTTAGGCTTCGTCCTGACCGTACACCATGTTCATAATCTGAGTCCGAAGATACCTGTTCATATAATTCACTTGGAAAACATGTCAAATTATGTTTTTGAGGACCTTCGAAGGACGAAGGCCCCCAACAAATACCAAACCATAAGTAAAGTAATAGAACAAAATTAATAATAAACCCATGCGATGCAAATGACAAAATTGAATTTAAGTTCCATAATTTAAACATCAGAGAGTCTTGAGCTGCTCATGACCGCGAGCACGGCTAGTATACCAGTTTTACACTCTGCAGAGGTTGTACCCTTTACCCACAAGTCATGTTACCCATCTGCCAAGGGATCGCGACTTCCCATACACCTCTACCGAGGAGGCGAGGCAGGGTAACACTACGAGGCCTTTACAAAGTTTCACTAGCTTCCGAAAACCCGCTACAGTTTATAGGAAGTTCCAATGCAGGGTTCCTGGCTGACCGCCATCGCAGCAAAATCAACCAGGGACCTCCCTACACTGACCACTCCCCTACTGCCCTTGCCCCTTTCGGGTAAGGTAGTCTTCCACTAGCTTTCCTAATTAGTCAGCCAAGGGCGTCCCATTAAACCCTTGTGGTGGCACGTGATTCTCAAGTTAAGCTCTATGTTCCAATTAACATTAATGATCATAACATGAACATAAATAGAATAACAAAAAGAATTGGAACATAGAGGTAATAAATGATTATCCCAAAACCATGTAAAGCAATAGCAAAACTACCCAAGTGATTCAGGGGTAAACAAGGTAATGAGATGAACAATCTAGGGTGACCTATTGGGTCCCATCAAAATTAACCTATGCATGGATAAGTGATATTAAAGAACATTATTGGGTAAAAAGTGGTCAAGGGCACAACTTGCCTTCAATGAGCTCCTGCTCAGCTACTTCAATCTGCTGCTCACCAGGATCCTCGGTCACGGGCTCTTCTACTCGCCGCAATACAAACAAGCACAGTGCATATAGAGAAATTAACATTACACCAAACATATATACAAAATACACAGTAATAATCTACACATTAAAATAAAATTCTAGGAACAGGAATCATAATTTTTGGAGTTATAGAATTTAAGTTATGGATTTTCAAAGGTTTCATGTGCTTTAAATAAGATTAAGTGTGAGATTAATTTTCTTACTGTTGTCATGCTACAACTGAGACACTAAGTGCTAGAGAATAAAATTACAAAATTTTAGAAACTGGAATGGATTAATTTGGAGTTAGTATGAATCTTCTATGAATTTATTAAGTTCTAGTAATTATTTTCATATTAAAAATCCATCTCTATTTCATTTATTCAAATTAAATGATCACTGGACTGGGCCTCAATATCTGTGAAGCACAGGGGGCTCGGGGTAAAAATCCAGAGACACAGCGCATAGTGACTAATGGACGGCGGGTTGATTTCACTAAAGTCTGAGGGCTCTTTAACAAAACTGACCCACGAAGGGGTACGGTGCACTCTGGGCCGTCCGATCGGAAGCGGTTGGCGCGGATTAGATCTATCCTCGATCGAAACGGTACGCAGTAAAAACTACACGATCCAAGATCAACGGTATAGGCCATACATGCAGCGGAATCGCTCTGAGCGGCACGATCGGATCAAACGGCCCAGATCCAATGCCCAACTTGGCCTCACTAAGGCTCACTCTGAGCCGTTCATCAATAGATGGACGCTCACCCTTCTCCCCCCCCAAACTCCAGTAGCTGAGCGCGGTGGCGCCCAAGCCACACGGCGGCGCATCACCGGCGCAGAAGCGACCCAGCGGTCCGAGTGCTAGTTCCACCCCGCGCATGGTGATTTAGAGGGAGATTGCGAGGGTGACCTAGTCCGGCTAACTTCTACGGTGATTGATGGAGCACGGAGCTCTGCCCACGGCGAGGTGTGGTATGGGCGGACCGCAAGTCGACGGCGAGAAATCCTAAGGTGCTGAGCTCCGATTCGCCCCAGAAACGTCGCTGGCAACCTTCACCGCGACCATACGAGGTTGATCGAGCGAAGTCTATGAAGTTCTCGTACCTTGGATCGACGAGTCAGCGGACGAGCACCACCGGACCGCGGAGTTGTGTCAATTCACCCAGTCCGGCGAGCAATTACCAATTCCTATACGGTTCCTGCGCTGAGCCCGAGAGGACGAAGACAACCACACGCGATGGCGAGTCCCGCGAACTCGCCCCCGAGGACGAGGCAGCGGCGAGGACGGAGTTCACCGTTGGTGCCCTCCCAGTCGCGCGATACCCAGCTCTGGGGACCCCACTTTCGCTCTTCTGTGTTCAAAGATGGCGGCGACAACTTGACAGAGGTGTAGATCGATGAGGCAATGGACGAGGGAGAAGGGTGGGCCGGTTAAATCTCCCCAGACCGCGGCGAAATCGCATGGCGCAACAGAAAGCCGTTCGCGGGGTGCGTAAGCTGCGGAGAGATAAGGGATGACTAGTGGGACCCCAGCGTCAGCGGGTGCTAGCGGCGACCGGCGCGAACCGAAGTGACTGCGGGCGGGGCCCACGGTCAGTTGCGTCGCGCATGCAGGAGCGACGGGCCGCGCGGTGGGTGATTGATAGATGGGCCGAATGGCATGAAGTTGGCCCAGCTGCAGGTTTTCCCTTTTTTCTTTTATTTTCTGCTTTTCTTCTTTTTTTATTCATAATTATTTGAATCCAGATTTGAATTTGAATATAAATTTCAGCTTTGGGTTAAATTGTACAAATTCAAAATCTAGTCTTGGAATATTATATTTTTAATTACTTATTTTATCCACACAATACTTATTTTCTTTTTCCTTCTAAATTCTAGAATTTCTTTCAAATCTTAAATTCCCATTAGGGTATTAATGTATTTCTTTTTCACATTATTATATGTTGTCACAAAAATGCACACACGAATAAAATATTCAGCATGATGCAATGATTTAGTAGCATATCTTTTTATTAATTGTTTTTGGGCATGGTGTTCACATATGATGATGCATAAAGATCAACTCGCATAAAGAGAAATTGTTTCTTTATTGGTATTATTCTTAGCAAATTACAAAGTGGGTGTTACAAAATGCTAGTTTAATTGCTAAGATTGATAAATTGAACGAATCAATTTCTAGCCTTAAAATTGAGAATGACAAATTAATTTCTAAGGCTAAAGATTTAAATGTTTGCAATGACTCTATTTCCTGTCTTACAAATGAGAATGCTATTTTACATGCTAAGATAGATGAATTAAATGTTTGCAAACCCTCTACACCTACTGTTGATCATGTTTCTATTTGCACTAGATGTAGAGATATTAATGTTGATGCTATAAATGATCACCTTGCTTTAATTAAACAACAAAATGATCATATAGCTCAATTAACTGCTAAAATTGATGAGCATGAGATTGAAAATGAAAAATTTAAATTTGCTAGAAGTATGCTCTATAATGGGAGACGCCCTGGCATTGAGGATGGCATTGGTTTCCAACAGGGAAGCAATGTCAAGCTTAATGCCCCTAAGAAACTGTCTAATTTTGTTAAGGGCAAGGCACCCATGGTTCAGGATAATGAGGGCTATATTTTATATCCTGCTAATTATCCCGAACATAAAATTAGGAGAATTCATGCTAGAAAACCTCATGTTGTTTCTCATCATGTATTCATGTATAAAAATGAGGCATCTAGCTCTAGGCATTCTACACATGTTAAAATGCCTAAAAAGAAAACTCCTGCTGCATCAAATGAACCTATCATTTCATTTAAAACTTTTGATGCTTCATATGTGCTTACTAACAAATCAGGCAAAGTAGTTGCCAAATATGTTGGGGGCAAACACAAGGGTTCAAAAACCTGTGTTTGGGTACCCAAGGTGCTTGTTTCTAATGTGAAAGGACCCAAGACCGTTTGGGTACCTAAGAACAAGGCCTAAATAGTTTTGCAGGTTTATGCATTCGGGGGCTCAAGTCGGATAATTGATAGCAGATGCACAAACCACATGACAGGGGAGAAAAGGGTGTTCTCCTCCTATGAGAAAAACGAGGATCCCCAAAGAGCTATCACATTCGGGGATGGAAATCAAGGTTTGGTCAAAGGACTTGGTAAAATTGCTATATCACCTGACCATTCTATTTCCAATGTTTTTCTTATAGATTCTTTAGATTATAACTTGCTTTCAATTTCTCAATTATGCAAAATGGGTTACAACTGTCTTTTTAGCGATGTAGGTGTTACTGTCTTTAGAAGGAGTGATGATTCAGTAGTATTTAAGGGAGTGTTAGAGGGTCAGCTATACTTAGTTGATTTTAATAGAGCTGAACTTGACACTTGCTTAATTGCTAAGACTAATATGGGTTGGCTCTGGCATCGCCGACTAGCCCATGTTGGAATGAAGATTCTTCACAAACTTCTAAAGGGAGAACACATTTTGGGACTAACAAATGTTCATTTTGAGAAAGATAGGGTTTGTAGCACATGCCAAGCAGGAAATCAAGTTGGTGCTCATCATCCACACAAGAACATCATGACAACGGACAGGCCACTGGAACTACTCCACATGGATTTATTCGGCCTGATCGCTTACATAAGCATCGGCGGGAGTAAGTACTATCTTGTAATTGTGGATGATTATTCTCGCTTCACTTGGGTATTCTTTTTGCAGGAAAAATCTTAGACCCAAGAGACCTTAAGAGGATTCTTGAGACAAGCTCAAAATGAGTTCGGATTGAGAATCAAAAAGATAAGAAGCGACAATGAGACGAAGTTCAAGAACTCTCAAATTGAAGGCTTTCTTGAGGAGGAGGGCATCAAGCATGAGTTCTCTTCTCCCTACACACCTGAATAAAATGATGTAGTGGAGAGGAAAAATAGAACTCTACTGGACATGGCAAGAACCATGCTTGATGAGTACAAGACTCCGGATCGGTTTTGGGCGGAAGCAATCAACACTGCTTGCTACTCCATCAACTGGCTCTACCTTCACCGAATCCTCAAGAAGACATCTTATGAAATCCTCACTGGTAAAAAGCCCAACGTTTTATATTTTAGAGTCTTTGGAAGCAAATGTTTTATTCTTGTTAAAAGAGGTAGAAAATCTAAATTTGCTCCTAAGGCTGTAGAAGGCTTTTTACTTGGTTATGACTCAAACACAAGGGCATATAGAGTCTTCAACAAATCCACTGGATTAGTTGAGGTTTCTTGTGACATTGTGTTTGATGAGACTAATGGCTCCTAAATGGAGCAAGTTGATCTTGATGAGCTAGATGATGAAGAGGCTCCGTGTGTCGCGCTAAGGAACATGTCCATTAGGGATGTGTATCCTAAGGAATCTGAAAAGCCCACACAAGCACAAGATCAACTGTCATCTTCTGTGCAAGCATCTCCACCAACCCAAGATGAGGATCAGGCTCAAGATGATGAAGATCAAGAGGATGAGCCACCTCAAGAAGAGGCCAATGATCAAGGGGAGATGAAGAAATCAAAGACAAGGAAGATGAGCAAGAAGTACAGGGTCAAAGACCGCCACACCCAAGAGTCCACCAAGCGATTCAAAGAGATCACCCCATCAACTCCATTCTCGGTGATATCCATAAGGGGGTAACTACTCGACCTCGAGTCACAGACTTTTGTGAGCATTAATCTTTTGTTTCCTCTATAGAGCCTTACAGGGTAGAGGATGCCTTAAGAGATTCGGATTGGGTGCTGGCAATGCAAGAGGAGCTCAACAACTTCACGAGGAATGAGGTATGACATTTGGTTCCACGTCCTAATCAAAATGTTGTAGGTACCAAGTGGGTATTCTGCAACAAGCAAGATGAGCATGGTGTGGTGACAAGGAACCAAGCCCGACTTGTTGCCAAAGGTTATTCACAAGTCGAAGGTTTGGATTTCAATGAAACCTATGCACCCATAGTTAGGCTTGAGTCAATTCGAATATTACTTGTCTATGCTACTTACCATGGCTTCAAGCTTTAACAAATGGACATGAAGAGTGCCTTCCTCAATGGACCAATCAAGGAAGAGGTCTATGTTGAGCAACCCCCCGACTTTGAAGATAGTGAGTACCCTAACCATGTCTATAAACTCTCAAAGACGCTTTATGGGCTCAAGAAAGCCCCAAGAGCATGATATGAATGCCTGCGAGATTTTCTAATCACTAATGGCTTCAAAGTTGGCAAGGTCGATCCTACTCTCTTTACTAAAACTGTAGCAAATGATTTGTTTGTATGCCAAATTTATGTTGATGATATTATATTTAGGTCTACTAACAAATCTACTTGTGAAGAGTTTAGTAGGATCATGGTTCAAAAATTCGAGATGTCTATGATGGGGGAGTTGAGATATTTCTTAGGATTTCAAATCAAGCAACTCTAGGATGGCACCTTCATCTCTCAAACAAAGTACATTCAAGACATACTCAACAAGTTTGGAATGAAGGACGCCAAACCCATCAAGACACCCATGGGAACCAATGGGCATCTCGACCTTGACACGGGAGGTAAATCCGTAGATCAAAAGGTATACCGGTCGATGATAGGATCTTTACTCTATTTATGTGCATCTTGACTAGATATTATGCTTTCCATATGCATGTGTGCAAGGTTCCAAGTCGATCCTAAGGAAGTTCACCTTAGGGCCGTGAAGAGAATCATGAGGTATTTAGTTTACACTCCTAAGTTTGGGCTTTGGTTCCCCAGGGGATTCACTTTTGACTTAATAGGATATTCCGATGCCGATTGGGCAGGGTGTAAAATTGATAGGAAGAGCACATCAGGGACTTGTCAGTTTCTGGGGAGATCTCTGGTGTCTTGGGCTTCAAAGAAACAAAACTCAGTAGCTCTTTCTACTGACGAAGCCGAGTATATTATCGCAGGCAATTGTTGTGCACAATTACTTTGGATGAGGCAAACCCTCAGAGACTATGGCTACAAATTGAGCAAAGTCCCTCTCCTATGTGACAATGAGAGTGCTATCTGCATGGCGGAGAATCTCGTTGATCACAGCCGCATTAAGCACATAGACATTTGGTATCACTTTCTAAGGGATCACCAACAAAGGGGGGATATCGAGATAGCTTATGTAAACACCAAAGATCAATTAGCCGATATCTTTACCAAGCCTTTAGATGAGAAAACCTTTAGCAAACTTAGGAATGAGCTAAATATTCTTGATTCTCGGAATTTTGATTAAAACATTGCACACATAGCTCATTTATATACCTTTGATCATGTCTCTTTAATTTGGTACATATTCATATTTCTTATTCTTCTTATGCCAAGGCTAAGACTAATGTGCTTCCATGAGTATTTCTTGTGTTAGTCTTAGATTGAAAGGGAAATGGAGTATTCGCTAAAGACAACGCTTCCACTCAACTCCATCGGTATTACTTACCCTTTGCCGGTATTCCGCTATCTCTCCACATTGGTATACTCTTTCACTCATATTTATTTGTACCAAAGGGGGAGAAAATATATATAAAAAAGGGCTCCAACGTTCTCCGTTTTTTGTGCTTAATGCCAAAGGGGGAGAAAATATTAAGCCCAAAGCAAAAGGACCGCACCACCACCATTTCAAAAAGTTCAAAATGAAAGATTTTATTGGTATTAATAAATGTTTGTTTTTTAACTAGTACTCAACACAATTTCAAATTGGTATCTATGCTTATGAAAATAAGATTTCAAAATTGATACCTATTCAAAACCCTCTTGAAAGCTAAGGGGAGAACTTCATTTAGGGGGAGCTTTTGTTTAGTCAAAGGATAGAAATTTCAAATCTTGAAAATGCTTCTTACAATCTTATTCTTATACCTTTGACTATTTGCAAAAGAATTTTGAAAAGAATTTGAAAAAGATTTGCAAAAACAAAACATGTGGTGCAAATGTGGTCCAAAATGTTAAATAAAAGAAAGCAACCCATTCACTCTTATTCATATGCAACAAGACTTTCATATTGGTTTTAATTCTAAGTAACCTATGCACTTACCTTATGCAAACTAGTTCATTTCTGCACTTCATATATTTGCTTTGGTTTATGTTGGCATCAATCACCAAAAAGGGGGAGATTGAAAGGGAAATAGGGTTAACCTTTTTCTATAATTAATTTTGGTGGTTGAATGCCCAACACAAATAATGGACTAACTAGTTTGCTCTAGAGTATATGATCTACAGGTACATAAAGGTTCAACACAAACAAATAAAAGATTGAAGATAGGGTTCAATTCAAAGGAGCAAAGAAACCGAGTGTGCCCTGGTCTGGCGCATTGGACTGTCCGGTGTGCCACCGGACAGTGTCCGGTGCACCAGGACCGTACAGTCTCAAACTCGCCACTCTCGGGTTTCTCTAGGCGCGCTCCGCTATAATTCATCGGACTCTTCGGTGTACCACCGGAGCAACGGCTCCTTCGCGCAACGGTCGACTGTAAAAGCTGAAGATTCAGATGAACAGTGAAGAACAGTGCGCGCAGAGTCAGAGCCGCCCGTCAGAGGCGCGCCGGACAGTGAACAGTGTCTGTCCGGTGCGGCACCGGACTGTCCGGTGCCAATAGAAGACAAAGCCTCCAATGGTCATCTACTCTAGAACCCTAACGGTTGGGTGACGTGGCTGGCGCACCGGACTGTCCGGTGTGCCCATCGACAGCAGCCACCTCCACTCCAACCATCCAAGTTTTTCAGACATCTCATTCAATACAAGAGCTAGTGCATTCACTCCAAGACAAATTTCCAATAGAATCAAAGCCTCACCAAGTCTCAAATTCATTCCACTCACCTAGTGACTTGAGAAAGAGTTTGTTTGTGTTCTTTGCGCTCTTGTTGCTTGGATCGCTTTCTTCCTTCCTCATTCTTGTTCCCAAGTGTTTTGTAAGCAAGGCAAGAGACACCAATTGTGTGTGGTCCTTGCGGGGTTTAAGTGACCCGTGAGAATTAAGGAGAAAACTCACTCGGTTTAAGTAACCGATTGAGAGAGGGAAAGGGTTGAAAGAGACCCGGTCTTTGTGACCACCTCAACGGGGACTAGGTTCTTTAGAACCGAACCTCGGTAAAACAAATCACCGTGTCATCCACTTTATTTCTTGATTGATTTGTTTTCCCCTCTCTCCCGGACTCGGATTTAATTTTATAACGCTAACCCCGACTTATAGTTTGTGTTTTAAATTGTAAATTTCAGATTACGGCTATTCACCTATTTAGGCGACTTTAACCGACACCTTTAAAACATAATATAAACACTAAGAAACTCGTTAGTTCTCACTGAGCAGCAAAAGATACTCGTTAGTTCTCACTGAGCAGCAAAAGATACTTTATGACGGCTATACCTATACCTATATCCCACCATGCACTGTTGCGGGCCACCTAAGAACCAAATCTATCCCGTGGATAAGATATGCCAGGTGGCGGCAGGCCAGTGGGGGGAATCGACCATGGCGCCCTGCGCACCGGCTGGGGATAATCCGCGCGGCATGCAATTTGAGGCCATTGCACCCTTGGCTCCTACTCACTCTCTCTCTCTCCCCACATCCGCGCTAGTCCAACCAAGTCAGCACCCGCGCGCGGCAAGGAGTTCACGCCCATGGCGAGCACCAACATGGCGTCGGCCACCTCGCGGTTCATGCTGGCCGCGGGCGTGCCCACCGCCAGTAGCGGCAGCGGCCGCGTCAGCTTCGCCTCGGCGCCCAACCGGCTTGGCAGGAGGCTTGTGGTCCGGGCCGATGAGGAGTCCCCGGCAGAGCCGGCGCCGACGGCGGAAGGGGAGGGCGCCGTGGCCACCAAGCCCAAGGCCGAGAAGCCGCCGCCGATCGGGCCCAAGAGGGGCGCCAAGGTTCACACTCGCTAGCTCCTCTCAAACTGCCACCGATTTGATGCTATTTTATTTGGTCTCTCTGACATGATCCTTGCTTGTGCCACTGATCTGTCGCCAGGTGAAGATCCTGAGGCGGGAGTCCTACTGGTACAACGGGATCGGCAACGTCGTCACCGTCGATCAGGTTAATTTACTAGCTCTCTCTCTCCTCATCATCGACGCTTGTCCGTTTTACTAAAGAATCATACTGTTCACAATATAATTTATATATACGTGTATGCAGGATCCTAACACCCGTTATCCGGTGGTGGTGCGGTTCAACAAGGTGAACTACGCCGGCGTCTCCACCAACAACTACGCCTTGGATGAGATCCTCGAGGTGAAATGAGTGAGGCCAGCCTGCTCAAGAACCCCACGCTCCTGTGTGATTTGTAGTTGTGAAGCGAGGCTGTGAGGCTGCCTAGCTGCTACGTTAGCTGCTAGCGTCACAACATCAATCTTGTAATAGCTTAATCTCCACAATCATCATGTAATTTATTGCATGCTTCATTCACCGTGGACTCAATAATCTCTTGCTCTAAAATCGATGTATTCGCTTTTTCTTGTGATTTTGTACATGCACATAAATCTCTCTCTGGCAACACTGTTTGTGCTAACAACGCACTCATGCAATCAAGCTAGCTACTACTCCGCGATATTCAGTGTGGAGTTGGTCGGGTACGGTGAGGAGATGTTGCCGTGCCCTGTAGATGGTATGGTCTTAAGCATGGTCTTATACTTGTTGTTTGACTTGTGCCTGCTTGATTTCTGCTGAGAGCCGAGGCTGGGATCGAGGGCTCGGTCACATACCCGAGCCCCCCTGACGAGGGGGTTACCCATGCCGTATAGTGGTTGACACAGTACTGAGTATGGCAAAAGGCCCTAAGTAATAAGTCAACTCTCACTAGTACACAGAGGCTCTATAGTGGCGGTTCTAGAGCTGTTTGCACTGGCGTCTTTTAGTGCCGCCAGTGCTAGGGGTCAGTGGAAATCGTCATTTCCACTGGCGGTTATTCTAGAACCGCCAGTGAAAATAGTATTTCCACTGGCGGTTTTCTTAAGAAACCGCCAGTGGAACTGACGGTTTTATTAAGAAAACCGCCAGTGGAAATTGTATTTTCGCTGGCGGTTTTTTTATTTAGCCGCCAGTGAAAGTTTTCCCGCCTTTTTTTAAATTTTCGTACTGAAATTTATATATATTTACACACACAAACATATATATATATTGATATTGATAAACATGTAGTATTAATATTAAAAGCAACATGGAATTAAATTCTATCATACATTTATATACATCAAAGTCTTGTTTACAACCATGTATGTATCACACATTATATACATCAAAGTTTTCACGAAAGCTCTAATAACTATCTCGGCTAAGAGATAGTCTACTAATTTCTGTTAGTATTCTAAACTCTGGCAAAGCTAATGTTCCGGAAGCATCGTGATATTTCCCTTCTGCGGGAATGACCTCTTTCAATATGAGTGTGCACAGGTCCTCAACTATGTCATACAATGCACCTTCAGTCAAGTTCTCCGGGCTTCCTTGTTGAAATTGTTGTAAAGGAAGTTTATAAACATCATCTATTTATACTCAATAATAACACATTTGCATCTTTAATGACATAAATACATATGTGACTATTACTAATAATACCTTGCCAGGGTTCGTGATGTATCGTCCGTTCATTCTCATGAACTCGCACACGTAGAACCCACATAGGACCGATCCGGGTGGTTGCTTGTGGCACTACATAACGGGAGATTGGTTATTTAGTTGCAACATTGTCCTATGTACGTACATGTATGATATGTATTCATAAATTCACATACTTACCGGCCAGTTATAATGGATGTCTAGTGGCACGCTTTTTTTGGACGTGTCGTACTTTCCACCTCGTAGCTTATAAAACCTAAATGCCCTGTGATCTCAAATAGAATCACCATGTTATTCTACAATTCTCATCGATATAAGTATGCATGCATAGAAAAGGCTTACAGCTCTAAGATGCCGAGGAATTTTGAATAGGCCGAAGGCTCGGTGTGCAAGGAGTCAAGCACCAGCACCTTTTCAACCTTAGGATAAATGAAGAAGCATATCCAGTGGTCCCTGTACGAATCAAACTTGTGATACATGTGTATTGAAATTATTAATTTTATTTATGCAAAATCACACTTACTTAAAGTTGTACGGGGCCACTATGGATTCCCTGTCTTGAAATTGAAGCATTGCGTATCCTATGTAGGTGGCGTATGTTGCTTCAAAATCCTTCTTCATATCCTAGATACGCACCTCAATTTCTTCGTCTGTTAGTCCCTGTAATGCTTCATTGTCTTTTCCGATTCTAAAAGTGTGGCTATTCTCGCATATCTTTATTGGGTTGAGATACCCAACCCTTTTACTGGCACTAGCATTGGGATTGGTACCATAAAGGATCTCCTGCTGATCATGTTGCATTCTGCAACGCACATGTGCATGTCAGATATTGAAAATTTATACAACTCACTAATAATAACACATATATGTGGAGTATGAGTGACACTTACAATGCAAATATGGTTACAAGTTGCACGTCGAGTCTCTGAAGGTTCATCATTAACCACATGTCCTCGAATGCAACAAAGGCTTTTTGCTTTGAACCAATAAAAGCATGGGCTCGTATATTGACACTGATGGTGTCGATGCCAACTGAAGATGCCCGCATGTACCAATCATGCAACCTTTTAATATTAGCCGGGACCTTCATTAGTTTCTCAAAAGTGAGTAGTGGTCTGCCCGACACATATTTTTAGGCACGTTTTTATAATCTGCCTTAGTTGGCTTCTTTATCTTTGCGGCCATTGCCTCAGCCTTTTTTGCGGACTCCTCGAGATCGGCCAAATCAACAGTGTCTGACGTGAGGCTCCGTCCAATCCCTTTCAAAAAACAAACTATGCCAGCAGTGGATTTACTCTTCTTTTTCTTCTCGAACGGGGACACTAATTTTGGTATAGAAACTTTAGATTTCTTTGATGGTCGTGGATCCCTTGATGGCTGTGGAGAAGGTGGATCCCTGAAGGGCGATGTATGTGGCGGAGACGGTGGGCCACCATGAGGATGAGGAGAAGGAGGGTCAGAAAGAGGATGAGGAGCAGCATGTGAAGTTTGAGGAGGTGATGATGGATGTACAATAGGAACAACAATTTGAGAAGGCGAAGACGGTTGGGCCTGCGACGACGGCTGTCGTGGTGGATCAACCAATTCAACATCCCTTCGAGGCCAAAGGATAAAATTCTTGATAGCTTGTCCAAGTGTCTCGATACCTTCGGGCCCAGGGATGTCTAGCATGTCGTCCTCGGATCCTTGGACGACTATCGTCACTTCTACCCTAAAATATTCTTCTGGAATGTCGATTCCATGGAACTTGCGTCCTGGGATCGCAAGGCCTGTGGCTACTTTCTTTATACGCTGATTGTTAATACCATATCTTATAACTAGTGTGCATGCCATAGGCCTTGTGATGTCATTAACTGGATAGCAGACCTTATTTCCCGTTGACGCGATAGAGCTTGGGATGGTCGTACCCTCAGTGGAAGCCGGCGTTTGAGCTGCTGGAATTATTTGCATCTGTGGAGTGGTCATCTGTTGAACAGACATCGCACTCGCCATCGCCAATTGCTGCATCAATTCTAGAGGAGGATTCGATAGCATTCCAGACATCAGGCCTTTGAACTCTTTCTTGGCCTCCTCCTTAAAATAATTCACCATCTCTTTCTTGTATCGATCACGTTTCTTGTACAGACCTTCCCATTGTGGTCCGAATCCTTCCTTCCATCATTCCTTAGATGAGATTCCTCGTACACGACCAGGATGCTCAAGGTTACCGAGACCAGCCGTTAGAATGTCTCTCTCCCTTTGCGGCTTAAATGTTCATTGGCTCTGCTTAGCTGCAATTGCATATATGTTTTTTGCCGCTTCTTCGATAGTGGGATCATCAAAAGATACACCAGACTCAGTTTCCCTTGGTTTTCTAGCACGGATCCAATTAGCTGTCCTTTCACCAAGTTGCTCGGACAGCGTCAACAACCCTGCAGCCTTCTTCTCGGCGTCTTCTTGTCTCCATTTAGGAACTTGACGCTTGTAACCACCTGTGCCAAGGTGGTGGTATTTGTTCTTCTTAGATAGTTCCGAATTTGCCTCACTTAGCGATATGAAATCAGGGCTGCTCCTCTGCTCTAGAAATACTGCCCACTGACCTGCTGAGATTTTATATTTTTTCGTTGGGTCTAGGTCTTTCTTTGCAAACTTTGTATTCATCTCAGACCTCTAGTTTCGGAAATTGATTGCAAACTACTTCATCGTGTATTTTTTCACGAGTTCTTCTGAACCCCGAGGCAAAACGAACCTCATTATTAGCTTATTCCACATTTGATTCTTGACATCATCTGATACATCTCTCCACTATCGGATTGTGATGTCAAGATTATCTCTAACTAAGAACCCAAGTGCATTCTGGAACTTAGGCAGTGCCTCTTCTGGAGCTAGGGGCTGACCATTCGGGCTCACGTCTGCGATTTTATATGTCTTGTCAGGAAACTTGTTTAGCCCCCTGTCACCTCTGTTCCGATCGCTCTGCTTCCTTTTCCTTGACCTCTCAGTGGTTGTCTCGGTCAGTTCCGGTGCGCCTTGGGTCGGTTCTGGTGTGTCTTGGTATCGTGCCGCAGCTTCTTCGAGTATCGCACGAAATTGAGACAAGACCTCCTATTCATGTAATAAAATGCACAAGAAATCATGCATGTGTAATAGACATTGTGAAATCAGCTAATTAATTAGGTACACACACGAAATTAAGGATGTGTAATTTACCTCATGGTCTTGTGGATCATAAGTAGGGTCATGTTGCAACTCACGCGCAGCGGCCCTATCTATGCTAGCGGTAGGAAAAGGGTCGCTAGTCGTTTCATATCCTTCACTGCTAGATTGTTCTAGAGCAACACTCTTGTCCATGTGGTCGGGCCCTAATCCTTGGTCCTTGATTGGAGAACTCATTGAGCTATATATACAAATACATATTAACACATATTAACATAAGCAATAATTAAATTCATATTAACAAATACCCTAACCCTTAACCACTAACACTAACCCTAAGCCCTAACCATAACCCCTAATATTGTGATACGGATATTATCGAGTTACGTATAGAGAGGGAGAGTCGTATAGGACGTAGAGAGAGAGATGGAGAGTCGTATAGAACGTATAGAGAGGGAGAGAGGGAGAGTCATATAGAACGTAGAGAGAGATGGAGAGTCGTATAGAACGTATAGAGAGGGAGAGAGGAGGAGTCGTATAGGACGTAGAGAGAGAGAGAGAGAGAGATGGAGAGTCGTATAGAACGTATAGAGAGGGAGAGAGGGAGAGTCGTACGGAGATGTTAGTGATCTACTCTAAGTTCTTATATATAGTAATACGTATAGAGAGGGAGAGAGGAGGAGTCGTATGTTGGTGATCGTACGGAGAGAGGGAGAGAGGAGGAGTCGTATAATACGTCGTCCATCATACTAAGTTCTTATATATAATATCATACTAAGATTAGAACATATATAGTAATTTCTACTTTTGTACTCCTCGTCGTCTATCAGTGTCGTCCAATCGATCTCCTTATCTTCATCGTCGGAGATGTTGGTGATCTACTCCTCTCTTCCCTTTCCCTCCCTCCTCTCCTCTCTCTTCTCCTCCCTCCTCTCTCCCTCCCTCCTCTCTCTTTCCTCTCTCTTCCCTTTCCCTCTCTCCTCTCCTCTCTCTTCCCTCTCCCTCCTCTCTCTTCTCTTTCCCTCTCCCTTCTCTCTCTTCCCTCTCCCTCCTCTCTCTTTCCTCTCCCTCCCTCTCACTCTCTATAGAGACGCGCGCCCTAGGGTTTTTACACGCGCGCGGCGGTGGCGGCGTGCCCGAGCGCGATCGAAGTCAAAGAAGGGAGAGAGAGGGGGGAACGTACCTACGGCGCGGGGACGACGGCGGCGCATGGCGGAGAAGATCGCCGGGGCAAAGTTTCGGCAGCCTGACGGCGGGAGTGTAAAAGACTCGGCGCCAAAGACTTAGAGAAATTTTCGGCCCCGCGCGCGCTCCTTTATATAGGAGATATTTCTACTGGCGGTTGACAATGACAACCGCCAGTAGAAATCATTTCTACTAGCGGTTGTCATCGAGAACCGCCAGTAGAAATGGCTTCCACAGACTGTGGAGGCCATTTCTACTGGCGGTTGTCATCGAGAACCGCTAGTAGAAATGGCTTCCACAGACTGTGGAGGCCATTTCTACTGGTGGTTTTCGTTGTGAACCGCCAGTAGTAATATTTTTAGTATATTATTTTTTATGATATATACATATATTAAGTATATAAATTTGTATACATATTAAATATATAATTATATATATTTAGTATACATAATATATATATTACTTCTCTCTCTCCCTCCTCTCTCTCCTCTCTCTCTCTCCTCTCTCTCTCTCCTCTCTCTCTCCTCTCTCCTCTCTCTCTCTCTCTCTCCTCTCTAGAAAGTCACTAGAATGCCCGTTCTTGCAGTGTTTAAATACTACGTCGTCTCCTGGCTTCGCGTCTCTCGTCACCATTGGTGTGAAGTTCTTTCACAAGTATCAGATCTAGTAAACATCTTTCCAAGTTCTTTCACAACATGTTCTTTGAAGATGCTTGTTTCTTACTGCCTGATATATATATATTAGTCGAATAGTCCTCCCTGCTTTTATTTTACCTCGCGTTCTAGGTGATAAACCATGACCGGGAAAAAGACCACGACTTCCTCTGACGGCGGCACTCCAAAGAAAGCCAAGGTGGTGGTGGAGGATGAGGAAGAGGCGGGGTTGGAGGATGAGGAAGAGGCGACTGTGACACTATCCGTGGAGAAGGACGCGCTGGAGTGCAACATCTACTGCCTACCCTTCTAGTCTGAAGTTTTCACGGCAAGTCAGATTACCATGCATGTATATATACAGTACATATTGATCGGTAGGCTCTAGCATGATGCTCTGCTCTGTGTAAAATCAGTGCAAGAACGGGCATTCTGGATGTGCAAAGTGTTGCATCCGCACGGACGGTAAGTGCTGGACCTGCTCCGAGCGCATTGGCAACAATAGCTCTCTCTCCCTCTCCCTCTCCTCTCTAGAAAGTCACTAGAAAGTCGTGTAAAATTACATGCTTCGGTTTGTCGCTAACAATAATCAATTACATGACATGTCCTAACAATAATCAATTACATGACAACTATATAATCTAGGGAGCTATTGTTCTGCCTTGTCCATCGTGGCGTACCCAGGGCATCGAATTGCGTGGGATGCTTCGCTCAACGTTCCTTATCTTGGTTGGATGGTCTATGAAAAGAGACATGTCGTTGAACTGGTTAAAATCCTCTAAATCAGATACACCATCAACTCCTATAACTTGTTGTTTTCCAGGAAAAACTACATGCTTCGGTTTGTCGGTGCTTTTCTTCTCATTGTTAGAAATGATCTGTTCAGCATAGAAGACCTGTGCAGCACGATTAGCAAGGATCCATGGGTCATCTTTGTAACCTACCTTACTTAGATCAAGAACTCTGACCCCATAGTTGTCTACCGTGACATGTTTGTCTTCAACCCATTGACATCGGAAAACCGAGATCTGAAATGTACCATAGTCTAGTTCCCATATGTCCTCAATAAAGCCAAAATATGTAATAATCTCACCAGTTTCATCATCTATGGCCTCGCATCGAACACCACTATTTTGTGACATGCTCTTTTTGTCCTTGGACTTGGTACAAAATGTGAATCCACTAATGTCATAGGTTTGCCATGTTGTGACCTGGCGTGATGGTCTAGATGCCAACCCCTTGATGGTTTGTTCTTCTATTGTTTCTCCACGTGGAATGTCCTTCACCATTAGCCATGTGTTGAACCGCTGCTTATGTTGCTTCATTACCCAATCAGCCGTATGCCCAGGATTTTGCTCGTGAAGCTCATTGATGTGTTGTTGGATAAATGGCTCTATTATCGCTAGCTGATGTAGGATGCTGTGATGTGCCTCAAGTACTGTATTGTAATCTGGTGGGATGAAAGATTTCCGTCCCATCCTCCCGCTTCCATACAATCTACCCTCGTGTCGTGACGGAGGCAAACCTATTGCAACCTAGTCTTTTAGGATACTATTGCAGAATGGACCTCCAGACTCAATGGCCTCTTCGGTACAGTACCCCTCTATCATGGATGCCTCGGGACGAGCACGGGTTGATACATAGCCATTCAGTATTGACATGAAACACTCGTACGTCCACATTTCATGCAAGTACATAGGACCCAGTGCCTCTATTTGTGGCACCAAGTGCACCACAAGGTGCACCATAATATCAAAGAATGATGGAGGGAAACACATCTCAAACTGTGATATTGTCTCCACTGCGAATTCCTGAAGAGATGCCAACTCATCACGGTCAATTACCTTTTGTGAAATTCTGTTGAAAAAGTAGCACAACCATGTGATTGCCATCTTTAAAAACAAAGGATTTATAGCCCTGATGGCAATAGGTAGGAATGTAGTCAGCATGACATGACAATCATGTGAGTTGTAGTTGGTGACTATCAGGTCTTTCATTGACACAATACTCCGTATGCTAGAGCAGAATCCGAATGGGACTTTCAAATTCTTAAGCCAAACACACATCACATGTTTCTCATCTACATTGAGAATTGTAGCTTGCTGCTGGGAGATGGTACTTCCCATTTTCTTGAAGAACAAGATGTAGTTCCTTTTTTATGCCTAAATTTACCAAGTCCATGCGTGAATTGAGCCCTTCTTTTGTTTTGCCCTTTATGTCTAGCAAGGTGCCAATTATGCTTTCAAACACATTCTTCTGAACGTGCATACCATCGATCGCATGCCGCACATCTAACTCTTTCCAGTAAGGCAAGTACTCGAAGAAAATAGACTTTTTCTTGAATATAGCCCCTAGAGCTGGTTTGGCATCCTTCCTTGTTTTCCGTCTTTTGTCTTCTTCCCGAAAACAAACTTGATATTCCTGACTATTTCAAAAACTCTATGACCTCTATTGTTACCCGATGGAGCAGTAGAATGTAGTTCACCATTATTGTCAAAGTACTTATCCATCTTTCGCATGCGGTACCTGTGTCCTTCCAATAAAAAGCGTCTGTGCCTCATGTACACTATCTTCTTAGATGCAGTAAGGGACACGTAAGCAGTTCCATCAATGCATACTGTGCAGCCAACCTTACCCTTAAACTGGCCTGATAATGTGAAGAGTGCAGGGTAATCGTTGATCGTAACAAAAATAATTGCTCTCAGCGTGAATGAATCTTTACTATACTCATCCAACATTTGAACACCCGTTACCCACAATATTTTCATATCCTCCATTAAGGGCTCTAAAAATACATCCATATCAACTCCAGGTTGTGTAGGTCCAGAAATAAGGTTGGTTAGCAAAATGTACTTCCGTTTCTGCATCAACCATGGAGGAAGGTTGTATATGGTGAGGATCACTGGCCATGTGCTATGCTTGCTGCTCCTTTCAGCAAATGGATTCATTCCATCAGTACTCAGTGCGAACCTAACATTTCTTGGTTCATCGGCAAAGTCTCGGTGGTTCTCATTGAAATCTTGCCACTGCTTCCCATCGGCTGGATGTCGAAGCTTCCCATCGTTTTTGTGCGCATCAGAAGCATGCAAGCTCATAAGTTTGGCATCCTCAGGGTTAGCAAACAAACACCTCAATCGATCAACGACGGGGAGGTACCACATCACCAAAGCAGGAATCCTTTTGAGCGCATAATAGTCTACTTCTTTTTCTTTGCTCGTGGATTTTGAAGTCTTCTTTTTGGCTTTCTTTCGCTTATTCCCTTTAGACACAAATGCAACACACTCTTCCTCTCGATAGTATTTATTCGTCTTGTACCTACTTGCACCACACTTTGGGCAGCTCTCCAAGTCTTTATAATCATCACCTCGATAAAGGATACAGTGATTTCTACACGCGTGGATCTTCTCCACGCCCATAGTGAGTGGACTGATTAGTTTCTTTACATAGTACGTGTTAGCAGGCACTTTGTTCTCCTTTGGAAGCATGTCTGCGACAATACTCAAGAACGCATCGAAGCCAGCATCAGACAGACCATATCTAGCTTTTAACATCAACAGCTTTAACACAGACCTGAGCGTCGTGAACTCTTTGGTACAACCCTTATACTCGTCGTACAAAGGCTCTTCTGCTGCCTTCTTCAGGGACTCCATACCTTTCATGAAGAACATCGATGGATCTGTATGACGACACAACAATGCCTCTAACAACTCTGCATCTTCCTCATCCATAACATTTGGTAGAACATGGGTTCTTTCACGTTCATTTCCTCCAGCGTAACCATGATCAGTAACATTTGGCACTACATGTTCGCTCTATGGAAGAGGTTGTTATGTCTCGTGAACGAACTGAAAGCTGTCGTCGATGTTCGCAGGGTTTCCAGCTGTATAAGGCGAAGAGCTACCCTCTCCATGCTTTGTCCAAATTATGTAATCCTTCACAAATCCTCGGCATACCAGATGAGATATGATTTGTTCTGTGTCATCAAATACAACAACATTTTTGCAGTCCATGCATGGATAATATATGTGCTTTGTCTTTGTTCTCCAAGCATGGTTCATAGCGACAACAATAAACCTATGGACCTCAGATATGTATGATGGATCTAGCCTTGATAAGTTATACATCCAGGATATCCTCTCCATCATCACCTATAAAAAAAGTAACATAAAACACACAAGAAGGGGTATTTATACAACAAAGGTCATAGGCGGTTGGATTAGGCAACCTAACTACTTTATCTCTAACACATGGTGAAACCCTAGATCCAAAATGTGGCCAAAATGGAGGAAAAATGAACAAAATTTGGCAAAAGAAACATAAGCCAAACTTTCCTAGCAAATAATAAACAAAAAATCTTAATACCCAAACCTATCTCTAACACATGGTGAAAGCCTAGTTAAAATTGAGCAAAAATGAACAATAATTGGCAATTGAAACATAATTAAACCAACCTTTCATAACAATTAATAAAAACAATGTTAATTACCAAACCTATCATCCTCCCTCTCCACATACAACACATTCACCATTCATTAAGCAACTAAATATGTGTCATGGATAAACTGATTTGAGAACTAAACATGAAAAAGGAGAGGGAATAGACAAAATCTAACCATCTTAAGCAACCTCATTTGAGGAAATAGAGAAAATAACCTAGCTATACTCTTCTCTCTCACATGTAAAACCCTAGATCCAAAATGTGGCTAAAATTGAGCAAGAATGAACAAAAATTGACAAAGAAACATAAACCAACCTTTCTTATCCACCTTCTTCCAAAAAATGAAGACCAAAACCTCCCCCCTTGTATTTTGTGAAATCTGGACCTCCAAAATCGCCTCCAATGGAAGTTGGCTACGAGCGTACAGCTCCTGTCGGGGGGAGGAAGAGTGCTATTTATAACACATCGTTCACTAGCGGTTGGCTTGAAAAATCGCCAGTGGAAAACTATTTCCACTGGCGGTTATCTTAACACAACCGCCAGTGGAAATAGGATATTTCAACTGGCGGTTGGTGTAACAGAACCGCCAGTGGAAATTATATTTTCACTGGCGGTTCTGTTACACCAACCGCCAGTGTAAATATCCTATTTCCACTGGCGGTTGTGTTAAGATAACCGCCAGTGGAAATAGGTTTCCACTGGCGGTTCCCAAGCCGGGCCCACCTGGTTTTTTTTACTGGCGCGCGGTAACTGAAACCGCCAGTGATAATTTATGGGTGCCGCAGGCTTTGAGCTCTTTTCTACTAGTGTCTGCAGTGTATGGTGACGTTGGACGCCTCTCCGTTGCGGATATCGAGGTTAGAGCCAGGCTCGGACGAGGCGGAAGTCCACCTGAGGTCACGACCGAGCCCGTTCCAGGATTCGAAAACGTGCACACCATAGTTGAAGGAGTGGCCTCCTGCGGGATTCGCGGGAGTAGGTAGCCGAGGCTGGGCTCGGGTGAGGCAGAGTTTGTCCCGAGGCTGAGGTCGACTTCGGGCGAGGTAGAGTTTGCGCCCGAGGGCCAGCCTACACTCTTGTCGTATTTTACGTCCCCAAGGCCTCGAAGGAGTGGTTGACTCCTTCGAGGTCTTAATATTTCCCTTCGTAGATGTTGTTGGCTTCATCTGTCACCTTCACCTGGTCGTGGCCTGGTTGCAAAGGTAGCCCCCGAGTTTCTATGTCGAGTTGCTGGAGTTTCCAACAAATTTGCCACAGCATGGGTGCAAGGGCAGCCCCCGAGCCTCTGCACAAGGTGAGAGGACGATCGAGGGGTGTCTTGACTTTTCAATGATACGCCTCTTCGTCACCTTTCTGCAAGGAGGAAGAGGGGAAAAGCACCATGCTACCCTTAGTGGGTGACGAGCATGACGTCTCCAGTGAGCTGTTAATGGGTAATCCGAGCAAAGGCCCGAGCTCCATTTGATAGGAGTTGGCTAGTGGTCTGGAGACGCGCCCCAAAAGTACCTATGAGTGATTTGCCTCGTCCTGGACCCGTTTGATGGGGTCCGAGGACTCGATGCCTCCCTCCAATGTGATACCGTCACGAATGGCTCCTGGGGGTCTCGAATATGTCTTGGGATACCTCAGGATTGTAGCCCGAGCCTTGGCCATGTACGGACGTACCCATAACCATCCCTGACTATGTGCTCTAGGGCGGTTGTCAAACCCTTTAGAGGGGCCAAACAACGAACCCCTGATCAGTAAAGGGCTCGGAGCCCATGTGCTCTAGGGCGGTTTCCTAAACCCTACATAGGGTTTAACCTTCGAACCCCTGGACATTATGTGGCCTTTCCCTTCTTCCTTCGCGAGGAAGGAAGTTCGAGGGGCGTCCTCTCCCTACTACATATGGAGGAATGGAAAAGGGGGAGAGAGAGAGGCACACCTTTTGATGCACTTAGCCAGGGAGGCAAAGCGACGCCTATTGTCTTGCGTCAACCAGACTAGAAATGTGAACCGCAGGCAGGAATTAATGCGATGGGACGCGATGGCCCGCGGGCCGACCATTACGGCGCGTGTGCGCCTGGAATTCGAATAGATCATGCCCACTCCCAAATTTGACTCAGGGAGGCTCGGCCCATCCCTCGGTGAGTCCGCCCAGTCCCTATATATTCACCCGAGAGGGGATTCTCTCGGTTCCTCACCTTGTTGCCTTCCAGCCCTAGCCGCCTTTGCCTTAGCCATAGAAACTGAGAAAAGTGCTCCACCCTCCCCTTTGTCTTCCTCCTTAGTTGCAATGGCTGAGAAGCTAAGTGTTGTTCCTCCCCGCGACCCGTGGCCCATTTGCAGGCCTTGGGGATGCAGGTCTGCTCCACCCCAACTCCTACAGGGTGCACCCTGAGTGGCTCGCTCTAAGGGACAAGCAGGAGCCAACCTCATCCGCTGGCTATGTGGGGAGCTTCACCTCTTTCCACGAGCGGGGGTTCATGGTGCTCACGAGCCATTTCATGCGGGGGCTTTCGCATTACTACAGGGTGGAGCTCCACAACTTCAACCCCAACTCCATCGCCCAGGCGGCCATCTTTACCATGGTCTGTGAGGGATATCTGGGGATTGAGCCCCATTGGGACCTATGGCTCCACCTATTCCAGCAGAGCCGTTCTCCCTCTCCATGGACATGAAGAAGGTGCATCATGCGGTGAGGGCCGGTGGCTGCACGCTCTAGCTGCGCTTGGATTGAGTGTAGGTCTACATCCCTGCCACACTCATGTCGTCGAACAAGGGGTGGCAGGGTCGCTGGTTCTACCTCCGCAACGACGACGAGTGGTTGTCGGTGCATACCTAGCACGTCGTCTTCATGGCGGGGGAACACTCGAGGTGGGACGCTCCGTGTCACACCCATTTTTAGAAGGCAAACCGAGTGCGAACCATGTACGTGCCAGGATCAGAAACTCACGTACACATCGATTACATAGTTGGACATCATCACACATTGCTCAAAGTAATAGCGGAAATAGTACTTTATTACATCAATATGTCCACTTTTGCACATTTGCAAGGGAGTTGGATGTGTGTTTTCCCTTTTATTTGAGGATTTTTTTCTTTTTCTTGCATTTTTCTGCGTTTTCATCTTTCTTTGTAGTTTTGCAATATATATGCATTTGCACCTCATCATGTATATTCTTGAGCTTCACTTGTATATCTGTTAGAATGTCACTATGCTCTTTGTAGTATTTTCCTTATGTACACGATGGTGTTATGACAAGCTTAAGCTCTTTTTGCTCATATTGATACCTTGTTGTTGAGCTAAGCCTGTTTTCATAATTGTGAACATGATTATTACTTGCTAAATCCAAAATTGTTCACCATTGAGATTTGCACCTATCATGTGTAGGATGTGTTGAGATCCTTTTTGTTGTCACTAGTATGCTAGGTGGCTATGTCTCATACTTTAAGTCACTCACTGTCTTGATACATTAGTTCTGTGCTAAAATCTAAATCAAGATAAATGAAAAGGAGAAAGACCAAGATGGGTTTGCATTTGTCACCACATCACTATATCGAGACTGAAAGGGAAATATGGTCAAACCTTTTCCTAAATAATTTTGGTGGTTGAATTGCCCAACACAAATAATTGGACTAACTAGTTTGCTCTAGAATATACATTCTATAGGTGCTAAAGGTTCAACACAAACCAATAAAAAGATCAAGTTAGGGTTCAAAAAGAAAGGAGCAAAAGAAACCGAAGGCTGCCCTGGTCTGGCGCACCGGACTGTCCGGTGTGCCACCAGACAGTGTCCGGTGCACCAGGGTCCGTACACTTCCAACTCCTCAGCTTCGGGTTTCTCCAGGCGCACTCCGCTATAATTCACCGGACTGTCCAGTGCACCAAGCGGAGCAACGGCTACCAATGCAACAGTCGACTGCACAGTGTCCTGACAGAGCTACAGTTCGCGACAGAAGTCACAGCAGGCGCAGAAGGCGCACCAGACAGTGAACAGTGTCTATCCGGTGCCCCAAGAAGTCAGAGCTCCAATGGTCGAAACAGTTAGAACCCTAACAGTTGGGTGACGTGGCTGGCGCACCGAACAGTGTCCGGTGACGCACCGGACTGTCCGGTGCGCCCATCGACGGCAGCCTTCCCCAACGGTTGAATTGGTGGTTGGGGGCTATAAATACCCCACAACCACCTCCTCTACATCCATCCAAGCATTCACTACTCCTCATTCAATACAAGAGCAATACACAACACTCCAAGACACAAATCAAAGCCTCCGATCAAATCAAAGTCCACAATTCAACTCTAGTTTTTAGGACTTGTGAGAAGATCGACTTGTGTTCTTTTGTTGCTCTTGTTGCTAGGTTGGCTTTCTTCTTTCTCTCATTCTTACTCTCAAAGCCTTGTAAGCAAAGCAAGAGACACCAATTGTGTGGTGGTCCTTGCGGGGTCTAAGTGACCCGGGAAATCAAGGAAGAAAGCTCACTCGGTCTAGGTGACCGTTTGAGAGAGGGAAAGGGTTGAAAGAGACCCGGTCTTTGTGACCACCTCAACGGCGGCTAGGTTTTCAAGAACTGAACCTCGGTAAAACAAATCACCATGTCATCCGCTTTATTTGCCTTCGATTTGTTTTTCACCCTCTCTCTCGGACTCGGTTTTAATTCTAACGCTAACCCCGGCTTGTAGTTGTGCTTTAAGTTTATAATTTTTAGATTCCGCCTATTCACCCCCTGTAGGTGACTTTCAATTGGTATCAGAGCCCAGTACTTCATTAGAGCCTAACCGCTCGAAGTGATGTCGGGAGATCACGCCAAGAAAGAGATCGTGACCGGTGGTGATAAGACTACAAGCCACGGTAAGGCTCCATCGGGGGAGTCTGGCAATAAGATGAAAGGATCCCCTTCACATGTCAAGTCACATCAGAGCGGCGACAAGAAAAAGAAAATGAAGAAGGTGGTCTACTACGAGACCGATTTTCCATCGCCTTCTACATCCGGCTCCGACGCGCCGTCCGTCACTTCTAAGCGCCATGAGCGCAAGAAGTTTAGTGAGATCCCCCTACGCTACCCTTGCATTTCTAAAGGCACTCCTTTACTTTCCATCCCATTAGGCAAACCACCGGTTTTTTATGGTGAAGAGTATAGTATGTGGAGTGATATGATGAGGCATCACCTAACCTCACTCCACGCAAGCATATGGGATATTGTTGAGTTTGGAGCGTAGGTACCATCCATAGGGGATGAAGATTATGATGCGGACGAGGTCGCCCAAATCCGGCACTTTGACTCCCAAGCCACCACTATACTCCTCGCCTCTCTATGTCGAGAGGAGTATAATAAGGTGCAAGGGCTAAAAAGTGCCAAAGAAATTTGGGACGTCTTGAAGACCGCGCACGAAGGAGATGAGGTGACCAAGATCACCAAACGGGAGATGATCGAGGGGGAGCTCGGTCGATTCGTCCTCAACCAAGGAGAGGAGCCACAAGCGATGTACAACCGGTTCAGGACCTTGGTCAACCAAGTGCGCAACCTCGGGAGCACCAAGTGGGATGACCATGAAATGGTCAAGGTTATTCTTAGATCACTTGTTTTTTGTAATCCCACTCAAGTTCAATTAATTCATGGTGATCCTCGATATAAGTTAATGTCTCCCGAGGAAGTTATAGGAAAGTTTGTGAGTTTTGAATTGATGATCAAAGGCTCCAAACAAATCATCAACTTGGAGCAAGGCGGCACCTCCACACCTGAGGTGCAACCTGTCGCATTCAAGGCGACGGAGGAAGAAAAGAAGGAATCCACACCAAGTAGGATTCTAATTGACGCCTCCAAGCTTGACAACGAGGAAATGGCGCTAATCATCAAAAGCTTTCGCCAAATCCTCAAACAAAGGAAGGGGAAGGACTACAAGCTTCGTTCCAAAAGGGTGTGCTACAAGTGTGGTAAGCCCGGTCATTTTATTGCTAAATGCCCTATGTCTAGTGATAGTGATAGGGACAACGGCAAGAGGGGAAAGAAGAAGGAGAAGAAAAGATACTACAAGAAGAAGGGCGGCGATGCTCACGTGTGTCGGGAATGGGACTCCAACATGAGCTCCACCGACTCTTCCTCCGACGAGGACGCCGCCAACATCGCTGTCAACAAAGGCCTCCTCTTCCCCAACGTCGGCCACAAGTGCTTCATGGCAAAGGACGGTAAAAAGAAGAAGGTAAAATCTAGAGCCTCTACAAATATACAACATCTAGTGATGAGGCTAGTTCTAGTGATGATGAAGATGACTTGCTTACTCTCTTTGCCAATCTTAACATGCAACAAAAAGAAAAATTAAATGAATTGATAGATGTTATTCATGAGAAAGATGAACTCTTGGATAGTCAAGAGGAATTCCTTATTAAGGAAAACAAAAAAACATGTTAAGGTAAAAAAATGCTTATGCTCAGGAGGTAGAAAAATGTGAAAATTTGACTAATGAGCTTAGCATATGCCACGGCACTATCTCCAGCCTTAGAACTAAGAATGCTAGTTTATTTGCTAAGGTTGAGAAATTGAATGTTTGTGATGATTCTATTGCCAATCTTAAAAAGGATAATGCTAGTTTAATTGCTAAGATTGACAAATTGAATGAATCACTTTCTAGCCTTAAAATTGAGAATGATAAGTTAATTGCTAAGGCTAAAGATTTGAATGTTTGCAATGTTTCTATTTCCAATCTTAGAAATGAGAATGCTATTTTACATGCTAAGATTGATGAATTAAATGCTTGCAAACCATCTACATCTACCATTGAACATGTTTCTATTTGCACTAGGTGTAGAGATGTTAATGTAGATGCTATACATGATCACCTTGCTTTAATCAAACAACAAAATGATCACATAGCTACATTAACTGCTAAAATCAATGAGCATGAAATTGAAAATGAAAAATTTAAATTTGCTAGAAGCATGCTCTATAATGGGAGACGCCCTGGCATCAAGGATGGCATTGGTTTCCAACAGGGAAGCAATGTCAAAATTAATGCCCCTAAAAGATTGTCTAATTTTGTTAAGGGCAAGGCTCCCATGGTTTAGGATACGAGGGTTACATTTTATATCCTACTGGTTATCCTGAGCATAAAATTAGGAGAATTCATTCTAAGAAGTCTCATTCTGGCTCTCATCATGCTTTTATGTATAAGAATGAGGCATCTAGTTCTAGGCAATCAACTCATGCTAAATTGCCTAAAAAGAAATCTCTTGTTGCATTAAAGGATTATAACATTTCATTTAAAACTTTTGATGCTTCTTATGTGCTTACTAACAAATCAGGCAAAATAGTTGCCAAATATGTTGGGGGCAAACACAAGGGCTCTAAGACTTGTGTTTGGGTACCCAAGGTGCTTGTTTCTAACGTCAAAGGACCCAAGACTGTTTGGGTACCTAAGAACAAGGCCTAAAACTATTTTGCAGGTTTATGCATCCGGGGGCTCAAGTTGGATCATTGATAGCGGATGCACAAACCATATGACTAGGGAGAAAAGGATGTTCTCCTCCTATCAGAAAAACCAAGATCCCCAAAGAACTATCACATTCGGGGATGGAAATCAAGGTTTGGTCAAAGGACTTGGTAAAATTGATATATCACCTGACCATTCTATTTCCAATATTTTTCTTGTAGACTCTTTAGATTACAATTTGCTTTCTGTTTCTCAATTATGCAATATGGGCTACAACTGTCTATTTACAGATGTAGGTGTTACTGTCTTTAGAAGAAGTGATGATTCAGTAGCATTTAAGGGAGTGTTAGAGGGTCAGCTATACTTAGTTGATTTCAATAGAGCTGAACTCGACACTTGCTTAATTGCTAAGACTAATATGGGTTGGCTCTGGCATCGCCGACTAGCCCATGTTGGAATGAAGAATCTCCACAAACTTCTAAAGGGAGAGCACATTTTGGGACTAACAAATGTTCATTTTGAGAAAGACAGGGTTTGTAGCGCATGTCAAGCAGGAAAGTAAGTTGGCGCCCATCATCCACACAAGAACATCATGACAACGGACAGGCCGCTCGAGCTACTCCACATGGATCTATTCGGCCCGATAGCTTACATAAGCATCGGCGGGAGTAAGTACTGTCTAGTTATTGTGGATGATTATTCTCGCTTCACTTGGGTGTTCTTTTTGCAGGATAAATCACAAACCCAAGAGACCTTAAAGGGATTCTTAAGACAAGCTCAAAATGAGTTCGGCTTAAGGATCAAAAAGATTAGAAGCGATAATGGGACGGAGTTCAAGAATTCACAAATTGAAGGCTTTCTTGAGGAGGAGGGCATCAAGCATGAGTTCTCTTCTCCCTACACACCTCAACAAAATGGTGTAGTGGAGAGGAAGAATAGAACTCTACTTGATGAGTATAAGACACCGGACCAGTTTTGGGCCGAGGCGATTAACACCGCCTGCTACTCCATCAACTGGCTCTACCTTCACCTAATCCTCAAGAAGACATCATATGAACTCCTCACCGATAAAAAGCCAAATGTTTCATATTTTAGAGTCTTTGGTAGCAAATGCTTTATTCTTGTTAAAAGAGGTAGAAAATCTAAATTTGCTCCTAAGGCTATAGAAGGCTTTTTACTAGGATATGATTCAAAAACAAGGGCATATAGAGTCTTTAACAAGTCCACTAGACTAGTTGAAGTTTCTTGTGACATTGTGTTTGATGAAACTAACGGCTCCCAAGTGGAGCAAGTTGATCTTGATGAATTAGATAATGAAGAGGCTCCGTGCGTGGCGCTAAGGAACATGTCCATTGAGGATGTGTGTCCTAAGGAATCTAAAGAGCCTCCACAAGCACAAGATCAACCGTCATCTTCCATGCAAGCATCTCCACCAACTCAAGATGATGAACAGGCTCAGATGATGAAGAAGAAGATCAAGAAGATGGGCCACCACAAGGAGAAGGCAATCATCAAGGGGGAGATGAAGAAAATCAAGACAAGATGAACAAGAAGTACAGGGTCAAAGACCGCCACACCCAAGAGTCCACCAAGCGATTCAAAGAGATCACCCCATGAACACCATCCTCGGTGATATTCATAAGGGGGTAACCACTCGATCTCGAGTCGCTCATTTTTGTGAACATTACTCTTTTGTTTCCTCTATTGAGCCTTACAGGATAGAGGATGCACTAAGAGATTTGGATTGGGTGTTGGCAATGCAAGAGGAGCTCAACAACTTCACGAGGAATGAGGTATGGCATTTAGTTCCATGTCCTAATCAAAATGTTGTAGGTACCAAGTGGGTATTCTGCAACAAGCAAGATGCGCATGGTGTGGTGATAAGGAACAAAGCCCGGCTTGTCGCCTAAGGTTATTCACAAGTCGAAGGTTTGGACTTTGGTCAAACTTATGCACCCGTAGCTAGGCTCGAATCAATTCGTATATTACTTGCCAATGCTACTTACCATGGCTTCAAGCTTTATCAAATGGACGTGAAGAGTGCCTTCCTCAATGGACCAATCAAGGAAGAGTTCTATGTTGAGCAACCTCCCGGCTTTGAAGATAGTGAGTACCCTGACTATGTTTATAAGCTTTCAAAGGCGCTTTATGGGCTCAAGCAAGCCCCAAGAGCATGGTATGAATGCCTACAAGACTTTCTTATCACTAATGGCTTCAAAGTCGAAAAAGCCGATCCTACTCTCTTTACTAAAACTATTGCAAATGATTTATTCGTATGCCAAATTTATGTTGATGATATCATATTTGGGTCTACTAACAAATCCACTTGTGAAGAGTTTAGTAGGATTATGGTACAAAAATTCGAGATGTCTATGATGGGGGAGTTGAAGTACTTCTTAGGATTTCAAGTCAAGCAACTCAAAGAGGGCACCTTCATCAGCCAAACCAAGTATACTCAAGACATTCCTACAAAGTTTGGAATGAAGGATGCCAAACCTATCAAGATACCCATGGGAACTAATGAGCATCTCGTCCTCGACATGGGAGGTAAATCCGTAGATCAAAAGGTATACCGGTCGGTGATAGGATCTTTACTCTATTTATGTGCATCTCGACCGGATATTATGCTTTCAGTATGCATGTGTGCAAGGTTCCAAGCCGATCCTAAGGAAGTTCACCTTTGTCACACCCCAGGCTTTAAGGGACAAAGTCAGGGGTCTGACAAAAGTGGTATTGGAGCAATGTCGACTGTAGGACGAAACCTAGATAGAAGTGGACAAAACCATTACCTACTTACCTTACTCTGAGTCATTATATACTTATCTTATCTTGATCCTGTCTCACCTTTTGCTGGCATACTCTGATTACTCTTATCTTTTCTATTCTAAGACAAGATGGATTTCACACCTTGGAATCCTACATTTATGAACTTTTTAATAGATGGGATACCTAAGACAAAAAAATTAAAACTATTTTCTCTATTAAAAAAATGTTGGTTGATTGTTCTGATGATAAATGCTTGATTTGCTTCTTTGATTGATTGAAACATTATAGTTGGGCATCTTAGCATGTACCACCATAAGGTAATGTATTAGCTTTAGTGGATAACACACTAATCTACTTAGCTAATAAATCCCCCGCAGTAACATTCCCTGTAATTATTCGCCTTGTCTACAATTCTTCCTTTCTTACCCTATGTTTCTAACCTAGATGGGCTACCCCTATAGTGTTAGAAGAGAGCACTATAGATGTGATCCTTGGTATGTCATGGTTAAGAAAGGCAAAGACAGTTTATACACTGTGCTAAGGGAATCGTAGAACTCACCAGTTCCAAAAGAGAAAGATTTGAAGGTGAAATTGCAGTAACTATCACACCAGACGTGCGACGTTCTTCATAGATGAGGAGTTTGTTGGTAACAACATCCGGGTGGTTATAGATTTTCCGGATATCTTTCCAAAGGAATTACCAGGTATGCCACCAGATAGGGAAGTTGAGCTTGTTATTGATCTCTTACCTGGGACTACTCCTACTCCCAAACGGTCATACAGGATGTCTGTAGAAGAGTTAAAAGAACTTAAGAAGCAGTTAACAGAGTTACAAGAGACTGGGTACATTCGTTTGAATTCTTCACTTTGTGGAGCACCGGTTCTATTTGTATAGAAGAAAAAAGGATCGCAAGGGATGTGCATGGATTATAGGTCCCTTAACGATGTCACTGTGAAGAACAAGTGTCCATTACCCCGCATTGAGGGTTTATTTAATCGGATGAGAGGTGCAAGAGTATTCTCGAAGATTGATCTCCGATCGGGTTACTATCAAATGAAGATTAGGCCATCGGATATTCCCAAGACGGATTTCTTGACTCGATATGGATTATATGAGTTCACTATTATGTCATTTGGATTAACTAATGCACCAGCCTATTTTATGGATCTGAAGAATAAGGTGTTCATGATCTGGACAGATTCGTCGTGGTTTTCATCGACGATATTCTCATTTATTCCAAGAGTGATAGTGATCATGAGAAACATCTGAGATTGGTGCTACAGAAGCCATGAGATAATCAACTCTACGCCAAGTACAGTAAATGCGAGTTCTGGATTGACAAGGTGCCATTCCTTGGACATATCATTTCTAATGGAGGGATATCAGTGGATCCTGCTAAAGTCAAGGATATAGTGGCGTGGAGCATACCCACTATAGTTACAAAGGTTTGGAGTCTCTTGGGACTTGTAGGATATTATTGGAAATTTATTGAAGGATTTCTAAGATTGCTAAGCCTATGACCTCACTTCTGGAGAAGGGAAGAGAGTTCAAGTGGGATGAGAAGTGCCAAGATAGCTTTGATCAATTAAAGAAGAGGTTGATGTCGCCACTAGTGTTGGTTATGCCGGATATACAGAAGGGATTTGACATTTATTGTGATGCATGTGGCTAAGGTTTGGGATATGTACTCATGCAAGAAGGACATGTGATCGCCTACGCGTCTCGTCAGTTGTGGAAACATGAATTGAACTACCCCACTCATGACATAGAATTAGCAGTCGTTGTGCATGCGCTTAAGATTTGGAGACATTATATCATGGGGACCAAGTGCCAAGTGTATACGAATCATAAGAGTTTGAAGTATATATTCACATAGAAAGATCTCAACCTTAGGCAATGCCGTTGGTTGGAGCTTATTAAGGATTATGATTTGGAGATTCACTATCACCCGGGCAAGGCGAATTTGGTTGCAGATGCCTTGAGTCGAAAGGAGCATGTTCATTCAGCTGTTGTTGCCCAGCTACCCGATGAGATCGTTGAGGATTTTAGGAGACTTAACCTAGGGATAGTTGCTCACACTGAAGGAGTTATTATTGATGTGGAACCTACCTTGGAGCAAGAAATCTACAAAAGGACAGATTGGTGATGCTAAGATACAAGAGATTAGGGATCTGATTACTGAAGGTCGAGGTCCGGAATTCACGGAAGATGAACCAGGCATAATATGGTTCAAGGATCGGATATGAGTTCCCGAGATTGATAGCCTTCGTGAGACTATACTGAAGGAAGCCCATGACTCGGATTATTCTATTCATACTAGGAGTACGAAGATGTATCAGGATTTGAAGCAGAAGTTCTGGTGGTATGGATTGAAGAGAGATGTGGCTGCACATGTGGCTATGTGCGATGTGTGTCAAAGAGTTAAGGTTGAACACCAGAGGCCAGCTGGACTATTGCATCCACTGAAGATACCCGAGTGGAAGTGGGAAGAGATTGGTAAGGACTTCATTACTGGATTGCCTCGCACCTCGAAAGGATAGGATTCTATATGGGTTATTGTGGATAGACTGACTAAAGTGGTTCATTTCATTCCGGTCAAGACTACTTATAAGGGATCTCAATTGGTAGAGTTATATATGGCTCGGATTATGTCTCTACACGGTGTACCGAAGAAGATTGTTTCGGATAGAGGATCACAGTCTACCTCCAGAATTTTTGGAAAAGTTTTCATGAGAATATGGATACGAAGTTGAATTTTAGTACAACCTATCACCCTCAGACTGATGGACAGACTAAAAGGACTAATCAAGAATTGGGGGAGCTTCGATTCACTGGCGTGGAGCCTCCGGTGCATGCTAGGCACACGCCACAGGAGCCAGGTACTCGGAGTGGAGCTCGAACTGGTCACCGCTGCCGTCGGGATTCTTCTGTGACTGCGCTTGGCGGTGGGTGAAATCGCGAAGGCGTTGTTCGAGTGGTCATCGGTAGCAGAGTTGCGGCAGGAGGACCTTTCGGTAAGAAACCCCCACGTTCTCGCCCTACCTTTCTTCATGGCGTAGCTCACCTAGACCTAAGTTGGTTCGGCGTACTGCTCGATGTAGCGAGGCACAGCACCACTTGTTCGACTCAGGATAGACGCGGTGACGGGGGCACGCGTCAGCACGTGTTTGAGGGCGCCTTTGGCCGCTGGCGGGGCTGTGTCTCCCTAGGACACAAGGCGACGAATAGCGCCGTGGAGGAGACGACGCATCGACCGTCGATTCCTTGGTGTGCGGCCACGAATGGTTAGAAAAAAAAGAAACGTTTGTAACCGTTGGATCCTAGCTGGACGATTGGGATTAGAATTGGGGCGATGTGTGGTTGCAGTGAATCAGAATCGATCTGGGGCCGACGGATAGATCAGGCCCCATGATCCAACCCACGGATAGACTATGGACCGTTGGATTTAGATCCAAGGGCTCCTGAAGAATTCCGGTTCGCGAGGCTTGGGATCTAATCAAGGTCGTCTGTTTTGATCGGACGGCTCAGATCAAGTGTTCCCCTCGGCCGCGCCCATTTTACTTAAGAACCCTCGCTGTTACACCAAATCAACATGTAGTCTGTCCTGTTGTTGCCTGAGTCTGCGTAAACTTTATGCTTTAGCCCCTGAACTCTCTGCAATTCTTGTGCGTAGTCCAGAATCATAGGAAATTCAGAAATTCAATTAGAAAATGATTTCTAGTGTTAAAATAATTCCAGAATCTTATTTAATTCATAGAAAATCCATCTCAAGTCCAAATTGACCCATTCCAATTTCTATAATTTTATTATGTTATTGTTTATCATCTAATGTCTCTGTTTTGACATAAAAACCATATTAAAATGTATCTCTTAATCAATCTTGTATCAAATACATAAAACCTTTAGAAATTCATAACTTAAAATCCATTACTCCAAATTGATTCATTCCAGTGGAATTAATTTTGTTTAAGTATTGTTTATCACCTAGTACCTTTATCTAACCATGAAACTTGATTTAAAATTATTCACATGAATTACTCTATTCTAGGTACTTAATAACTACATAAAATCATAACTCGGTGACCGTAACTCCGATTTTAGTGGTTCTCGTTACCACGATCTCGTAGCAATGCGTAGATCATTATTATGCAGTATGTTCTTATGTTTGGTGTGATGTTAATTTTGTCTATACCATGTTTCTTTGTATTGCTACGACTAGCAGTGAGGTCACGAGGATCTGAAGAATCACCCTGGTAACTGGAATCTCAAGTGCCATGCAAGTTGTGCCCTTGATTCACTTTTGTTACCCAATAATATTCTTTATTATCACTATTCAATGCATAGGTTTAATTTTGATGGGACCCAATAGGTCACCCTAATCTGTTTATCCTTTTTACCTTGTTTTACCCCTGAATCATATGGGTAGTTTTTGCTATTGCTTTATATGGTTTTGGGATTAATACTACATTATGTCCATGTTCCAATTATTATGTTATTTTATTTATGTTCATGACAAGATCATTATATTATTGTTAATTGGAACATGGAGCTTAACTTGAGAAACACGTGCCACCACAAGGGAGGAATGGGACCCCTTGGCTAACTAATTAGGATAGCTAGTGGAAGACTACCTTATCCGAAAGGGGCAAGGGCAGTAGGGGAGTTGCATGCAAGGAGGTTCTCGGGTTGATTTTGCTGCGATGGCGGTTAGACGAGGGATTCTTGCAAGTGCTCTTCCCATAAACTGTAGCGGGTTTTTGGAAGCTAGTGGAACTTTGTAAAGGCCTCGTAGTGGATCCCTAGCCATTCAGCTCGGTAGTGTCTAAGGGTCTAGCTAACCCTAGCGACATGGGAAACACGACTTATGGGTAAAGGGTACAACCTCTACAGAGTGTAAAACTGGTATACTAGCCGAGCTCAAGGTCATGAGCAGCTCAGGACTTTCTGATGATTAAATTATGGAACTTAAACTCAATTTGTCATATGCATTTGCATGGGTTTATTATTAATTTTGTTCCATTATTTATTATGGTTTGGTATTTACTTACACTTAGTAACTGCTAATAAAATTTGACCAACTTATTAAAAGCAATGCTCAGCTTTAACCCCTATTGTTGATCAGCCTTACACATCACTTGAACTCCCACCTTTGGTGAGTTCATGCCACATTATTCCCCACAACTTGTTGAGCGATGAACATGTGTGAGCTCACCCTTGCTGTCTCACACCCCCCCACAGGAGAAGAACAGGTGGTTCAAGAGGAGCCTCATAGCGAGGAGTTCAATTTGATCTAGGTGGTGTCTCCCAACTGACTTTCTGGCACCAAGGATGGATTTTAGATCCTGTTATATTTATCTTTTATTTTGTAAGACTTCCTCTATGTAATAAGTTTTCTGATTTTATTGTGACATTTATCTCTATACACTCTGTTATTATATATGTTGTCTTCTTTGTCGCATGTATCAGACGCACCCGGCTTTGTCTCTTAAAGCCCGAGGTGTGACAACCTTAGGGTCGTGAAAAGAATCATGAGATATCTAGTTTACACTCCTAAATTTGGGCTTTGGTACCCTAGGGGATAAACCTTTGATTTGATAGGATATTCTGATGCCGATTGGGCAGGGTGTAAAATTGATAGGAAGAGCACATCAGGGACTTGTCAGCTTCTGGGAAGATCCCTGGTGTCTTGGGTTTCAAAGAAACAAAATTCAGTAGCCTTATCAACCGCTGAAGCCGAGTATATTGCCGCAGGCTATTGTTGTACGCAATTACTTTGGATGAGGCAAACCCTCAGGGACTATGGCTACAAATTGAGCAAAGTCCCTCTCCTATGTGACAATGAGAGTGCAATCCGCATAGCAGATAATCCCATTGACCATAGCCGCACTAAGCACATAGACATTCGGCATCACTTTTTGAGAGATCATCAACAAAGGGGGGATATCAAGATTGCTTATATAAACACCAAAGATCAATTAGCCGATATCTTTACCAAGCCATTAGATGAGAAAACCTTTTCCAAACTTAGGAATGAGCTAAATATACTTGATTCTCGGAACTTTGATTGAAACATTGCACACATTGCTCATTTATATACCTTTGATCGTATCTCTTTCTTTTACTATGACTAATGTGTCTTTCAAGTATATTCTCAAGCTAGTCATAGATTGGAAGGGAAATGGAGTACTCAACGAAGAGAACGCTTCCACTCCACTCTATCGGTATCATCCTTTGTCGCTACTCCACATCACTCTCACATTGGTATAATCTCTTCACTCATATTTATTTGTACCAATAGGGGAGAAAGTAAAGGGCTCTCAAATTTCTCCGTTTTTTGCGATTCATACCAAAGGGGGAGAGAGTATTAGCCCAAAGCAAAAGGACCGCACCACCACCTAATTTTTAAATTGTGTTTCGAAAATTTTTATTGATATATTTCAAATTGGTATGTGTTATTTTCAAATGATATCTATCAAAACCCTCTTGAAAACTAAGAGGAGAATTCCAATTCAGGGGGAGTTTTGTTTAGTCAAAGGAAAAACATTTGAAACAGGGGGAGAAATTTCAAATCATGAAAATGCTTCTTATAAATCTCATTCATATACCTTTGATTATTTGCAAAAGAATTTTGAAAAGAATTTCCAAAAGAATTTGCAAAACAAAACAAGTGGTGCAAGAGTGGTCCGAAATGTTAATAAAAAGAAAGCAACCATGCATATCTATTGAAACTATAAATTGGTTTAACTCCAAGGAACTTATGCACTTACAATTATGCAAACTAGTTCAATTCTGCACTTATATATTTGCTTTGGTTTGTGCTGGCATCAATCACCAAAAAGGGGGAGATTGAAAGGGAAATAGGGTCAAACCTTTTCCTAAATAATTTTGGTAGTTGAATTGCCCAACACAAATAATTGGACTAACTAGTTTTCTCTAGAATATACATTCTACAGGTGCTAAAGGTTCAACACAAACCAATAAAAAGATCAAGTTAGGGTTCAAAAAGAAAGGAGCAAAAGAAACCGAAGGCTGCCATGGTCTGGCGCACCGGACTGTCCTGTGTGCCACCGGACGGTGTCCGGTGCACCAGGGTCCATACACTCCGAACTCCTCAGCTTCAGGTTTCTCTAGGCGCACTCTGCTATAATTCACCGGACTATCTGGTGTGCCACCGGACTGTCTGGTGTGCCACCGGACTGTCCGGTGCACCAAGCGGAGCAACGGCTACCAGCACAACGGTTGACTGCATAGTGTCCTGACAGAGCTACAGTTCGCGGTAGAAGTCAAAGCAGGCGCAGAAGGCGCACTGGACAGTGAACAGTGTCTGTCTGGTGTGGCACCAGACTGTCCGGTGCCCCAAGAAGTCAGAGCTCCAACGGTCGAAACCGTCAGAACCCTAACGGTTGGGTGACATGGCTGGCGCACCGGACAGTGTCCGGTGGCGCACCAGACTATACGGTGTGCCTATCGACAGCAGCCTTCCCCAACGGTTGAATTGGTGGTTGGGGGCTATAAATACCCCACAACCACCTCCTCTACATCCATCCAAGCATTCACTACTCCTCATTCAATACAAGAGCAATACACAACACTCCAAGACACAAATCAAAGCATCCGATCAAATCAAAGTACACAATTCAACTCTAGTTTTTAGGACTTGTGAGAAGATCGACTTGTGTTCTTTTGTTGCTCTTGTTGCTTGGTTGGCTTTCTTCTTTCTCTCATTCTTACTCTCAAAGCCTTGTAAGCAAAGCAAGAGACACCAATTGTGTGGTGGTCCTTGCGGGGTCTAAGTGACCCGGGAAATCAAGGAAGAAAGCTCACTCGGTCTAGGTGACCGTTTGAGAGAGGGAAAAGGTTGAAAGAGACCCGGTCTTTGTGACCACCTCAACGGGAACTAGGTTCTCAAGAACCAAACCTCGGTAAAACAAATCATCGTGTCATCTGCTTTATTTGCCTTCGATTTGTTTTTCACCCTCTCTCTCGGACTCGGTTTTAATTCTTACGCTAACCCCAGCTTGTAGTTGTGCTTCAAGTTTATAATTTTCAGATTCCGCCTATTCACCCCCCTTTAGGTGACTTTCAGAGACTGTATGCACCAAAAACCTTGGGTTCCGCGAGGTAAATCCATTAAAAAGGGGCAAGTTTTAGTGAAGGGAGCAGCTACAGTTGGCGGGGAACTTGCTTTAGGAAAAAACGTTTTAGTAGCTTATATGCCCTAGGAGGGTTACAATTTTGAAGACGCAGTATGTAACGCCCTGAATTTGGGGGTAGATTTTTTTTCTTCTTTTCATTCACCAAATTCGGGCGTTACTCTCTTTTCTCTTCCCGTCTCGCTCCTTCTTCCCAATTTCAAACCAGTATAATGACGGGTGTCCGTGTCAAGTATAAACAAAACCTAAGTGTCATGAGTGTTGCATCATGCCGAAGCATATTTCTTTGTCTGATGTCGTGTTTAATCGCGTGTTCGTCTCGTCACGGTTCAGATTTCGGTTCGCGATCGGAATTCCGATTGGTGTTCGACCCGCGAAGTGACCTAGCCCGGCCCAGTCTGGCCCGGTCAGGCCCAGTCCGGCCCGCGCGCCCCTGGCGCCCCTTGCCCTACCCATGCGTGCGCCCCCTCCCCCTAATCCCATTGTCTCATTTGATTTTCTCCCGCGCAGTAACTTCCCTCTCCCACCTCTCTCTCTCCCCGTGGTGCCCTAGGGTTTGGAGAAGAGATCGCCGGAGTTTGGATCACCGGAGGTGAGTTTTCCCCACCCCTTACCTTTCTCTCTCTCCCTCCTCCCCCTCCCTTCTTCTTCCCCTGGCCACGCGCCCTCCCCCGCGCGTGTCGCGCGCCCTCCCCTACCCTGTCGCGCGCCGTAGCGGCGGCTCAGCCGCGCCGCATCCCGCGCCCGGCCCTGAGCCCCCCCCGGCGAGTCCCGCCCCGGCCGAGCCCCTCCCCGCGTCGCGCCCCCCGGCGAGTCCCGCCCCGGCCGAGCCCCTCCCCGCGTCGCGCCCCCCGGCCGAGCCCCTCCCCGCGTCGCGCTCCCCGACGAGTCCCGCCCCGGCCGAGCCCCTCCTCGCGTCGCGCCCCCCGGCGAGTCCCGCCCTGGCCGAGCCCCTCCGCACGTCGTGCCCCCCCCAGCGAGTCCCGCCCCAGCCGAGCCCCTCCCCGCGTCGTGCCCCCCTGGCGAGTCCCGCCCCAGCTGAGCCCCTCCCCGTGTCGTGCCCCCCCCCCGGTGAGTCCCGCCCCGGCCGAGCCCCTCCCCGCGTCACGCCCCCCCTGGCCAAGCCCCTCTCCTCGTCGCGCCACCCTCGGCGAACCCCTCCCTGGTCGCGCCCCTCCCGCGTGCCGCTCCCCCAGCCGTGCCCTCTGCTGCGTCCTCGCGCGCCCTGGCCGCGCCCTCGGCTGCGCCCTGGCCCGCGCCCCGGCGGCCGCGCCCCGGCCGTGCTCTCAGCCGCGTGCCTCGGCCGTGCCCCCGGCTGCGCCCTCGCGCGCCCCTGCCCGAGCCCGTGCCCCGGCAGCCTCGCTCCCCACACAGCTTGCACGGTTCGCGTGCCCCCGGCACACGCAGCGTGCTCTCACGCGTGCGACCGTAGTCGCGTTTTGTTTAACCCTCGTTTAATCCATTTTAATTTTGTTTAGTCAATGTGCTGCATCGCGCGCTTCGCCGCGTGACGGTTCATTCTAATTTCATCTTTATAAATGTGCTGCGTCGCGCGCTTCGTCGCGCGACGAGCCGTTTTAAATGCAGTTTTGTTGGCGTAAGCCATCGTGCGTTTCGTCGTGCAACACTTAACGTTTATCTATAATTAATGCAAGGATCTCGTTTAAACGAATGGTTTAATTTATAATTATGTAAAGTGATTGCCTCTCGACCGTAGACCCGACTGTCATTTCCTCTTTCTCTCTTAACCGTAATTGTGAGCCCCGCATTGAACGTCTGTTTATTTATTATATTCCATTATATGGTGTACTGTTCTTTTGGTATTAAATGTGTGGAATGTATGTTTGAACTCGTATAGAGAACGATCTAGTTGAAGAGCCCGAGGAACTCACAGGAGAAGCCCCTGAGCAGCAGCTGGTTGGTGGAGGCAAGTGTCCCTTGACCCATCTATGTCCTACTCATTCTTATAACTCACTCCCCGCATTTACACACTTTATACCTAATGTCACACCCGGTTTTTAGAAGGCAAACCGAATGCGAACCATGTACGTGCCAGGATCAGTTATTCACGTACACAGCAGTTACATATCATGGACATCATCACACAGTGCTCAAAATAGTATTAAAAAGGGAAATAATAGTAGATTACATTATACGTCTGAGATGTCCACATAGTCCTTACAATAAAAATCAAAGTGCAGAAAAGAAACGTAGATAAACGCGGCCTTCACAGGCAGCCGACTGGGGGTTGCCGCTAACCCACGCCTAGAACTCGTCGTAGTCTTGGAACTCCTGGAAGTCTCCTTCCACGACTTCATCTTCTCCTGAGCAGTGGTTGCAATGCTGACAACCTGGGGATGAGGGGTTTGGTGTGTAGAGCAAGGGTGAGTACACATCAACATACTCAGCAAGTATCCTGTTTGGCTGTAGTGGACTAGCTTTATGTGGGGATAAGTCAAGCAGTTGCTTTTAGTTGGTCAGATTATTATTTACTAATAGAAAGCCAGGTTTTAGCATTAACCCAAGTTATTAGCCCGATGTACCCTTTCCAAACGGAAAGAATACCACTTACCAGCACCATAGACATAACCAAAACCATCAGTCTCATTGCCACCTATAACTCAAAATGTCTCTGATCAAGTACCACTAATCACTGGAGCTCCCTTGGCCGCTCATAACCGCGAGCACGGCTGATATATCAGTTTTCAAACACTCTGCAGAGGTTGTGCACTTTACCCACAAGCCGTGATTCCCATTCTGCCCGGAGAGAGCTACTCCCCATTAACCACTACCTAGGTGGTCTAGCAGGGCATCACTACGTAGCCTTTACAAAGATTCCCCGGGACTGTAGCCACCCGTTAGGTTTTCTAAATGCACCGCACTCCTCCCCAAGGGGCGAACCCAAACTTGGCAGAGCGAGCCGCATACAGCCCCATTGACGGCACGACGGCTAAGTGAACTACACCCCGGATCCTCTAATTATTCAGCTAAGGGCATCCCATTCCACCCTCATGGTTGCACTGTTTTCCCGGGCGGTCATCCATAGAACAGGTCCTTACGGAGAGGCACTCGAGAAACCGCTCGAGCCCCCTTGAAGACCACAAGTACAACATCATAATAAGAGAAGGGAAAACAGCGTATCATAGATAATCTCATCATGTTCATTGATTAGAGTTTGAGCAATAGCATAAAGCTAGACAATAATAATCCAACCCAAATAGGTAAACAAGGACATGGATAACAAAAGCTAGTCAATCCTTAAGTATAAATGTGTAATGCGGGAGGTGAATTAAAGGATGTATAGGACAGAGATAGGTCAAAGGACACTTGCCTCCACCAACCGACTGTTGCTCAGGGGCTTCTCCTGCGAGTTCCTCGGGCTCTTCAACCGGATCGTTCTCTATGCGGTTGCAAGCATACATACATTCATCCATTCAAATTAGGAAACAAACAGTACACCATACAAGGGAACAAATAAAGTGAACACGCATAGAATATCACATACGATAATGAACTCACCATGGTTAGAAAAAAATGGGAAAAGGGCTCGCGAGAGTTAAAGCTTATGCCCGAGACGCACTACGGGTAAACGAATAACTAAACGCTACGTGCTCTAGTTCCAATTGGTTCTAACAAAAGAATTAGCTACATGCACTAATGTAAACGTGACCACTTTTAGTATATTAACATTGAATGAGATAGATGATTAGTTATACAAATTAACTAACGTAACCAATTTCCAAATTGAGACTCCTATCGTGCGCATAGGACACGTGGGGGGTAGACGGGGCGTCTGGGGGTAGCCGGGGACACGACGGGTCGTGCCAAGGCACTACGCACTACGCGAGCACGCGCGCGAGGCCGCACGCACATGCCACGAACTAGCCGTGCGCACGTCAGGGTCGAGCGCTAGCCGAGCTCAAAGCCGCGCGCCATAGGCACGCTGGGCCGAGCTCGAGGCCACGCCGAGGCCGTCACAACGCGGGCAAGGCACAGCGGGGCGAGCGGGCAAGCACACCAGGGCGAAGACACGGCCGACCACCACGCCGGGGCGGGGACGGCACGGCCGAGTCGGGCACGGGGGCGGGCGGCCGAGCCGGGGCGGGCTTGCCGGGCGCAGCCGGGGGCGGCCAGGGCGAGGCCGGGGCGAGGCCGGGGCGAGGCCGGGGCGGCCGACGGGCGCGAGACGAGGCCGGGCGCGGCGGGGGCGACCGCGGCGGGGCCGGGCGCGGCCGGGCAAGGCGGGGCGTAGCCGGGGGCGGCGAGGCGGGCGCGGGATGGGGCGGGGCGAGCTCGCCGGAGCGAGGGCGGGGAAGGGGCGGGTCGCCGGGGTCGGGGACGGCCGAGGCGGGGCGGCCGGGGCGCGGGCGGGCTCGCCGGAGGGCGGACGCCATGGGCGGGCGAGCTCGAGGCGGCGAGGCCGGGGCGCGGCCGGGCGCGACCGGGCGCGGGACGGGGCGGGGGCTCGCCGGAGCGGCCGAGGCGGGGCCGGCGCGGGGAGGGGCGAGGCGGGCGCGGCCGGGCTCGGCCGGGCACGGCGGGGCGAGGGCAGCCGGGGCGCGGGCGGCCGAAGGGCGGCGCGGGGAGGGCGGGGAACGCCGCACCGGGGAGCGGCGCCGGTGGGCGGGGGAGGGGGTAAGGGAGGAGAGGGGGGCTCACCGGAGGGGGCGGCGCGGCGACGGCGGCGCCGGGGGAAGGGGCGGCGGCGGCTAGGGTTAGGGGAGAGAGAGAGTTGGGGGAGGGGGGAGGGGATGACGGGCGGGGCCCGCGGGGAGGGAATTTTGGAAAAAGAAAAAAAGGGGGGAGGGGCGGTTGGGCCGACTGGGCCAAAAGGGGGGGAAGGGGGTGGGCGCGGGGTGGGCCGGCCGGAACGGCCCACGGCGGGGGGTGGGGGAAGGGGCGGCTGGCCGCCGCGGGGCCCACGCGGGAAGGGGGGCGGCTGGGCCGCCAACTGGGCCGGCGCGAAGGGGAAGGGGGCGGCTGGGCCAAAAGAGAGAAAGGGGGAGAGAAAAAGAAAAGGCTTTTCTTTTTCTAATTTCCCCAATTTCTTATATGCCTAACTCTTCAATTCACTCAACCAAAAACAAAAGAGTGCATAATCCGGCATGATGCAACAACCAAAAATAGTTCTAGGTTTTGGTTACACAAGATGTCGAGCTAATTCTCGCTATAACTTTTGGAAAAGATCAAGGCTTAGCGAGAAGAAAAGGGAAAAAGGAAAGGGTAACGCCTGAATTTGGTGAGAGAAAAGAAGAAAAAATTCTACCCCCAAATTCAGGGCGTTACAAACTTATCCCCCTTAAAAGAATCTCGCCCTCGAGATTCAGGGTTGGCTAGCAAAGAGCTCTGGGTATTTGGCCATCAGATCATCTTCACGCTCCCAGGTTGCTTCTTCCTCTGAATGATGATTCCACCTGACTTTGCACATTTTGATGGTCTTCCTTCGGGTGACTCTGTCTGCAACCTCAAGGATTTGCACTGGCTTCTCAACGTAGGTCAAGTCCTCCTGGACTTCGAGACCTTCCACTGGCAACTGCTCTTCTGGCACACGCAAGCACTTCTTCAACTGAGACACATGAAAGACATCATGCACAGTGGACAAATTCTCTGGCAGACTGAGCTGATAGGCCACTTCTCCACGCCTTGCGAGAATCTGGTACGGACCAATATAGAGGGGTGCTAGCTTGCCCTTGACTCCAAATCTCCTGACTCCTCTGATCGGTGACACTTTCAGATAGACAAAGTCTCCGACTTCGAAACTCAGCTCTCTTCTTCTTGTGTCTGCATAGCTTCGCTGTCTTGACTGCGCTATCTTCAGATTCTCTCGGACCATCTTGATGTTCTCTTCAGCTTCAAGCAAAATGTCTGGCCCAAACACCTGCTTTTCTCCAGGCTGATCCCATTGCAACGGAGTTCTACAACTCCTTCCATAGAGCGCCTGAAATGGTGACATCTTCAAACTGGCATGGTAACTGTTGTTATAGGAAAACTCTGCATAAGGCAATCTCTTATCCCATCCGGACTGATCTTGCAACGCACAGGCTCTCAACATGTCTTCAAGAATTTGATTGGTTCTTTCGGTCTGGCCATCTGTCTGCGGATGATAAGCTGAACTGAAATTCAGATGTGTGCCCAAGGCTTCATGCAACTGCTGCCAGAAATGAGAGGTGAACTGCGTTCCTCTGTCTGACACTATCTTCTTTGGCACACCATGAAGACAAATGATCCAAGACATGTACAATTCTGCCAATACTGCACTGCTGTAGTTGGTCTTGACAGGTATGAAGTGGGCTGACTTGGTCAAGCGGTCCACTACTACCCAAATGGAATCGTAGCCGGCTCGAGTGCGAGGCAATCCGACTATGAAATCCATACCGATTTCATCCCATTTCCACTGAGGGATCTGCAATGGTTGCAACAATCCAGTAGGTCTCTGGTGCTCTGCCTTAATTCTTCGACAACTATCACAGATAGCCACATGCTCTGCAATTTCCCTCTTCATTCCGTACCACCAGAATTTATTCTTCAGATCCTGATACATCTTCTCACTACCAAGGTGAATCGAATAAGCTGTCTCATGAGCTTCCTTAAGGATCAACTCCCGAATGGATTGGACATTGGGAACACACAAGCGGTCTTTGAACCATATCACGCCTTCTGCATCTTCTCGAAAATCTTTGCCTTTGCCTTCTAGAATCAGTCGCCGGATCTCACTGATCTTCTCATCATTCTTCTGCGCTTCTTTGATTTCCCGTTCCAAGGTAGGTTCCAACTCAACTGTGACTCCTCGCGAATTGTTCAGAAATCCGAGACTCAACCTGTCAAACTCCTTAGCCAACTCATAAGGCATCGGACGAACGACCATCAGATTGACTTGACTCTTCCTGCTCAAAGCATCTGCCACTACATTCGCTTTGCCCGGATGGTAATGAATCTCCAACTCATAATCTTTGATCAACTCTAACCATCTTTGCTGCCTCATATTCAACTCGGACTGAGTGAATATGTACTTCAGACTCTTGTGGTCTGTGTAAACATCGCATTTCTGTCCATACAGGTAGTGCCTCCATGTCTTCAGTGCGTGAACCACTGCTGCCAACTCTAGGTCATGGATTGGGTAATTCTTCTCATGAACCTTCAGCTGTCGGGACGAGTAAGCCACAACTCTTCTCTCTTGCATCAACACACATCCCAAACCTATGTAACAAGCGTCACAATACACCGAGAAGGGCTTGTGCACATCAGGCAAGACTAGGACAGGCGCTGTAGTCAACTTCTCTTTCAGCGCTTCAAAGGCCTCTTGGCACTTCTGGGTCCACTTGAACTCAACTTTGTTGCCTAACAACGCTGTCATTGGTTTCGCAATCTTTGAAAACCCTTCAATGAATCGCCGATAATATCCGGCCATTCTAATGAAACTCTTGATTCCTCGAGTATCTGTTGGCGCTTTCCAGTTCAGAATGTCTGCCACTTTCTTCGGATCCACAGCCAATCCTTCTTTGTTGATTATGTGACCCAAGAACAGGACTTCATTGATCCAGAATTCACATTTGCTCAACTTTGCATACAACTGGTGCTCTCGCAATCTCTGCAATACCATCCTCAAATGATCTGCATGCTCTTCTTCGCTTTGAGAATAAATCAGAATGTCATCGATGAATACCACCACAAACTTGTCAAGATAATCCATGAATACACTGTTCATCAAGTTCATGAAAAAGGCTGGTGCATTGGTCAAACCAAAAGACATCACTGTGAACTCATACAACCCATACTTGGTAATGAATGTTGTCTTCAGAATGTCCGAAGGTCGGATCCTGAGCTGATGATAACCTGACCTCAGATCAATCTTGGAGAACACACTGGCTCCTCTCAACTGGTCGAACAGATCTTCTATTCTGCAAGGGATACTTGTTCTTGATCGTGACCTCATTCAAAGCTCGATAATCGATACACATCCTTTTGGTGCCATCTTTCTTTTCCACAAACAAGACAGGAGCGGCCCAAGGCGAGGTGCTTGGCCGAATGTAACCTTTCTCTGACAGCTCATCAATCTGCTCCTTAAGTTCAACCAACTCTGGTCCAGATATTCTGTAAGCCCTCTTGAAGATAGGGGAGGTTCCAGGAAGAAGTTCTATGGCAAACTCAACTTTCCGCTCTGGTGGCATACCCGGTAAGTCCTTTGGAAACACATCTAGGAACTCGGACACAACCTTGATACTCTCAATTGGGTCTGCTTCACTGCTATCGACAGCTATCTGGTAACAACTTCCTTTCTTTGGCTCGGGTGGGATTAACTCGGTCACCACTTCCTCTCCTAGTGGGGACACCAACTTGATTGTCCTCTTATCACAACTGATAACTGCCTGATACTTATCTAGCCAATTCATCCCTAGGATGACATCTATTCCCTGAGTACCCATTACTATGAGGTTGGCGGGAAACGCTATCCCCCTTATTTCCACACATACATTCAAACAAATGCTATCGGCTCGAATTCTACCACCGGCTGAGTCAATTTGAATGGGGGTTGACATGGTAGTAATTGGAAGATTATGTGCTTCTACCCATGACGCAGTAATGAAAGAATGTGTTGCTCTAGTATCAAATAACACTTCTGCAATATCGGAGTCGACTGGGAACATACCTACTATCATGTCGGGGGTCTCCTGAACTGCTTCAGCCTCCAAGTGGTTCAGTCTCCCATGATTATAGCGCGGTTGAGAGCGGTTGCCTGCTCCAGGCTGAGACACATTCTGCTTTGCTGGGGCATTGGGGCCTAACTGCTGCTGGGCTGCCTTCTTCGGACATTGCATCACCCAGTGGCCTTGCTCTCCACAGTGGAAACATGCTCTGTTTCCAACCTAAGCTGATGCTGCTTGACTGTTCTGCTGGTTTGCTGGGGCAGGAAGGCGAGGTGCCTGCTGATTCTGCCTCTGAAACTGACCTCCTGACTGATTGCTCTGACGGTTCTGATACTGGTGCTGAGGATACTGCCTTTGGAACTACTGATGCTGCTGAGGTGGACGCTGGTTCTGCCTGAACTGCTGAGGTTGATTGCCTGAGAAACGAGGACGATTGCTGCTTCCAGGCTGGGGTCCACTGATCTTGCGCTTACGATCCTCCATCTCCTTACACTTCCTCTCTGTCATGATTGCTTTGTCAATCAGGTGTTGAAACATCGGGAAGGTATGATTCATCAGTTGGTATTGCAGAGGGTCAACCAAGCCTCTCAGGAAACGGTACTGCCGCTTGGCGTCGGTGTTGACATCTTCAGGAGCATAGCGAGACAACTGTAGAAACCTGTCCCGGTACTCACTGACAGACAATGGCCCTTGCTTGAGGGCCAGGAACTCCTCCTTCTTCACTGTCATCAGACCTGCAGGCACATGGTACTGACGAAAGCTACCTCTGAACTCTTCCCAGGTGATGGTGTCGGGGTGGGCATGGGTGGCGAGGTAAGACTCCCACCATGACTGAGCTGCTCCTCTCAATAAACGGGGACCATACAAGACTTTCTCTCTGTCATCGCATTGAGCGGTATGTAACTCCCGCTCCACAGTGCGCAGCCAGTCTTCAGCATCCATGGCGTCAGAAGAATGAGCGAACGTTGGTGGATGACCTCTCATGAATTCAGCACACTTGTCTCTGGGCATCTGAGGCTGAGGTGGTGCCTGCTGCTGCTGCTGAATGGCGGCCAAAGTCTGACCGATGGCTTGAACTGCCTGAGTCTGCATCAGAAACATCTGCTCGATCGACATCGGGGGCGGGGGCGGCAGGTGCTGTTGCTGGGGCACCTCTTCCTGCTGAGCGGCTCGCTCCTGCTGAGCACGCCTTCCTCCTCTGCGCCTGTTCTCTGACATCTGTAAAATGCAACCACACATCAGAACTGATCTGGCAAATCTTGCAGCATAAGAAAAGAGTATAGAATCCTTCAACAGCACTGAACAGACGAGCATCTTCACTGATCTCCAACACAGACCAACACAGCTTCTCAGATAAAGAGGAAAGTGGAATAAAAGGTTTCCCAACTAGATAACTAACTCCATTAACATAATAGGTAAACCAAAATGCAGGGGATACCCACACTCTGGTGACAGTCATTACAAAGATCCAAACCAAACATAGTTCATCATGACAAACATAAATGCACAGGATATAGCAAACTACCCTGTCTAACTAAGACTAACTAAGAGCGAGACTAACGCTAAGACTGTAGCTTCTACGTATATATTTTGTATTAATTACAAGATCCAACTCTAACGATCTATGGTTCTAGATTTATCTTGGTCTTGCAGTCGGGGTTGCCATAAGGCTGGTGTCCACGCCGAGGTGAGCGGTACGGGTGCTGAGTCCCGACGGGAGCGGGGGAACCGTCGTCCAGGTGACGACGTTCCATGCGCTCAGCCCGTAGTAGGGCGATCTCAGCACGAGCCCTACTCAGCTCGTCTAATGCATGGTCCAGCTCCATGTTTAGCACGGCGGCTAGGTTGACTGTGCTGCTCAACCTAGGATTGCCCTCACCGACAGGTGAGACAATCACGCCTCCTGTGCTGCCAGATGGACGGCGGGGGTGATACTTCAGGTCGAGACCGTCAGCTACCCCACCGAGAACCGAGCAGTAGTGCGAAAGCGCACGCCGTGCAACATCTTGCATGGCTGCCTCAGCTGAGTCCCGCTCAGAGATAGAATAGTGCTCTGAGTAGGCCTCCGCACCCTGGAGACTGTTCTCCGGACGGCGCACCAAGCAGGTCGCCTCCCAGCGGTCCGAGTAGACCCCGCGACTATGCTGGTAGACCACACAGCGATACTCGATGGACCAAGTACGCCGGTTAAGTGCCCGACGTAGCAGGGTGTCGAGCGCATCATGGAAGTGACACCCGTGAGCAGCGTCGTGAGTGATGGGTCGAGCAACCCATCCTTTCGGCTCCTGGTCAGCAGAGAAGTCGGTGTCGTGGCTCGAGCTGTCGTCGCCACCTCCGTCATCTGGGTCTCCTCCAGCAGCTACTCCAGAGGCTGGGGCGCCCAGTGGTGGTGCAGGGGGCGCCTCCAGGGGAAGCACAGGAGAGCAGCTCCTCACGGACTCTATCTCCTGTTGGAGCGAGAAGGAAGAGCCTTGCTGCTCCTGTCGTCGGCATTCCTGCTCCTCATGCAGGCGGTGGTGCAGCCTCTCCAAGTGACTGGACTGTCCGGCCACGGGACGGCGAAGCGGACGCTCAGCAAGGCGGGAGGGTAAGAAGGGGATGACGGACTTTCGTGCAGTATGTCTAAGTCGAGCCATTTACAAAAGACATCGCAAGCAAAAGAGTGAGAACAGAATCAATATGACCAGCAAATAATGAACCATAAATAAATGAAGGATTAGAATAAAACACAATTTTCAGCAAGGTATAATATATAGTAGAACATAGGTTTGGTCGGTATGACCAACTTTTGAAGGGATACCAAAGTCAAGGCAGGGACAGAGGTCAATAGTCCTTAGAACGACCATTCTATTCTAGCTTAGCGGTCCTACAGTCAGCACGGCTTTGATACCACTTATGTCACACCCGGTTTTTAGAAGGCAAACCGAATGCGAACCATGTACGTGCCAGGATCAGTTATTCACGTACACAGCAGTTGCATAACATGGACATCATCACACAGTGCTCAAAATAGTATTAAAAAGGGAAATAATAGTAGATTACATTATACGTCTGAGACGTCCACATAGTCCTTACAATAAAAATCAAAGTGCGGAAAAGAAACGTAGATAAACGTGGCCTTCACAGGCAGCCGACTGGGGGTTGCCGCTAACCCACGCCTAGAACTCGTCGTAGTCTTGGAACTCCTGGAAGTCTCCTTCCACGGCTTCATCTTCTCCTGAGCAGTGGTTGCAATGCTGACAACCTGGAGATGGGGGGGGTTTGGTGTGTAGAGCAAGGGTGAGTACACATCAACATACTCAGCAAGTATCCTGTTTGGCTGTAGTGGACTAGCTTTATGTGGGGATAAGTCAAGCAGTTGCTTTTAGTTGGTTAGATTATTATTTACTAATAGAAAGCCAGGTTTTAGCATTAACCCAAGTTATTAGCCCGATGTACCCTTTCCAAACGGAAAGAATACCACTTACCAGCACCATAGACATAACCAAAACCATCAGTCTCATTGCCACCTGTAACCTAAAATGTCTTTGATCAAGTACCACAACTACAAGCCGGGTTAGCGTAGCCGCGAGCACGGCTGATATATCAGTTTTCAAACACTCTGCAGAGGTTGTGCACTTTACCCACAAGCCGTGATTCCCATTCTGCCCGGAGAGAGCTACTCCCCATTAACCACTACCTAGGTGGTCTAGCAGGGCATCACTACGTAGCCTTTACAAAGATTCCCCAGGACTGTAGCCACCCGTTAGGTTTCCTAAATGCACCGCACTCCTCCCCAAGGGGTGAACCCAAACATGGCAGAGCGAGCCGCATACACCGAGCCCCATTGACGGCACGACGGCTAAGTGAACTACACCCCGGATCCTCTAATTATTCAGCTAAGGGCATCCCATTCCACCCTCATGGTTGCACTGTTTTCCCGGGCGGTCATCCATAGAACAGGTCCTTACGGAGAGGCACTCGAGAAACCGCTCGAGCCCCCTTGAAGACCACAAGTACAACATCATAATAAGAGAAGGGAAAACAGCGTATCATAGATAATCTCATCATGTTCATTGATTAGAGTTTGAGCAATAGCATAAAGCTAGACAATAATAATCCAACCCAAATAGGTAAACAAGGACATGGATAACAAAAGCTAGTCAATCCTTAAGTATAAATGTGTAATGCGGGAGGTGAATTAAAGGATGTATAGGACAGAGATAGGTCAAAGGACACTTGCCTCCACCAACTGACTGCTGCTCAGGGGCTTCTCCTGCGAGTTCCTCGGGCTCTTCAACCGGGTCGTTCTCTATGCGATTGCAAGCATACATACATTCATCCATTCAAATTAGGAAACAAACAGTACACCATACAAGGGAACAAATAAAGTGAACACGCATAGAATATCACATACGATAATGAACTCACCATGGTTAGAAAGAAATGGGAAAAGGGCTCGCGAGAGTTAAAGCTTATGCCCGAGACGCACTACGGGTAAACGAATAACTAAACGCTACGTGCTCTAGTTCCAATTGGTTCTAACAAAAGAATTAGCTACATGCACTAATGTAAAAGTGACCACTTTTAGTAGATTAACATTGAATGAGATAGATGATTAGTTATACAAATTAACTAACGTAACCAATTTCCAAATTGAGACTCCAATCGCGCGCATAGGACACGGGGGGGGGGGGGGTAGACGGGGACACGACGGGTCGTGCCAAGGCACTGCGCACTACACGAGCACGCGCGCGAGGCCGCACGCACATGCCACGAACTAGCCGTGCGCACGTCAGGGTCGAGCGCTAGCCGAGCTCAAAGCCGCGCGCCATAGGCACGCTGGGCCGAGCTCGAGGCCACGCCGGGGCCGTCACAACGCGGGCAAGGCACGGCGGGGCGAGCGGGCAAGCACGCCAGGGCGAAGACACGACCGACCACCACGCCGGGGCGGGGACGGCGTGGTCGAGTCGGGCACGGGGGCGGGCGGCCGAGCCGGGGCGGGCTTGCCGGGCGCAGCCGGGGGCGGCCAGGGCGAGGCCGGGGGCGAGGCCGGGGCGATGCTGGGGCGGCCGGCGGGCGCGGGACGAGGCCGGGCGCGACGGGGGCGACCGCGGCGGGGCTGGGCGCGGCCGGCGCGAAGGTGGCGGGGTCGGGCGCGGCCGGGCAAGGCGGGGCCGAGGCGGGGCGCAGCCGGGGCGGCAAGGCGGGCGCGGGATGGGGCGGGGCGAGCTCGCCGGAGCGAGGGCGGGGAAGGGGCAGGTCGCCGGGGTCGGGGACGGCCGAGGCGGGGCGGCCGGGGCGCGGGCGGGCTCGCCGGAGGGTGGCGCGGGGAGGGCGGACGCCATGGGCGGGCGAGCTCGAGGCGGCGAGGCCGGGGCGCGGCCGGGCGCGACCGGGCGCGGGACGGGGCGGGGGCTCGCTGGAGCGGCCGAGGCGGGGCCGGCGCGGGGAGGGGCGAGGCGGGCTCGGCCGGGCACGGCAGGGCGAGGGCGGCCAAAGGCGGCGCGGGGAGGGCGGGGAACGCCGCGCCGGGGAGCGGCGCCGGCAGGCGGGGGAGGGGGGAAGCGAGGAGAGGGGGGCTCACCGGAGGGGGCGGCGCGGCGGCGGCGGCGCCGGGGGAAGGGGTGGCGGCGGCTAGGGTTAGGGGAGAGAGAGAGTTGGGGGAGGGGGGAGGGGATGACGGGCGGGGCCCACGGGGAGGGAATTTTGGAAAAAGAAAAAAGGGGGGGGAGGGGCGATTGGGCCAACTGGGCCAAAAGGAGGGGAAAGGGGGTGGGCACGGGGTGGGCCGGCCGGAACGGCCCACGGCGGGGGGGAAGGGGCGGTTGGGCCGCCGCGGGGCCCACGCGGGAAGGGGGAAGGCGGGGCGGCTGGGCCGCCAACTGGGCCGGCGTGAAGGGGAAGGGGGCGGCTGGGCCAAAAGAGAGAAAGGGGGGAGAAAAAGAAAAGGCTTTTCTTTTTCTAATTTCCCCAATTTCTTATATGCCTAACTCTTCAATTCACTCAACCAAAAACAAAAGAGTGCATAATCCGGCATGATGCAACAACCAAAAATAGTTCTAGGTTTTGGTTACACAAGATGTCGAGCTAATTCTCGCTATAACTTTTGGAAAAGATCAAGGCTTAGCGAGAATAAAAGGGAAAAAGGAAAGGGTAACGCCTGAATTTGGTGAGAGAAAAGAAGAAAAAATTCTACCCCCAAATTCAGGGCGTTACACCTAAGGATTGACTAGCTTTTGTTTATCTTGTCCTTGTCTACCTATTTTGGTTGGGTTATTATAGTTTAGCTTTATGCTAGTGCTTCACATTAATCAATGAACATGATGAGATTATCTATGATACGCTATTTTCCCTTTTGATTATGATGATGGTACTATGACATTTAAGGGGGCTCGAGCTATTTCTCGAGTGCCTCTCCGTAAGGACCTGTTCGTTGGATGACCGCCCGGGAAAACAGTACAACCATGAGGGCGGAGTGGGACGCCCTTAGCTGAATAATTAGAGGAACTGAGGTGTAGTTCGCTTTGCCGTCTTGCCGTCAATGGGGCTCGGTGTATGCGGCTCGCTCTGCCAAGGTTGGTTTGCCCCTTGGGGAGGAGTGTGGTACATTTAGGAAACCTAACGGGCGGCTACAGCCTCAGGGAATCTTTATAAAGGCTACATAGTGAGACCCTGCCTATTCACCTTGGTAGTGTTTAATGGTTTGATCGGCCCGAGGCAAGAGGGAATCACGGCTTGTGGGTAAAGTGCGCAACCTCTGCAGAGTGTTATGAAACTGATATATCAGCCGTGCTCACGGTTATGAGCGGCCAAGGGAGCTCCATTGATTAGTGGTACTTGATCAGAGACGTTTTGGTTTACAGGTGGCAATGAGATTGATGGTTTTGGTTATGACCATGGTACTGGTAAGTGGTATTCTTTCCGTTTGGAAAGGGTACATCGGGTTAATAACTTGGGTTAATGCTAAAACCTGGCTTTCTACTAGTAAATAATAATCTGACCAACTAAAAGCAACTGCTTGACTTAACTCCACATAAAGCTAGTCCACTACAGCCAAACAGGACACTTGCTGAGTATGTTGATGTGTACTCACCCTTGCTCTACACACAAACCCCCCCAGGTTGTTCGCGTTGCAACCACTGCTCAGGAGAAGATGAAGCCGTGGAAGGAGACCACCAGGAGTTCCAAGATTATGATGAGTTCTAGGCGTGGGATAGCGGTAACCCCCAGTCGGCTGCCTGTGAAGGTCGCGTGTATCTACGTTTCTTTTCCGCACTTTGATTATTGTAAAGACTATGTGGATGTCTCGGACATATGATGTAATCGACTATTACTCCTCTTTTATGTTATTATTTTAGCACTGTGTGATGATGTCCAGTTATGTAACTGTTGTGTACGTGAATTGCTGATCCTGGCTTGCCTTCAAAACCGAGTGTGACATAGGTGGTATCAAAGCCATGCTGACTGTAGGACCGCTAACCTAGAGTAGAATGGTCGTTCTAAGGATTATAGACCCCTACTCTTACCTTGACTTTGGTATCCCTTCAAAAGTTGGTCATATCGACCAAACCTATGTTCTACTATATATTATACCTTGCTAAAAATGTTTTTGTTTATTCTAATTCCTCATTTATTCATGGCTTACTTGCTGGTCATATTAGTTCGGATCTCACTCTTATGCTTACGGTGTCTTTGTAGTTGGCTCGTCTTAGACACACTGCACGGAAGTCTGTCATCCCCTTCTTACCCTCATGTCTTGCTGAGCGTCCGCTTTGTCGTCCGGTGACCGGTCATTCCAGCCACTTGGAGAGGCTGCACCACCGCCTGCATGAGGAGCAGGAGCGTCGTCGATAGGAGCAGGAGCAGCAGGGCTCTTCTTTCTTGCTCCAGTAGAAGATAGAGTCTGTGAGAAGCTGCTCCCCCGTGCTTCCGCTGGAGGCGCCCCCTGCACCACCACTGAGCGCCCCAGCCCCTGGAGTAGCTGCTCGAGGAGACCCAGACGACGGAGGTGGCGACAGTAACTCGAGCCACGACACCGACCTTTCCGCCGACCAGGAGCCGAAAGGATGGGTTGCTCGACCCATCACTCGCGACGCTGCTCACGGGTGTCACTTCCACGACACGCTCGACACCCTGCTATGCTAGTCACTCGACCAGCGTACTTGGTCCATCGAGTATCGCTATGTGATCTTCCAGCACCGTCGCGGGGTCTACTCGGACCGCTGGGAGGCGACCTGCTTGGTGCGCTGTCCGAAGAACAGTCTCCAGGGTGCGGAGGTCTGCTCAGAGCACTATTCCATCTCTGAGCGGGACTTAGCTGAGGTGGCCATGCAAGATGCCACACGGCGTGCGTTTTCGCACTACTGTTCAGTGCTCGGTGGGGTAGCTGATGGTCTCAACCTGAAGTATTACCCCCGCCGTCCATCTGGCAGCACAGGAGGCGTGATGTCTCACCTGTTGGTGAGGACAATCCTAGGTTGAGCAGCACAATCAACCTAGCCGACGTGCTAAACATGGAGCTGGACCATGTGCTAGACGAGCTGAGTGGGGCTCGTGCTGAGATCGCCCAACTGCGGGCTGAGCGCGCGGAGCGTTGTCACTTGGATGATGGCTCCCCCGCTCCCGTCGGGACTCAGCACCCGTACCGCTAACCTCGGCATGGACACCAGTCTTATGACAACCCTGACTGCAAGACCAAGATAGACTTAGAACCATAGATCGTCAGTGTCGACTCTTGTAATAAATGCTTAATATAGAAGTTTTAGTCTTAGTATCAGTCTCAGTCTTAGCGTTAGTCTCGCTCTTAGTTAGTCTTAGTTAGACAAGGTAGTTTGCTTATCCTGTGCTTTTATGTTTGTCATGGTGAACTATGCTGGATTTGGATCTTTGTAATGACTGTCACTAGAGTGTGGGTATCCCCTGTATTTTGGTTTATCTGTTATATGTTATTGAAAGTCGCCTAGAGGGGGGTGAATAGGGCGAATCTGAAATTTACAAACTTAATCACAACTACAAGCCGGGTTAGCGTTAGAAATAGAAAAGAGTCCGAGAGAGAGGACGCAAAACAAATCGTGAGCGAATAAAGAGCGAGACACGATGATTTGTTTTACCGAGGTTCGGTTCTTGCAAACCTACTCCCCGTTGAGGTGGTCACAAAGACCGGGTCTCTTTCAACCCTTTCCCTCTCTCAAACGGTCCCTCAGACCGAGTGAGCTTCTCTTCTCAATCAAATGGGAACAAACTTCCTCGCAAGGACCACCACACAATTGGTGTCTCTTGCCTCGATTACAATTGAGTTTGATCACAAGAATGGAGAAAGAAAAGAAGTGATCCAAGCGCAAGAGCTCAAATGAACACGACAAATCACTCTCTCTAATCACTAAAGCTTTGTGTGGAGTTGGGAGAGGATTTGATCTCTTTGGTGTGTCTTGTATTGAATGCTAGCTCTTGTAAGGTGTAGAATAGTGGAAAACTTGGATTTCCATTGAAGGTGGGGTGGTTGGGGTATTTATAGCCCCAACCACCAAAAATGGTCGTTGGAAGTGTGCTGTCGCATGGCGCACCGGACAGTCCGGTGCGCCACCGGACACTGTCCGGTGCGCCAGCCACGTCAGCAGACCATTGGGGTTTGACTGTTGTAGCTCTGACTTGTGGGCCCGCCTAGCTGTCCAGTGGTGCACCGGACAGGCCCTGTAGGCTGTCCGGTGTGCCACCCACGCGTGCTCTGCTCCTCTGCGCGCGCAGGCGCGCATTTAATGCGTTGCAGTCGACCGTTGCGCGCGAAGTAGTCGTTGCTCCGCTGTTACACCGGACAGTCCGGTGTGCACCGGACAGTCCGGTGTGCACCGGACACTGTCCGGTGACTCACCGGATAGTCCGGTGAATTATAGCGGAGCGGATTCCCGAAGCTGGCGAGTTCAGAGTTGCTCTCCCTTGGGGCACCGGACACTGTCCGGTGGTGCATCGGACAGTCCGGTGAATTATAACGGAGCTCCTATGAAAATTCCCGAAGGTGAAGAGTTGGGCATCGAGTTCCCTGGTGCACCGGACACTGTCCGGTGCGCCAGACCAGGGTGCCTTCCGGGTTGTCTTTTGCTCTCTTGTTTGAACCCTTTTCTTGGTCTTTTTATTGGTTTGTTGTGAACCTTTGGCACCTGTAGAACTTATAGACTAGAGCAAACTAGTTAGTCCAATTATTTGTGTTGGGCAATTCAACCACCAAAATCAATTAGAATATAGGTGTAAGCCTAGTTCCCTTTCAATCTCCCCCTTTTTGGTGATTGATGCCAACACAAACCAAAGCAAGTATGGAAATGCATAATTGAACTAGTTTGCAAAATGTAAGTGCAAAGGTTACTAAGAATTGAACCAATAAATATTTTCATAAGATATGCATGGATTGTTTCTTTATAATCTCAACATTTTGGACCACGTTTGCACCACATGTTTTGTTTTTGCAAATTCTTTTGTAAATTCTTTTCAAAGACCTTTTGCAAATAGTCAAAGGTAAATGAATAAGATTTTGAAAAGCATTTTCAAGATTTGAAGTTTTCTCCCCCTGTTTCAAATGCTTTTCCTTTGACTAAACAAAACTCCCCTTCAATAAAATTCTCCTCTTAGTGTTCAAGAGGGTTTTAAGATACCAATTTTTGAAGGTGCTACTTAGTGTAACACCCGGATTTTAGGGGTCCAAAACCCGGGTGCTAACATAAACACCAGGTATGCTGGGACCAAGTCTCACACATATGATGTATAGTGGCACAGGATCGAATGTCACATCTTTATAAATAACAGGAGTTCTATACAAAATAAATAATTACATTATAAGGAGACAACGGTCCAGCAACCCAAAGTTGACTGGGAGACGACGACCTAGACCTCTCACGAACTCATCGCAGCATCCTCCAAGCGCCTCATCCTGCGGTACCTGTTCTTGACCTGTGGTGTGTGTGAGACAGCAAGAGTGAGCTCACATACGTTCATCGCTCAACAAGTTGTGGGGAATAATGTGCATGAACTTGCCAAAGGTGGGAGCTCACGTGAAGTGTAAGGCTTACCAAAGAGGATGGTTGAAGCTGAGCATTGCTTTTAAAGTTGGTCAAAATTTTATTAGCAGTTACTAAGTATAAGTAAATACCAAACCCAATTAAGTAATAGAACAAAAGTAACAACTTCACCTGCGATGCAATGCATATGACAAATTGAGTTTAAGTTTCATAATTTAATCATGTGAGTGTCCGAGCTGCTCTTGACCGTGAGCACGGCTAGTATACCAGTTTTACACTCTGCAGAGGTTGCGCATCTTTACCCACAAGTCGTGTATCCCATGTCGCCAGGGTTTGCAAAGCCCTTAGACACTTCCGAGGTGAATGGCTAGGGATCCACTACGAGGCCTTTACAAAGTTCCACTAGCTTCCGAAAACCCGCTACAGTTTATAGGAAGTTCCAATGCAGGAATCCCTTGCAGGACCGCCATCGCAGCAAAATCCTCCCGAGGGCCTCCCTACACTGACCACTCCCCTACTGCCCTTGCCCCTTTCGGGTAAGGTAGTCTTCCACTAGCTTTCCTAATTAATCAGCCAAGGGCGTCCCATTCCACCCTTGTGGTAGCACTGTTTTCCCGGGTGGTTCTCCATGTTCCAATTAACATAATGATCTCAACATGAACCATAGATAACAACTGATAACAAAAGTATAATCATGAATAGTAATGTGTATCTCTATACCCAAAGCCACATATAGCACTAGCAAGTACTACCCAAAGATTCAGTGGTGAACAAGGTATAAAGATAGTCAATCTAGGGTAACCTATTGGGTCCCATCAAAATTAACCTATGCAGATCATTATGATTAATTAGAACATGAGTAGGTGAAAAGAAGTGATCAAGGGCACAACTTGCCTGGGCCTTGAGAATCCAGGTACCAGGATGATCTTCAGGTGACTCGTGACCTCGCACTAGTCGTAGTAATACAAACAAACAGTGTATAGGCAAAATTAACATTACACCAAACATGTATGCCAAAATACATATTAATCATCTACATATTGAAATAAGATCACAGGAACAAGAATTACTGAATTTGGAGTTATAGAATTCAAGTTATGAATTTCTGAAGTTATTAAGCACCTAGAACAGAGTAATTCAAATGAACAATTTTGCTTCAAGTTTCTTGGCTAAACAAAGGTACTAGGTGATAAATAATATTAAAACAAAATTATTGCAACTGGAATGGGTCAAAAAGGAGCTAAAATGAATTAGTTATGAATTAAATAAGTTTCTGGATTTATTTTAACACTAAAAATCATTTTCTAAATCATTTTCTATGATTTTCCTATCCACTGGACTGCGCCTCAATTAAACAGAAGCGCAGGGGGCTCGGCGCAAGATTCCCGAGACTCAGTCAACAGAGCCCGAGGGACGGCGGGTTGTTTTCGGGGAAACATAAGGGCTCTTTAGTAAAATGTACCCACGAAGGGGTACGGGGTTTTTACGGCCGTTGGATTGTAAGCGGACAGTGTAGATTAGATCGGTTAAATCCCGAACCGGTACGCAGCGTGGGGCATCAGATTAAGATCCTACGGCTAGGGTTTTATGAAGATGCGATCCAATCCCGCGCGTTCATCTGCAAATCAACGACCACCGATCAACCATCGCCAGATCCGATCGGAGCCATAAATCCAAGATCCAACGGTCGCGGCTGAATGGGTTCTGGATCTAATCGTGTCCACCCATCCTTGGACGGACGGTGCAGGGGCCTTCTTCCCCCCCAACGGAGCCGAGCTGGGGAGCGCCCTTGCCCATGGCGGCCACCACGTCGGAGCTCCCCAAATTCTACCACCCTGGCCACCGGATTCAGTTAAATTCGTGCGCAAAACGGAATTGAGAAGGTAGCGAACATGGGCATGGGCAACTCACTCCGAATTATACTGCGCAGTGGCTGGGCGACGATGAGGGGCGGATCCGCCGCGGCAGAGACGCTCCGGCGACGAATTCGCAGCTCCCCGGCCACCAAATCCGCAGGGTAAGGCCGCGGACACCACCCACGTATCGAGGCGAAGCAAGGGGAGGGAGTAGTACCAACAGGCATGGCGCGAAGCCCCCCGGCCACGGCGGATGGTGACCCAGCAGCGACGCTTCAACGACGGCGTGCAATTTCTTGCGCACATTCAACTCTCCGAGTCTGGCGACTTCACGAACGCTTCCGCCGAGTCACGGCGAAGTCCCCCGGCTGGTTCTCGAGGTCTGGACGACGACGCCCACGCGATTCCAGGCGGCGACAACCACACGGCGATGGTTCCACGGCTGCGAACAGCAGAACTCCAAGCTTCGGTCCCAAGCTCCCAGGGGTTGGCGTGGAGCGGATAGGGGCGAGGGGAGGTCCATTTATATACGCCAGGCACGGTGGAAGATGCCGAGTGGGATTCGTCAACGGACGCCGAGATTCCCGGCGCGCTCCCGTCGGAGGCGGAGATCCGTTGGGAAGACGAGTCTTACACCCGGGGCCCACACGGCGGTGTCTTCGTACCAGCGCTGCGGCTATCGTGCTGAGTGGGCGCGGTGCAGCGGCTGCTAGGGCGGGCCCGCGCGACAGTGAAGGTTTGCGCGCGCGCGTGAGAGAGGCTGGGCATGCGGGCCCGGGTTGTCGGCGCACACCAGGAATCGGTGTAGTGGGCTGGTGCGAGGAAATCTCTAGGTGGGCCAAAATCCCAGCAGTGAGCCCAGTTAAGACCCTTCCCCATTTCTTTTTTTTTCTTTTTATGTTTCCATTTTCCTTCCTCTTTTCTAAATTCAAAAATCAATTTTGAATTCGAATTTAGTTTCAAACCTTGTGCAAGTTTATTCTCCAATCATGTTGTGAAATGAAAAATACCAATTTTTTGAAATATATTTATATTATTTTTATCTTCATAACATTTCTCTTCTTCCTTTTAAACCCTAGTTTCCAATGTAGGGCTTAATCCAATTTCTAGTCATTTTATATTATTGTTATTTTTTTATCTAATACACAAACATAAAAACTCCAACAAATGCACTTTTTCTTTATTTGAGAATAATTGTTTTATTTAGTCACTCTCAATTACATAGGTGCTCTTTTTATGATGCAAATGAGACACACAAAATGTGGAAACCACTATATTCCTTTGTATACAAATTTGAGTATTACAAATCCTACCCCCCTTAAAAATAATCTCGTCCTCGAGATTTGTAAGAAAGAGGATATAGGAAGAGTGATTTGAAATTTAGCTTTTAGTTTCTAATTAGTTCTAAATCAAGAGTCTCTCTTTTTTTTATTAGTAAGTGATAGGAGAGCATGGGTATATATAGGTATGTCCACTTTATTATGTAGGATAGAAGATGTCTTTAGAGCATATATATAGGTTTGGTTAAAAAGTGTAGGGTAAGAAAAGATTCCATCCTAGATGGTGGCTTTTGACTCATCTGGTGACCTCACTTGATCCTTGAAGACTTGAGTTGGTGCTCATCCTTACTTGATGAAGTTGATCATATTCTTCGATCTTGTCTCTTTGATTAGGAGCTAGTGTATATTATCGGAGTTGGGGGAAATATGGTTAGAATAGTTATGGGTGAGATGGACTACATGATGTAGGCCAAAATCTGGTTTGATGTCAGGTGTTGGTTGATAGATTATGTAATCCATTAAGACTCTATTGATTGGGTAAGTTATGTAACTTGTTATATAGGTCGGGTTGTTGTGTATGGCCAAGTTGATATAAGTCTCCAAGTTAGGCTTAAGTGATTTAGGAGTATGGCCATATCTTGTGTACCAGCATTAAGTAACTCAAACTAGATTAGACCATATTAAACTAGCTATGATCTAGATTAGACTAGTTTAAGTTAGATAGATTTATCAGGGTAAGATATATCTTGTTAGGATATGTTAGAATCTTTTGAGATAGGATGGGGTATACAGTGTAGGTAGGTCCGAAGCTCTATTAGGTTAACACAGAGGGATTATGCAACTATCGGATGGGTAAGGTGGTTGCATATGTATATGGTCAAGTTAATCTAGGGCATCAATTTAGCTTAAATCATTTTTATAGGAGTGAGGTCTAATCCATTTCACTAGTACTAACTAATTTATTAAATAACTCACTTTTAGATTGGGTCATATTTAGATTAGATAGAATCTGGATTAGTATCACCAGGTTAGTCTAGACAATATCTAATTACTTTGAATTAGATCATGGTTGATATTTTAGACCAGGATAAATAGGCTAATTAGGGTAGGATGAATTCATAAGGATAAGGTATAATCTTTTGAGGTCAGTTAGATCTATTAAGATGGGATAAGTAAAGTGGTTAGGATAAGACGAGTCTATTAAGATAAGAAAGAATCTTTTAAGACAAGATGGAACTATTAGGTTAGATATACTTTTAATGGGGGACATTCTTAGTTTATATAGTCATCTTATGATTTATATATTTATACCTATACGTATATGTAGATGTAATTGTGGACATTACTCCACAACCCATCACACTCAATCAAAGATCCAAATCAGACATGTATCATAAGAACAAATAATCAATCATACAAATGCTTATATAAAAAAATAGTTTTGTTTTTGTTCCTAGGATTAGGTCTCCTATTCTCAAAGGTCACTTTAGGCACAGGATTTCAAGTATGAAATCCACATTTGTCTTTAGAAAGAAAAGGTAAGAATAATCAGAGTAAAGCGGAAATAGATAAGAATAGATTAAGAAAAGTATAGAAAAGAATCAGAGTAGTAAAGGTAAGTAAGTATTGGTTGTCCAGTTCTATCTAGGTTTCGTCCTACAGTCAACATTCCTCTGATACCACTTCTGTAACACCCGGATTTTAGGGGTCCAAAACCCGGGTGCTAACATAAACACCAGGTATGCTGGGACCAAGTCTCACACATATGATGTATAGTGGCACAGGATCGAATGTCACATCTTTATAAATAACAGGAGTTCTATACAAAATAAATAATTACATTATAAGGAGACAACGGTCCAGCAACCCAAAGTTGACTGGGAGACGACGACCTAGACCTCTCACGAACTCATCGCAGCATCCTCCAAGCGCCTCATCCTGCGGTACCTGTTCTTGACCTGTGGTGTGTGTGAGACAGCAAGAGTGAGCTCACATACGTTCATCGCTCAACAAGTTGTGGGGAATAATGTGCATGAACTCGCCAAAGGTGGGAGCTCACGTGAAGTGTAAGGCTTACCAAAGAGGATGGTTGAAGCTGAGCATTGCTTTTAAAGTTGGTCAAAATTTTATTAGCAGTTACTAAGTATAAGTAAATACCAAACCCAATTAAGTAATAGAACAAAAGTAACAACTTCACCTGCGATGCAATGCATATGACAAATTGAGTTTAAGTTTCATAATTTAATCATGTGAGTGTCCGAGCTACTCTTGACCGTGAGCACGGCTAGTATACCAGTTTTACACTCTGCAGAGGTTGCGCATCTTTACCCACAAGTCGTGTATCCCATGTCGCCAGGGTTTGCAAAGCCCTTAGACACTTCCGAGGTGAATGGCTAGGGATCCACTACGAGGCCTTTACAAAGTTCCACTAGCTTCCGAAAACCCGCTACAGTTTATAGGAAGTTCCAATGCAGGAATCCCTTGCAGGACCGCCATCGCAGCAAAATCCTCCCAAGGGCCTCCCTACACTGACCACTCCCCTACTGCCCTTGCCCCTTTCGGGTAAGGTAGTCTTCCACTAGCTTTCCTAATTAATCAGCCAAGGGCGTCCCATTCCACCCTTGTGGTAGCACTGTTTTCCCGGGTGGTTCTCCATGTTCCAATTAACATAATGATCTCAACATGAACCATAGATAACAACTGATAACAAAAGTATAATCATGAATAGTAATGTGTATCTCTATACCCAAAGCCACATATAGCACTAGCAAGTACTACCCAAAGATTCAGTGGTGAACAAGGTATAAAGATAGTCAATCTAGGGTAACCTATTGGGTCCCATCAAAATTAACCTATGCAGATCATTATGATTAATTAGAACATGAGTAGGTGAAAAGAAGTGATCAAGGGCACAACTTGCCTGGGCCTTGAGAATCCAGGTACCAGGATGATCTTCAGGTGACTCGTGACCTCGCACTAGTCGTAGTAATACAAACAAACAGTGTATAGGCAAAATTAACATTACACCAAACATGTATGCCAAAATACATATTAATCATCTACATATTGAAATAAGATCACAGGAACAAGAATTACTGAATTTGGAGTTATAGAATTCAAGTTATGAATTTCTGAAGTTATTAAGCACCTAGAACAGAGTAATTCAAATGAACAATTTTGCTTCAAGTTTCTTGGCTAAACAAAGGTACTAGGTGATAAATAATATTAAAACAAAATTATTGCAACTGGAATGGGTCAAAAAGGAGCTAAAATGAATTAGTTATGAATTAAATAAGTTTCTGGATTTATTTTAACACTAAAAATCATTTTCTAAATCATTTTCTATGATTTTCCTATCCACTGGACTGCGCCTCAATTAAACAGAAGCGCAGGGGGCTCGGCGCAAGATTCCCGAGACTCAGTCAACAGAGCCCGAGGGACGGCGGGTTGTTTTCGGGGAAACATAAGGGCTCTTTAGTAAAATGTACCCACGAAGGGGTACGGGGTTTTTACGGCCGTTGGATTGTAAGCGGACAGTGTAGATTAGATCGGTTAAATCCCGAACCGGTACGCAGCGTGGGGCATCAGATTAAGATCCTACGGCTAGGGTTTTATGAAGATGCGATCCAATCCCGCGCGTTCATCTGCAAATCAACGACCACCGATCAACCATCGCCAGATCCGATCGGAGCCATAAATCCAAGATCCAACGGTCGCGGCTGAATGGGTTCTGGATCTAATCGTGTCCACCCATCCTTGGACGGACGGTGCAGGGGCCTTCTTCCCCCCCAACGGAGCCGAGCTGGGGAGCGCCCTTGCCCATGGCGGCCACCACGTCGGAGCTCCCCAAATTCTACCACCCCGGCCACCGGATTCAGTTAAATTCGTGCGCAAAACGGAATTGAGAAGGTAGCGAACATGGGCATGGGCAACTCACTCCGAATTATACTGCGCAGTGGCTGGGCGACGATGAGGGGCGGATCCGCCGCGGCAGAGACGCTCCGGCGACGAATTCGCAGCTCCCCGGCCACCAAATCCGCAGGGTAAGGCCGCGGACACCACCCACGTATCGAGGCGAAGCAAGGGGAGGGAGTAGTACCAACAGGCACGGCGCGAAGCCCCCCGGCCACGGCGGATGGTGACCCAGCAGCGACGCTTCAACGACGGCGTGCAATTTCTTGCGCACATTCAACTCTCCGAGTCTGGCGACTTCACGAACGCTTCCGCCGAGTCACGGCGAAGTCCCCCGGCTGGTTCTCGAGGTCTGGACGACGACGCCCACGCGATTCCAGGCGGCGACAACCACACGGCGATGGTTCCACGGCTGCGAACAGCAGAACTCCAAGCTTCGGTCCCAAGCTCCCAGGGGTTGGCGTGGAGCGGATAGGGGCGAGGGGAGGTCCATTTATATACGCCAGGCACGGTGGAAGATGCCGAGTGGGATTCGTCAACGGACGCCGAGATTCCCGGCGCGCTCCCGTCGGAGGCGGAGATCCGTTGGGAAGACGAGTCTTACACCCGGGGCCCACACGGCGGTGTCTTCGTACCAGCGCTGCGGCTATCGTGCTGAGTGGGCGCGGTGCAGCGGCTGCTAGGGCGGGCCCGCGCGACAGTGAAGGTTTGCGCGCGCGCGTGAGAGAGGCTGGGCATGCGGGCCCGGGTTGTCGGCGCACACCAGGAATCGGTGTAGTGGGCTGGTGCGAGGAAATCTCTAGGTGGGCCAAAATCCCAGCAGTGAGCCCAGTTAAGACCCTTCCCCATTTCTTTTTTTTTCTTTTTATGTTTCCATTTTCCTTCCTCTTTTCTAAATTCAAAAATCAATTTTGAATTCGAATTTAGTTTCAAACCTTGTGCAAGTTTATTCTCCAATCATGTTGTGAAATGAAAAATACCAATTTTTTGAAATATATTTATATTATTTTTATCTTCATAACATTTCTCTTCTTCCTTTTAAACCCTAGTTTCCAATGTAGGGCTTAATCCAATTTCTAGTCATTTTATATTATTGTTATTTTTTTATCTAATACACAAACATAAAAACTCCAACAAATGCACTTTTTCTTTATTTGAGAATAATTGTTTTATTTAGTCACTCTCAATTACATAGGTGCTCTTTTTATGATGCAAATGAGACACACAAAATGTGGAAACCACTATATTCCTTTGTATACAAATTTGAGTATTACACTTAGGTGCTACTTTCTCCCCCTTTTTGGATATAATGAGATATCAATTTGAAAAATTCTTTTAAAATAAGGTGGTGGTGCGGTCCTTTTGCTTTGGGCTAATACTTTCTCCCCCTTTGGCATGAATCGCCAAAAACGGATACTTGAGTGAAATATAAGCCCTTTTAGCTACTTTCTCCCCCTTTGGTCAAAACGATAGGAGTGAAGATTATACCAAAGTGGAGAGTGATGCGGAGCGACGACGAAGGATGAGTAATGAAGTGGAGTGGAAGCCTTTGTCTTCGCCGAAGACTCCAATTCCCTTTCAATACACCTATGACTTGGTTTTGAAATTCACTTGAAAACACATTAGTCATAGCATATGAAAGAGACATGATCAAAGGTATATATAAATGAGCTATGTATGCAAGACTTCAAAAGAAATTCCTAGAATCAAGAATATTTAGCTCATGCCTAAGTTTGGTAAAGGTTTGTTCATCCAATGGCTTGGTAAAGATATCGGCTAATTGATCTTTAGTGTTAATATATGCAATCTCGATATCCCCCTTTTGTTGGTGATCCCTTAGAAAATGATACCGAATGGCTATGTGTTTAGTGCGGCTATGCTCAACGGGATTATCCGTCATGCGGATTGCACTCTCATTATCACAAAGAAGAGGAACTTTGGTTAGTTTGTAACCATAGTCCCTAAGGGTTTGCCTCATCCAAAGCAATTGTGCGCAACAATGGCCTGTGGCAATATACTCGGCTTCGGCGGTTGAAAGAGCCACTGAATTTTGCTTCTTTGAAGCCCAAGACACCAGAGACCTTCCCAAGAACTGGCAAGTCCCCGATGTGCTCTTTCTATTGATTTTGGACCCTGCCCAATCGGCATCGGAATAACCAATTAAATCAAATGTGGATCCCCGAGGGTACCAAAGGCCAAACTTAGGAGTATAAGCCAAATATCTCAAGATTCGTTTTACGGCCGTAAGGTGAGCTTCCTTAGGGTCGGCTTGGAATCTTGCACACATGCATACGAAAAGCATAATGTCCGGTCGAGATGCACATAAATATAGTAATGAACCTATCATCGATCGGTATACCTTTTGATCGACGGATTTACCTTCCGAGTCGAGGTCGAGATGCCCATTGGTTCCCATGGGAGTCTTGATGGGCTTGGCATCCTTCATTCCAAACTTGTTTAGAATGTCTTGAGTATACTTCGTTTGGCTAATGAAGGTGCCCTCTTGGAGTTGCTTTACTTGAAATCCCAAGAAATACTTCAACTCCCCCATCATTGACATCTCGAATTTTTGTGTCATGATCCTACTAAATTCTTCACATGTAGATACGTTAGTAGACCCAAATATAATATCATCAACATAAATTTGGCATACAAACAAATCATTGTCAAGAGTTTTAGTGAATAGAGTAGGATCGGCCTTGTCGACTTTGAATCCATTAGCAATAAGGAAATCTCTTAGGCATTCATACCATGCTCTTGGGGCTTGCTTGAGCCCATAAAGCGCCTTAGAGAGCCTATAGACATGGTTAGGATACTCACTATCTTCAAAGCTGGGAGGTTGCTCAACATAGACCTCCTCCTTGATTGGTTCGTTGAGGAAAGCACTCTTCACGTCCATTTGATAAAGCTTGAAGCCATGGTAAGTAGCATAGGCTAATAATATATGAATGGACTCAAGCCTAGCTACGGGTGCATAGGTTTCACCAAAATCCAAACCTTCGATTTGGGAGTATCCCTTGGCCACAAGTCGAGCTTTGTTCCTTGTCGCCACACCATGCTCATCTTGCTTGTTGTGGAAGACCCATTTGGTTCCTACAACATTTTGATTAGGACGTGGAACTAAATGCCATACCTCGTTCCTAGTGAAGTTGTTGAGCTCCTCTTGCATCTCCATCACCCAATCTGAATCTTGGAGGCTTCCTCTACCCTGTGTGGCTCAATAGAGGAAACAAAAGAGTAATGCTCACAAAAATGTGCAACACGAGATCTAGTGGTTACCCCCTTATGAATGTCGCTGAGGATGGTGTCGACGGGGTGATCTCGTTGGATTGCTTGGTGGACTCTTGGGTGTGGCGGCCTTGCAACTTTCTCATCCTCCTTGTCTTGATCATTTGCATCTCCCCCTTGATCATTGCTGCCTTCTTGAGGTGGCTCATCTTCTTGATCTTCCTCTTCATCATCTTGAGCCTCATCCTCATCTCGAGTTGGTGGAGATGCTTGCATGGAGGAGGATGGTTGATCTTGTTCATTTGGAGGCTCTTCGGATTCCTTAGGACACACATCCCCAATGGACATGTTCCTTAGCACGATGCACGGAGCCTCTTCTTCACCTATATCATCAAGATCAACTTGCTCTACTTGAGAGCCGTTAGTCTCATCAAACACAACGTCACAAGAAACTTCAACTAGTCCTGAGGACTTGTTAAAGACTCTATATGCCCTTGTGTTTGAATCATATCCTAGTAAAAAGCCTTCTACAGTCTTAGGAGCAAATTTAGATTTTCTACCTCTTTTAACAAGAATAAAGCATTTGCTACCAAAGACTCTAAAATAGGAAATATTGGGCTTTTTACCGGTTAGGAGTTCATATGATGTCTTCTTGAGGATTCGGTGTAGATACAACTGGTTGATGGCGTAGCAGGCGGTGTTAACCGCCTCGGCCCAAAACCGATCCGAAGTCTTGTATTCATCAAGCATGGTCCTTGCCATGTCCAGTAGAGTTCGATTCTTCCTCTCCACTACACCATTTTGTTGTGGGGTGTAGGGAGAAGAGAACTCATGCTTGATGCCCTCCTCCTCAAGGAAGCGTTCAATTTGAGAGTTCTTGAACTCCGTTCCGTTGTCGCTTCTTATTTTCTTGATCCTTAAGCCGAACTCATTTTGAGCCCGTCTCAAGAATCCCTTTAAGGTCTCTTGGGTTTGAGATTTTTCCTGCAAAAAGAATACCCAAGTGAAGCGAGAATAATCATCCACAATAACTAGACAGTACTTACTCCCGCCGATGCTTATGTAAGCAATCGGGCCGAATAGATCCATGTGTAGGAGCTCCAGTGGCCTGTCAGTCGTCATGATGTTCTTATGCGGATGATGAACACCAACTTGCTTCCCTGCTTGGCATGCGCTACAAATCCTGTCTTTCTCAAAATGAACATTTGTTAATCCTAAAATGTGCTCTCCCTTTAGAAGCTTATGAAGATTCTTCATTCCAACATGGGCTAGTCGGCGGTGCCAGAGCCAACCCATGTTAGTCTTAGCAATTAAGCAAGTGTCGAGTTCAGCTTTATCAAAATCTACCAAGTATAGCTGACCCTCTAACACTCCCTTAAATGCTATTGAATCATCACTCCTTCTAAAGACAGTGACACCTACATCAGTAAATAGACAGTTGTAGCCCATTTGACATAATTGGGAAACGGAAAGCAAGTTATAATCTAAGGAATCTACAAGAAAACATTGGAAATGGAATGGTCAGGTGAAATAGCAATTTTACCCAAACCTTTGACCAAACCTTGATTTCCATCCCCGAATGTGATAGCTCGTTGGGGATCTTGATTTTTCTCATAGGAGGAGAACATCTTCTTCTCCCCTGTCATGTGGTTTGTGCACCCGCTATCAATGATCCAACTTGAGCCCCCGGATGCATAAACCTACAAAACAAGTTTAGTTCTTGATTTTAGGTACCCAAACAGTTTTGGGTCCTTTAGCTTTAGAGACAAGAACTTTGGGTACCCAAACACAAGTTTTGGAGCTCTTGTGTTTGCCCCCAATATATTTGGCAACTACCTTGCCTGATTTGTTGGTTAGGACATAAGAAGCATCAAAAGTTTTAAATGAAATGCTATGATCATTTGATGCAGTAGGAGTTTTCTTCTTAGGCAACTTAGCACGGGTTGGTTGCCTAGAGCTAGATGTCTCACCCTTATACATAAAAGCATGATTGGGGCCAGAGTGAGACTTCCTAGAGTGAATTCTCCTAATTTTGCTCTTAGGATAACCGGCAAGGTACAAAATGTAACCTTCGTTTTCCTGAGGCATGGGAGCCTTGCCCTTAACAAAATTAGACAATCTTTTAGGAGGAGCATTAAGTTTGACATTGTCCCCCTTTTGGAAGCCAATGCCATCCTTGATGCCAGGGCGTCTCCCACTATAGAGCATACTACGAGCAAATTTAAATTTTTCATTTTCAAGTTCACGCTCAGCAATTTTAGCATCTAATATTGCTATATGATCATTTTGTTGTTTAATTAAAGTCATATGATCATGAATAGCATCAATATCAACATCTCTACATCTAGCACAAATAGACACATGCTCAACGGTAGATGTAGAGGGTTTGCAAGAGTTAAGTTCAACAATCTTAGCACGCAAAATGTCATTGTTATCTCTAAGATCGGAAATGGAAGCATTGTAAACATCTAATTCTTTAGCCTTAGCGAGCAATTTTTCATTTTCAATCCTAAGGCTAGCAAGAGAGATATTCAATTCTTCAATCTTAGCAAGCAAATCAATATTATCATTTCTAAGATTGGGAATTGAAGCATCACAAACATTTGAATCAACCTTAGCATTTAAACTAGCATTTTCATTTCTAAGGTTGGCAATTAAATCATGGCATGTGCTTAGCTCACTAGTTAATTTCTCACATTTTTCAACTTCTAGAGCATAAGCATTTTTAACCTTAACATGCTTTTTGTTTTCCTTGATTAGGAAGTCCTCTTGGGTGTCCAAGAGTTCATCCTTTTCGTGGATGGCACTAATTAATTCATTTAATTTTTCTTTTTGTTGTATGTTTAGGTTGGCAAAAAGGGTACGCAAATTATCCTCCCCATCACTAGCATTATCATCACTAGAGGACTCATATTTAGTGGAGGATTTGGATTTAACCTTCTTCTTTTTGCCGTCCTTTGCCATGAGGCACTTGTGGCCGACGTTGGGGAAGAGAAGTCCCTTGTTGATGGTGATGTTGGCGGCGTCCTCGTCGGAGGAGGAGTCGGTGGAGCTCTCGTCGGAGTCCCACTCGCGGCACACATGGGCATCGCCGCCCTTCTTCTTGTGGTACCTCTTCTTTTCCTTTCTTCTCCCCTTCTTGTCGTCGCCCCTGTCACTGTCACTAGAAATAGGACATTTGGCAATAAAGTGACCGGGCTTACCACACTTGTAGAAAACCTTCTTGGAGCGGGACTTGTAATCCTTTCCCCTCCTTTGCTTGAGGATTTGGCGGAAGCTCTTGATGATGAGCGCCATTTCCTCATTGTCGAGCTTAGAGGCGTCGATTGGTTGTCTACTTGATGTAGACTCTTCCTTCTTCTCCTCCGTCGCCTTGAATGCAACCGGTTGTGCTTCGGGCGCGGAGGGGCCATCTAGCTCGATGATCTTCTTTGAGCCTTTGATCATCAACTCAAAGCTCACAAAATTACCTATTACTTCCTCGGGGGTCATTTGTGTATATCTAGGATTACCTCGAATTAATTGAATTTGCGTAGGATTAATAAATACGAGGGATCTTAGAATAACCTTGACCATCTCATGGTCATCCCATTTTGTGCTCCCGAGGTTGCGCACTTGGTTCACCAAGGTCTTCAAGCGGTTGTACATGGCTTGAGGATCCTCGCCTTGGTTGAGTCGGAACCGACCGAGCTCCCCCTCGATCGTCTCCCGCTTGGTGATTTTGGTCACCTCGTCTCCTTCGTGCGTGGTCTTGAGTACGTCCCAAATTTCCTTCGCACTCTTTAACCCTTGCACCTTATTATACTCCTCTCGACTTAGAGAGGCGAGGAGTATAGTGGTGGCTTGGGAGTTAAAGTGGTGGATTTGGGCCACTTCGTCGGAGTCGTAGTCTTCATCCCCTACGGATGGTACCTGTACACCAAACTCAACAACATTCCAAATTCTTGTGTGGAGTGAGGTTAGATGATGCCTCATTTTGTCACTCCACATATTATAATCTTCACCATCAAAAACCGGTGGTTTGCCTAATGGAACAGAGAGTAAAGGAGTACGCTTTGAAATACGGGGGTAGCGTAGGGGAATCTTACTATACTTCTTGCGCTCATGGCGCTTAGAAGTTACGGACGGCGCGTCGGAACCGGAGGTCGATGGTGATGAAGTGTCGGTCTCGTAGTAGACCACCTTCCTCATCTTCTTTTTCTTGTCGCCACTCCGATGCGACTTGTGGGAAGAGGATTTCTTCTCCTTCCCCTTCCCCTTGTTGCGGGACTTCCGATGAAGTCTTCCCGTGGCTTGTAGTGGGCTTGTCGCCGGTCTCCATCTCCTTCTTGGTGTGATCTCCCGACATCACTTCGAGCGGTTAGGCTCTAATGAAGCACCGGGCTCTGATACCAATTAAAAGTCGCCTAGAGGGGGGTGAATAGGGCGAATCTGAAATTTACAAACTTAATCACAACTACAAGTTGGGTTAGCGTTAGAAATAGAAAAGAGTCCGAGAGAGAGGGCACAAAACAAATCGTGAGCGAATAAAGAGCGAGACATGATGATTTGTTTTACCGAGGTTCGGTTCTTGCAAACCTACTCCCCGTTGAGGTGGTCACAAAGACCGTGTCTCTTTCAACCCTTTCCCTCTCTCAAACGGTCCCTTGGACCGAGTGAGCTTCTCTTCTCAATCAAACGGGAACAAACTTCCCCGCAAGGACCACCACATAATTGGTGTCTCTTGCCTCGATTACAATTGAGTTTGATCACAAGAATGGAGAAAGAAAAGAAGTGATCCAAGCGCAAGAGCTCAAATGAACACAACGAATCACTCTCTCTAATCACTAAAGCTTTGTGTGGAGTTGGGAGAGGATTTGATCTCTTTGGTGTGTCTTGTATTGAATGCTAGCTCTTGTAAGGTGTAGAAGAGTGGAAAACTTGGATTTCCATTGAATGTGGGGTGATTGGGGTATTTATAGCCCCAACCACCAAAAATGGCCGTTGGAAGTGTGCTGTCGCATGGCGCACCGGACAGTCCGGTGCGCCAGCCACGTCAGCAGACTGTTGGGGTTCGACCGTTGCAGCTCTGACTTGTGGGCCCGCCTAGCTGTCGGGTGGTGCACCGGACAGGCCCTATAGGCTGTCCGGTGTGCCACCCACGCGTGCTCTGCTGCTCTGCGCGCGCAGGCGCGCATTTAATGCGTTGCAGTCGACCGTTGCGCGCGAAGTAGCCGTTGCTCCGCTGTTACACCGGACAGTCCGGTGAATTATAGCGGAGCGGATTCCCGAAGCTGGCGAGTTTAGAGTTGCTCTCCCTTGGGGCACCGAACACTGTCCGGTGGTGCACCGGACAGTCCGGTGAATTATAGCGGAGCTCCTCTGAAAATTCCCGAAGGTGAAGAGTTGGGCGTCGAGTTCCCTGGTGCACCGGACACTGTCCGGTGCGCCAGACCAGGGTGCCTTCCGGGTTGTCTTTTGCTCTCTTGTTTGAACCCTTTTCTTGGTCTTTTTATTGGTTTGTTGTGAACCTTTGGCACCTGTAGAACTTATAGACTAGAGCAAACTAGTTAGTCCAATTATTTGTGTTGGGCAATTCAACCACCAAAATCAATTAGAATATAGGTGTAAGCCTAATTCCCTTTCAGTTATATATTAGTAAAGTTAGCTGTCTAGTTGGGAAGCCTTTTATTCCACTTTCCTATTTATCTGAGAATTTATGTTGGTCTGTGTTGGAGATCAGTGAAGATGTTCATCTGTTTAGTGTTGAGGAAGAATTCTATACTCTTCTCTTATGCTGCAAGATTTGCAAGATCAGTTCTGCTGTGTGGTTGCATTCGGAAGATGTCAGAAAATAGGCGTAGAGGAGGAAGGCGTGCTCAGTACGAGCAGGCAGCTCAGCAGGATGAGGCACCCTAGCAGCAGCAGCTGCCACCCCCGCCCCCGATGACTATCGAGCAGATGTTCCTCATGCAGACTCAGGCAGTTCAGGCCATCGGTTAGACTCTAGCCACCATTCAGCAGCAGCAGCAGCCACCACCCCAGCCTTAGATGCCCAGAGACAAGCGTGCTGAATTCATGAGAGGTCATCCCCTAACGTTTGCTCATTCTTCTGACCCCATGGATGCTGAAGACTGGCTGCACACTGTGGAGCGGGAGTTGCATACCGCTCAGTGTGATGACAGGGAGAAAGTTCTGTATGGTCCCCATCTGTTGAGAGGAGCAGCCCAGTCCTGGTGGGAGTCTTATCTCGCCACCCATGCCAACCCTGACACCATCACCTGGGAAGAGTTCAGAGGTAGCTTTCGTCAGTACCATGTTCCTGCAGGTCTGATGACAGTGAAAAAGGAGTAGTTCCTGGCCCTCAAGCAAGGGTCAATGTCTGTTAGTGAGTATCGAGACAGGTTTCTGCAACTGTCTCGCTATGCTCCTGAAGATGTCAACACCGACGCCAAGCGACAGTATCGTTTCCTGAGAGGCTTGGTCGACCCTCTTCAGTATTAGCTAATGAATCATAACTTCCCGACATTCCAGCACCTGATTGACAGAGCAATCATGACAGAGAGGAAGCATAAAGAGATGGAGGATCGCAAGCGCAAGATCAGTGGACCCCAGCCTGGAAGCAGCAATCGCCCTCGTTTCTCAGGCAATCAACCTCAGCAGTTCAGGCAGAACCAGCGTCCACCTCAGCAGCAGCAGTTTCAAAGGCAGTATCCTTAGCACCAGCAGCAGAATCGCCAAAGCAATCAGTCAGGAGGAGGTCAGTTTCAGAGGCAGAATCAGTAGGCACCTCGTCTTCCTGCCCCAGCGAACCAGCAGAACAGTCAAGCAGCACCAGCTCAGGGTGGAAGCAGGGTATGTTTCCACTGTGGAGAGCAAGGCCATTGGGTGATGCAATGTCCGAAGAAGGCAGCCCAGCAGCAGTCAGGCTCCAATGCCCCAGCAAAGCAGAATGTATCTCAGCCTGGAGCAGGCAACCGCTCTCAGCCACGCTACAACCATGGGAGACTGAACCACTTGGAGGCTGAAGCAGTTCAGGAAAACCCCGGCATGATAGTAGGTATGTTTCCAGTCGACTCCCATATTGCAGAAGTGTTATTTGATACTAGTGCAACACATTCATTCATTACTGCATCATGGGTAGAAGCACATAATCTTCCAATTACTACCATATCAACCCCCATTCAAATTGATTCAGCCGGTGGTAGAATTCGAGCCGATAGCATTTGCTTGAATGTAAGTGTGGAAATAAGGGGGATAGCGTTTCTCGCTAACCTCATAGTAATGGGTACTCAGGGAATAGATGTCATCCTAGGGATGAATTGGCTAGATAAGTATCAGGCAGTTATCAGTTGTGATAAGAGGACAATCAAGTTGATGTCCCCACTAGGAGAAGAAGTGGTGATCGAGTTAGTCTCGCCTGAGTTAAAGAAGGGAAGTTGTTATCAGATGGCTGTTGATAGCAGTGAAGCAGATCCACCTGAGATTATCAAGGTTGTGTCCGAGTTTCCAGATGTGTTTCCAAAGGATCTACCAGGTATGCCACCAGAGCGAAAAGTAGAGTTTGCTATAGAGCTTCTTCCTGGCACCGCCCCCATCTTTAAGAGAGCTTACAGAGTATCTGGACCAGAGTTGGTTGAGCTTAAGAAGCAGATTGATGAGCTGTCAGAGAAAGGTTACATTCGGCCAAGCACCTCGCCTTGGGCCGCCCCTGTCCTATTCGTGGAGAAGAAAGATGGCACCAGAAGGATGTGTATCGATTATCGAGCTCTGAATGAGGTCACGATCAAGAACAAGTACCCCTTGCCCAGAATAGAGGATCTGTTCGACCAGTTGAGAGGAGCCAGCGTGTTTTCAAAGATAGATCTGAGGTCAGGTTATCATCAGCTCAGGATTCGACCTTCAGACATTCCGAAGACGACATTCATTACCAAGTATGGGTTGTATGAGTTCACTGTGATGTCTTTTGGTTTGACAAATGCACCAGCCTTCTTCATGAACCTGATGAACAGTGTATTCATGAATTATCTTGACAAGTTTGTGGTGGTATTTATTGATGATATTCTGGTATATTCTCAAAGCGAAGCAGAGCATGCAGATCATTTGAGGGTGGTATTGCAGAGATTACGAGAGCACCAGCTGTATGCAAAGTTGAGCAAGTGCGAGTTCTGGATTGATGAAGTCCTGTTCTTGGGTCACATAATCAACAAAGAAGGATTGGCTATGGATCCGAAGAAAGTGGCAGACATTTTGAACTGGAAAGCGCCAACAGATGCTCGAGGAATCAAGAGCTTCATCGGAATGGCCGGATATTATTGGCGATTCATTGAAGGGTTTTCGAAGATTGCGAAACCAATGACAGCTTTGCTAGGCAACAAAGTTGAGTTCAAGTGGACCCAGAAATGTCAAGAGGCTTCGAAGCGCTGAAAGAGAAGTTGACTACATTGCCTGTTTTAGTCTTGCCTGATGTGCACAAGCCTTTCTTAGTGTATTGCGATGCTTGTTACACTGGTTTGGGATGCGTGTTGATGCAAGAGGTAAGAGTTGTGGCTTACTCGTCCCGACAGCTGAAGGCTCATGAGCAGAATTACCCAATTCATGACCTAGAGTTGGCAGCAGTGGTTCACGCACTGAAGACATGGAGGCACTATCTGTATGGACAGAAATGTGATGTTTACACAGACCACAAGAGTCTGAAGTACATATTCACTCAGTCAGAGTTGAATATGAGGCAGCGAAGATGGTTAGAGTTGATCAAAGACTATGAATTGGAGATTCATTACCACCCAGGCAAAGCAAACATAGTGGCAGATGCTTTGAGCAGGAAGAGTCAGGTCAATCTGATGGTCGCTCACCCAATGCCTTATGAGTTGGCCAAAGAGTTTGACAGGTTGAGTCTCGGATTTCTGAACAATATATGAGGAGTAACAGTTGAGCTAGAACCCACCTTGGAGCGAGAAATCAAAGAAGCGCAGAAGAATGATGAGAAGATCAATGAAATCTGGCGACTGATTCTAGACGGCAGAGGCAAAGATTTTCGGGAAGATGCAGAAGGTGTGATATGGTTCAAGGACCACTTGTGTGTTCCCAATGTCCAGTCTATTCGGGAATTGATTCTCTAGGAAGCTCATGAGACAGCTTATTCGATTCACCCCGGAAGTGAGAAGATGTATCAAGATCTGAAGAAGAAATTCTGGTGGTACGGAATGAAGAGGGAAATCGCAGAGCATGTGGCGGTGTGTGATAGTTGTCGACGGATCAAGGCAGAGCATCAGAGGCCAGCTGGATTGTTGCAACCATTGCAAATTCCTCAGTGGAAATGGGATGAAATCGGTATGGATTTCATAGTCGGATTGCCTCGCACTCGAGCCGGCTACGATTCCATTTGGGTAGTGGTGGATCGCTTAACCAAGTCAGCCCACTTCATACCTGTTAAGACCAACTATAGCAGTGCAGTATTGGCAGAGCTATACATGTCTCGGATCGTTTGTCTTCATGGTGTGCTAAAGAAGATAGTGTCAGACAGAGGAACATAGTTCACCTCTCATTTCTGGCAGCAATTGCATGAAGCCTTAGGTACACATCTGAATTTCAGTTCAGCTTATCATCTGTAGACAGACGGTCAGACCGAAAGAACCAATCAAATCCTTGAAGACATGTTGAGAGCCTGTGTGTTGCAAGATCAGTCCAGATGGGACAAGAGGTTGCCTTATGCAGAGTTCTCCTATAACAACAGTTACCAGGCCAGCTTGAAGATGTCACCATTTCAGGCGCTTTATGGGAGGAGTTGTAGTACTCCGTTGCAATGGGATCAGCCTGGAGAAAAGCAAGTGTTCGGGCCAGACATTTTGCTTGAAGCTGAAGAGAACATCAAAATGGTTCGGGAGAACCTGAGGATAGCGCAATCAAGGCAGCGAAGTTATGCAGACACAAGAAGAAGAGAGCTGAGTTTCGAAGTTGGAGATTTTGTCTATCTGAAAGTGTCACCGATCAGAGGAGTCAGAAGATTCAGAGTCAAAGGCAAGCTAGCGCCCTGCTATGTTGGTTCATATCAGATCCTCGCAAGGTGTGGAGAAGTGGCCTATCAGCTCAGCTTGCCAGAAAATTTGTCTGCTGTGCATAATGTCTTTCATGTGTCTCAGTTGAAGAAGTGTTTGCGTGTGCCAGAAGAGCAGTTGCCAGTGGAAGGTCTGGAGGTCTAGGAGGACTTGACCTACATAGAGAAGCCAGCGCAGATCCTTGAGACTGCAGACAGAGTCACCCAAAGGAAGAACATCAGAATGTGCAAAGTCAAATGGAGTCACCACTCTGAGGAAGAAGCAACCTGGGAGCGTGAAGATGATCTGATGGCTAAATATCCTGAGCTCATTGCAAGCCAACCCTAAATCTCGAGGGCGAGATTCTTTTAAGGGGGATAGGTTTGTAACGCCCTGAATTTGGGGGTAGATTTTTTTCTTCTTTTCATTCACCAAATTCGGGCGTTACTCTCTTTTCTCTTTCCATTTCGCTCCTTCTTCCCAATTTCAAACCAGTATAATGACGGGTGTCCGTGTCATGTATGAACAAAACCTAAGTGTCATGAGTGTTGCATCATGCCGAAGCATATTTCTTTGTCTGATGTCATGTTTAATCGCGTGTTCGTCTCGTCCCGGTTCGGATTTCGGTTCACGATCGGAATTCCGATTGGTGTTCGACCCGCGGAGTGACCTAGCCCGACCCAGTCTGGCCCGCACGCCCTTGGCGCCCCTTGCCCTACCCATGCGCGCCCCCCTCCCCCTAATCCTGTTGTCTCATTTGATTTTCTCCCGCGCAGTAACTTCCCTCTCCCACCTCTCTCTCCCCCTGTGGTGCCCTAGGGTTTGGAGACGAGATCACCGGAGTTTGGATCCCCGAAGGTGAGTTTCCCCTCCCCTTCCCTTTCACTCTCTCCCTCCTCGCCCTCCCTTCTTCTTCCCCTGGCCGTGCGCCCTCCCCTGCGCGCGTCGCGCGCCCTCCCCTGCCCCGTCGCGCGCCGTGGCGGCGGCTTAGCCGCGCCGCATCCCGCGCCCGGCCCTGAGCCCCCCCGGCGAATCCCGCCCCGACCGAGCCCCTCCCCGCGTCGCGCCCCCCGGTGAGTCCTGCCCCGGCCGAGCCCCTCCCCGCGTCGCGCCCCCCGGCGAGTCCCGCCCCGGCCGAGCCCCTCCTCGCGTCGCGCCCCCCTGCGAGTCCTGCCCCGGTCAAGCCGCTCCCCGCGTCGCGCCCCCCGGCGAGTCCCGGCTGAGCCCCTCCCCGCGTCGCGCCCCCCCGGCGAGTCCCGCCTCGGCCGAGCCCCTCCCCGCGTCACGCCCCCCCCGGCCGAGCCCCTCCCCGCGTCGCGCCCCCCTCGGCGAAACCCTCCCCGGTCGCGCCCCTCTCGCGCGCCGCTCCCCCATCCGCGCCCTGGCCGCGCGCCCTCTGCTGCGTCCTCGCGTGCCCTGGTCGCGCCCTCGGCTGCGCCCTAGCCCGCGCCCCGGCGGCCGCACCCCGGCCGTGCCCTCGGCCGCGTGCCCCGGCTGCGCCCTCGCGCGCCCCTGCCCGAGCCCGTGCCTCGGCAGCCTCGCGCCCCGCGCGGCTTGCACGGTTCGCGTGCCCCCGGCACGCGCAGCGTGCGACCGTAGTCGCGTTTCGTTTAACCCTCGTTTAATCCATTTTAATTTTGTTTAGTCAATGTGCTGTGTCGCGAGCTTCGCTGCGCGACGGTTCATTCTAATTTCATCTTTATAAATGTGCTGCGTCGCGCGCTTCGTCGCGCGACGGTCCATTTAAATTTATATTTATTAATGGGTTGCGTCGTGCGCTTCGTCGCGCGACGATTCGTTTAATTTATATTTATTGCAGTGCTGTGTCGCACGCTTCATCGCGCGACGGTTCGTTTAAATGCAGTTCTGTTAGCATAAGCCATCGTGCGTTTCATCGCACAACGCTTAACATTTATCTATAATTAATGCAAGGATCTCGTTTAAACGAATGGTTTAATTTATAATTATGTAAAGTGATTGCCTCTCGACCGTAGACCCGACTGTCATTTCCTCTTTCTCTCTTAACCGTAATTGCGAGCCCCGCGTTGAACGTTTGTTTATTTATTACATTCCATTGTATGGTGTACTGTTCTTTTGGTATTAAATGTGTGGAATGTATGTTTGAACTCGTATAGAGAACGATCTAGTTGAAGAGCCCGAGGAACTCACAGGAGAAGCCCCTGAGCAGCAGCTGGTTGGTGGAGGCAAGTGTCCCTTGACCCATCTATGTCCTACTCATTCTTATAACTCACTCCCCGCATTTACACACTTTATACCTAAGGATTGACTAGCTTTTGTTTATCTTGTCCTTGTCTACCTATTTTGGTTGGGTTATTATAGTTTAGCTTTATGCTAGTGCTTCACATTAATCAATGAACATGATGAGATTATCTATGATACGTTGTTTTCCCTTTTGATTATGATGATGGTACTGTGACATTTAAGGGGGCTCGAGCTATTTCTCGAGTGCCTCTCTGTAAGGACCTGTTCGCTGGATGACTGCCTGGGAAAATAGTGCAACCATGAGGGCAGAGTGGGACACCCTTAGCTGAATAATTAGAGGAACTGAGGTGTAGTTCGCTTCGCCGTCATGCCGTCAATGGGGCTCGGTGTATGCGGCTCGCTCTGCCAAGGTTGGTTTGCCCCTTGGGAAGGAGTGCGGTACATTTAGGAAACCTAACGGGCGGCTACAGCCTCAGGGAATCTTTATAAAGGCTACGTAGTGAGACCCTGCCTATTCACCTTGGTAGTGTTTAAGGGTTTGATCGGCCCAAGGCAGGAGGGAATCACGGCTTATGGGTAAAGTGCGCAACCTCTGCAGAGTGTTATGAAACTGATATATCAGCCGTGCTCGCGGTTATGAGCGGCCAAGGGAGCTCCATTGATTAGTGGTACTTGATCAGAGACGTTTTGGTTTACAGGTGGCAATGAGATTGATGGTTTTGGTTATGACCATGGTACTGGTAAGTGGTATTCTTTCCGTTTGGAAAGGGTACATCGGGTTAATAACTTGGGTTAATGCTAAAACCTTGCTTTCTACTAGTAAATAATAACCTGAGCAACTAAAAGCAACTGCTTGACTTAACTCCACATAAAGCTAGTCCACTACAGCCAAACAGGACACTTGCTAAGTATGTTGATGTGTACTCACCCTTGCTCTACACACCAAAACCCCCTAGGTTGTTCACGTTGCAACCACTACTCAGGAGAAGATGAAGCCGTGGAAGGAGACCACCAGGAGTTCCAAGATTATGATGAGTTCTAGGCGTGGGTTAGCGGCAACCCCCAGTCGGCTGCTTGTGAAGGCTGCGTGTATCTACGTTTCTTTTCCGCACTTTGATTATTATAAAGACTATGTGGATGTCTTAGACATATGATGTAATCGACTATTACTCCCCTTTTATGTTTGTCGGTGTTTCAAAACCCGGGGGGTCCTTGGACCGACGAGTGAATTGTCGTCGCGTGCCCCAGCCCAGATGGGTCGACGCGAGGCGGAACGCGAAGGGGGAAAAGGAAGCAGCCGGAGGGAGGCAGACGTGAGAGAGCGGATCCCGCGGCCTTCGTGTTAGCCCCGCGCCTGAGTCGGGTGCGCTTGCAGTAGGGGGATACAAGCGTCCACGCGGGAGTGGGAGCGAGCGGCCTTGCGCGAGCGCCGTCCCGTCCTTCTCTGCGCGGGCCAACCCTCTGTAAGAGGGCCCTGGTCCACCCTTTTATAGGCGTAAGGAGAGGATCCAGGTGTACAATGGGGAGTGTAGCAATGTGCTAACGTGTCTAGCGGTGGTGAGCTAGCGCCCTAAGTACATGCCGTCGTGGCAGCCGGAGAGGTTTTGGCACCCGGTTCGTGTGGTGTCGTGGCCGTCGGAGGAGCGCTGGAGCCTGGCGGAAGGACCGCTGTCGGGGCTGTCGAGTCCTTGCTGACGTCCTCTTGCTTCCGTAAGGGGGCCGAGAGCCGCCGTCGTCACAGAGCGTGCGGGGCGCCATCATTGCCTATCTGGCGGAGCGAGCCAGATGGGGCGCCGGTCTTGTTCCCCGTAGCCTGAGTCAGCTCGGGGTAGGGTAATGATGGCGCCTCCTGTCGACGTGGTCGGTCCGCACCCTAGGTTGGGCGATGTGGAGGCTCCTCCGAGGTCGAGGTCGAGTCTGTCTTCCGTGGCCGTGGTCGAGTCCGAGCCCCTGGGTCGGGCGAGGCGGAGACCGTCGGCTGAGGCCGAGGCTGAGTCCGAGCCCTGGGGTCGGGCGAAGCGGAGTCCGTCGTCTCCTGGGGCTGAGCCCAAGTCCGAGCCCTAGGTTGGGCGGAGCGGAGTTCATCGTCTTCTGGGGTTGAGCCCATGTCCGAGCCCTGGGGTAGGGCGAGGCGGAGTTCGCCGTCTTCCGGGGCTGAGCCCGAGTCCGAGCCCTGGGTCGGGCGGAGCGGAGTTCGCCATCTTCCGGGGCTGAGCCCGAGTCCGAGCCCTGGGGTCGGGCGGAGCGGAGTTCGCCGTCTTCCGGGGCTGAGCTTGAGTCCGAGCCCTGGGTCGGGCGGAGCGGAGTTCGCCGTCTTCTGGGGCTGAGCCCGAGTCTGAGCCCTGGGGTCGGGCGGAGCGGAGTTCGCCGTCTTCCGGGGTTGAGCCCGAGTCCGAGCCCTGGGGTCGGGCGAGGCGGAGTTTCCTATGACGCCCGAGGCCGGCCTTGGCTGCTGTCAGCCTCACTCTGTCGGGTGGCTCAGCAGTCGGAGCGGTGCAGGCGGCGCTGTCCTCTTGTCAGACCGGTCAGTAGAGCGGCGAAGTGACTGCGGTCACTTCGGCTCTGTCGACTGGAGGGCGTGCGTCAGGATAAAGGTGTCAGGCCACCTTTGCATTAAATGTCCCTGCGATTTGGCCGGTCGGCGTGGCGATGTGGCCAAGGTTGCTTCTCGGTGAAGACTGGGCCTCGGGCGAGCCGATAGTGTGCCCGTTGCTGGAGGGGGGTCCTTGGGCGAGACGTAGGTTCTCTGGGGTTGGCTTCCCTTGCCCGAGGCTAGACTCGGGCGAGGCACGATCATGTCCCTTGAATGGACCGATCCTTGACTTAATCGCACCCATCAGGCCTTTGCAGCTTTGTGCTGATGGGGGTTACCAGCTGAGATTTAGGGGTCTTGAGGGTACCCCTAATTATGGTCCCCGACAGTAGCCCCCGAGCCTCCAAGGGAGTACTAATACTCGCTTGGAGGCTTTTGCCGCACTTTTTTGCAAGGGGACTAGCCATTTTTGGTTGCATTCTGTTCCGGTGGGTGCGCGCGAGCGCACCCGCCGGGTGTAGCCCCCGAGGCCTCGGAGGAGTAGTTTTACTCCTTCGAGGTCTTAGTGCGTTTCGCAACACTTCGGCTGGTCTAGTTGTTCCCTCATGCGAGCTGGCCGTAGCCCGAGTGCACGGTCGGGTCCCAAGTTCTCGGGCTGGTATGTTGACGCTATCAATGGTTTGGCCGGAGCCGGGTTTGCGAGAGCAGCCCCCGAGCCTCCGCACAGGGCGAGAGGGCGGTCAAGGACAGACTCGTCTTTTTTACATACGCCCCTGCGTCGTCTTTCCGCAAGGAGGAGGGGGGGAAAGCGCCATGTTGTCCTCGGTGGGCGCCGAACATGGTGTCTCCGGTGAGCTGCTGGTGGGTAATCCGAGCGGACGTCCGTGCCCCATTTGTTAGGGGTCGGCTAGAGGCCCAGAGGCGCGCCCAAAAGTACCTGCGGGTGATCTGCCGGACTCGGTCCCCTGTCGACGGGGTCCGAGGGCTCGATGCCTCCCTCTGATGGGATTCCATTACAAGATCGTTCCCGCTAGTCTCGGAAATGTCCTAGGGTACCTCAGGAGCGTAGCCCGAGCCTTGGTTATGTATCGAACGTACCCATGGTCATCCCTCGCTCTGTGTCTGAGGCGACTGTGAACCCTTCGAGGGCCAGCCTACGAACCCCTGATCAGTAGTGGGCGTGGAGCCCAAGTGGCCTGAGGCGGCCGTTGAACCCTTCGAGGGGCCGGCCATCGAACCTCTGACCAGTAGTGGGCGCAGAACCCAATCGATCTGAGGCGGCCGTTGAACCCCTCCGAGGGGCCGACCTTCGAACCTCTGATCAGTAGGGAGGCTCGGAGCCTGTTTCCTTCACGGAGAAGGGTCCTTTTCGGGGTATCCCCCTTTCTCGGTCCCTGTTGTAAGAGAGAGAAAGAGGAAAAGGAAAAGGATGCGAAGTCGAATGACGTGGCGTACCTTTTTCGACGCGGTCATTATGGCGAAGGTGAAGCGTCGCTTGCTTCTCCCGCCTGAGGCGCCGCCTGTCCTGCCGCGGAGTTAATGCGACGGGGCGAGCGGTTCGCGAGGTGGTCGTTGCACGTGTGCGAGCCGTTCGAGGAACGGATCACGGGCGCACTGTCTTCACGCCGTGGGAGAGGGCTCCCTCGCTGCCCCTGGATGGGACGTAAGCCTGGCTGACGACGTGACCGCTGCTCCTGCCCGCCTGTCACCGTCATTACTGCCGGCCCATTTTTGACCGTATTTGACCGTCGCGCTTGGCTGGCACTGTAGGGTTGCCCCGAGTCGCGGTATTGACTCCGCAGTCGAGGAGGCGCGGTAGTGGCGCGAGTGGCGGTGCAGTTGCTCGCACGTAGCAACTGGCATGCCGGTTGCATGACGCGTGGGCCTAGACCTCCATGCTAGGCGCGTTGGAGTCGAAGGGGCGTGCCCACTTGGCACGGTTGCATGCCGCCTGCATGGCTGTCCGCCCTTTCGCCCGCTGGTCTGGGCGAAAGTGGAGGAGTGCTTGTAACCGTCGGGTGGTTGCATGCACCGCGCGCGTGGCGGGTTGGCTTCTTCTCCCCTGGACCGGCTTGCATGACGTGTGGGACCCAGCCCCCGCGCCGTGGTGGGGAGAATCTTGGAGCGTGTTGGAGAAGACTCAACCCGCAACGGTTGGGGGCGCAAGTGGAGAGAGTCGCCTTTAAAAGAGGGGCGACCCCCTTGGAGGGCAACCATGTCTTCCGCGCTCCCCTCATGCATCGTGCCTCTCCATCTTCCGAGCCCCCCGGGTGGGGGACGCCCGCAGTCCTTTCGCCTCGTCGTTGGAGGGACGCAACTCCGTGGGAGTCGGTACCTTTCAGCCATCGTTCGGCTTCAAGGATTTTCATCATGCAGCCCGGCTGCACCCCTCCGCCGGCGGTCACCCAAGACGGTGACCTCCAGTTCGATGGCGGGGGAAAGCAAGCCGGGCTGCGGCCTCTGCCCCTTTCTCAGCCTCAAGGATTTTCATCACCAGTGCTGGGGAGGGGAGTGTGCCGAGTTGGGGTCGGCCCCTGCGTGGGCGGTGGCCCGCTCCTTCCCTCAGTGATCGGGGGGAAGGGCGTTCGCCGTCCGTGGCGCTGGCAGCTGCCGTGTGCCCGGCTCTCGGACGTGAGTGGCTTCGGAGCCGCTCCCGGCACCGCCTTCCGCCACGGTAGCTGGAAGAGGTTCCTCCGCCGACGAGATAGCCGGGGCCGCCTACGGACCGACCTCCAACTCTACGGCCTTCTACCTGTCCTTGCCTCACGAGTTTGGGCATGGGCGGGGGCCTCCTGGCAGCAGCATCCGCCCTGAGGTCATCGCTGCTGCTGTTCGGCCCCCCGGAGCAGAAGTCGTCGTCGTCGTCGTCGCCGCTGCTGGAGCGGGTGACGGCGTGTCGTTCGTCGGTCTTCTGTTGCTCTGCAGGCCCCCCCCAGCGAGTGGGGTTGTTCATACCTGCGGAGGTGGAACCGGAGTTCCGTTTGTAATGGCACCTTGAATGCCAGTGTTTTTGTTCATTGTGGCTGTCGAGGCCTGAACATGTATGTATTTTTGGCACGGAGCCATGTTTTTTCCTCATTTTCGAGCACTAAGACTCGCCTGTTGGTTGTCTGAACCGCTTCACCAAGCGTGAGTCGCCCCATGCAAAGGTGACGAGTGAGGTATCCGTATCCCGGAGGCATAGGAGTCCCTCGGCTCGGTCGGCCTTGCTGTTTGAGGCTTCTCTTGCTTAGTTAAAGGAAACCCTCGGCCGCCCTTCGATGAGCCAAAGCCGGAGGTAGCGGTGTCAGCACGGATGGAGGCAGAGTTGGCTTCGAAAAGGAGGTGTGGTTGGCCAGAGCCTGGCCGGGTCGTCCACTGGCGGAACCGACGCCGGAGTTGAGCTGCCGAGGCCACAAGCCGAGCTGATGTCTTTGGGGGACAGCTGGCCGAGGCCTCGGGGTGGCCGGCCGAGCCGCCTGCTCGGGCCGGATTCTCGAGGTAGACCCTGGTGGCGATGGCTCGGGTGTGGTGCTGATGTCGCCCTTCAGAGTGGGGGCCCTCCGACCGCGTCGCCGTCCGAGGCTAGGTCAGACCCCGTCGAAGGTGTAGTTGATGCCGAGGGTGCTGCTGCCTCCTTCGGCTGTCGACGTCCGAGCCTGCAGGATCAGGTTGTCTTGTAGTGTGTGTATGTTTTCTGCGGTCGCCGAGGCCTAAACACACCATCGTCGTGTTGTAAAGCTGCGTTTCTTTTCCTCTAGTTTCGAGTATCCGGACTCATATGTCGGTAACAGAATTGTTTGTGCGGGCGAGAGTTGCTTTTCACGGAAGGCGATGAGTGAGGTATCCGTATCCCGGAGGCATAGGAATCCCTCGGCTCGGTCGGCCTTGCCGCTTACGCGCGCTCTTACTCGTCCATAGGGTTATGTTACCGACGCAGTCGAGAAGGTCCGAAAAATCATTTCGGCAGAGGAGCTCTCGAGCATGAAGACTTGTTCGGTCCGCGGAGTCACTTATCCGAGCGCGAGTTACTTATCGCAGAAGGTGATGAGTGAGATATCCGTATCCCGGAGGCGTAGGAGTCCTTCGGCTCGGTCAGCCTTGGCTGCTTACGTGTACTCCATCATTTTCAGGATCCACTTTTGAAGTAGTCGAAGAGCACGAAAGGCATTCTGGCAGAAAAGATTTTTTTTCTTTTTTCGAGGAAAATTTTGACGCAGAGGGGGTTGCCCCCTTCTAGCCCCCGAGGGAGGGTCGGGCTTTGCCGAGGCAAGGCTGACCCTTCCTTGACGACCAGACTTGGTGTGTGAACGAGGTATATGAGCAACTTGAAAGCATCTTAAGGGTAGAAGCGACGTAGCTGTTGGATGTTCCAAGCGTTGTTGTAGACCTCGCCTTGGCTGTTGGTCAGCTTGTACGTTCTGGGCTTCAGGACCTTGGCGATGACGAATGGCCCTTCCCAGGGAGGCGTGAGTTTGTGCCGCCCTCGGGCGTCTTGTCGCAGCCGAAGCACCAGGGCGCCCACCTGGAGGTCTCGGGACCTAACCCCTCGGGCGTGGTAGCGTCGCAGGGACTGCTGGTACCGCGCCGAGTGTAGTAAGGCCATGTCCCGAGCCTCCTCCAGCTGGTCCAGTGAGTCTTCTCGGTTGGCTCGGTTGCTTTGGTCGGTGTAGGCCCTCGCCCTCGGGGAACTGTATTCCAAGTCTGTGGGCAAGATGGCCTCGGCCCCATAGACTGGAAAGAACGGTGTGAAGCCCGTGGCTCGGCTCGGCGTTGTTCTTAGACTCCAGACCACCGAGGTGAGTTCCTTCATCCACCGCTTGCCGAACTTGTTGAGGTCATTGTAGATCCGAGGCTTGAGTCCTTGCAGGATCATACCGTTAGCCCGCTCCACTTGCCCATTCGTCATGGGGTGAGCCACGGCAGCCCAGTCCACCCGGATGTGGTGATCCTCGCAGAAGTCCAGGAACTTTCTGCCGGTGAACTGGGTGCCGTTGTCGGTGATGATGGAGTTCGGGACCCCAAAGCGATGGATGATGTTGGTGAAGAACGCCACCGCCTGTTTGGACCTGATGCTGTTTAGGGGTCGGACCTCGATCCACTTGGAGAATTTGTCGATGGCGACCAACAGGTGCGTGTAGCCCCCGGGTGCCTTCTGCAAGGGGCCAACGAGGTCCAGACCCCACACAGCAAACGGCCAGGTGATGGGTATGGTTTGCAGAGCCTGAGCGGGCAGGTGGGTCTGCCTCGCGTAGAACTGACACCATTCGCAGGTGCGGACAATTCTAGTAGCATCGGCCACCGCCGTCGGCCAGTAGAATCCTTGTCGGAAGGCGTTTCCAACGAGGGTTCGAGGTGTTGCGTGATGGCCGCAAGCCACCGAGTGTATCTCTTGCAAGAGCTCCTGGCCTTCGGCGATGGAAATGCATCGCTGGAGGATGCCTGAGGGGCTGCGGTGGTAGAGCTCCTTCCCATCTCCCAGCAAGACGAAAGACTTGGCGCGCCGCGCCAACCGCCGAGCTTCGGCTTGGTCGAGGGGCAGCTCCCCTCGGTGGAGATATTGCAGGTACGGGGTCTGCTAGCTCTGATTAGGCGTGACCTCACTCGGTTCCCCCTCGACACGCAGTGCCTCACCCTCGAGGGCCGAGGGTACCTCGGGCTGAGCCGAGGGTACCTCGGACCGTGCCGAGGGTACCTCGGGCTGAGCCGAGGGTACCTCGGACTGAGCCGAGGGTGCCTCGGGCTCGGGCGTGTCCTCGGTCTTGACGGAGGGTTGATGCAGGTCTCTGGAGAATACGTCCGGGGGAACTGTTGTTCGTCCCGAGGCTATTTTAGCCAGCTCGTCCGCAGTCTTGTTGTAGCGTCAGGCGATGTGGTTGAGCTCGAGCCCGTAGAACTTGTCTTCTAGGCGCCGAACCTCATTGCAGTAGGCTTCCATCTTCGGGTCGCGGCAGTGGGAGTTCTTCATGACTTGGTCGATGACGAGCTGCGAGTCACCGCGAGCGTCGAGGCGTCGGACCCCTAGCTCGATGGCGATTCGCAACCCGTTTACCAGAGCCTCGTACTCTGCCACATTATTGGACGCCGGGAAGTGGAGGCGTAGCACGTAGCGTAGGTGCTTTCCGAGGGGCGAGACGAAGAGGAGGCCTGCGCTGGCCCCCGTCTTCATCAGCGACCCATCGAAAAACATGGTCCAGAGCTCCGGTTGGATCGGAGCCGTCGGGAGCTGGGTGTCGGCCCATTCAGCCACGAAGTCCGCCAAGACCTGGGACTTGATGGCCTTCCGAGGGGCGAGCGAGATCGTCTCGCCCATGATTTCCACCGCCCACTTCGCAATTCTACCCGAGGCCTCTCGGGACTGGATGATCTCTCCCAGGGGGAAGGATGACACCACAGTCACCGGATGAGACTCGAAGTAGTGTCGCAACTTCCGCCGTGTCAGGATCATCGCGTACAGCAGCTTCTGGATTTGTGGGTAGCGGATCTTGGTCTCGGACAGTACCTCACTGATGAAGTAGACTGGCCTCTGGACGGGCAATGCGTGCCCTTCTTCTCGTCTCTCAACCACGATCGCGGCGCTAACCACCTGGGTGGTTGCGGCGACGTAGATCAAGAGGGCTTCTCCGGCAGCGGGGGGCACCAAGATGGGCGCGTTCGTGAGGAGCGCCTTCAGGTTCCCGAGGACTTCCTCAGCCTCGGGAGTCCAAGCGAAGCACTCAGCTTTCCTTAAGAGGCGGTACAGAGGCAGACCTCTTTCGCCAAGGCGGGAGATGAAGCGGCTCAGAGCCGCGAGACATCCCATGACCCTCTGTACGCCTTTCAAGTCCTTGATTGGCCCCATGCTGGTGATGGCTGCAATCTTCTCCAGGTTGGCTTCGATGCCCTGCTCGGAGACGATGAACCCCAAGAGCATGCCTCGGGGGACCCCGAAGACACACTTTTCGGGATTAAGCTTCACGCCTTTCGCCTTGAGACATCGGAATGTCGCTTCAAGGTCGGAAAGGAGGTCGGAGGCCTTCCTCGTCTTGACTACGATGTCATCGATGTAGGCCTCGACCGTTCGGCCGATGTGTTCGCCAAACACATGGTTCATGCATCGCTGGTACGTTGCCCCCGCATTCCTCAAACCAAACGGCATTGTAACATAACAGTACATGCCGAAGGGTGTGATGAATGAAGTCGCGAGCTGGTCGGACTCTTTCAACCTGATCTGGTGATACCCTGAGTAGGCATCGAGGAAAGATAGGGTTTCGCACCCAGCAGTGGAATCCACGATCTGATCGATGCGAGGCAGAGGGTAGGGAACTTTCGGACATGCTTTGTTTAGATCAGTGTAGTCTACACACATCCGCCATTTCCCCCTTTCTTTCTCACAAGCACAGGGTTGGCAAGCCATTCGGGATGGAATACCTCTTTGACGAACCCTGCCGCCAGTAGCTTGTGGATCTCCTCGCCTATGGCCCTGCGCTTTTCTTCGTCGAATCGATGCAGAGGTTGCTTCACGGGTCGGGCCCCAGCTCGAATATCCAGAGAGTGCTCGACGACTTCCCTCGGTATGCCGGGCATGTTCGAGGGACTCCACGCGAAAACGTCGGCGTTTGCGCGGAGAAAGTCGACGAGCACTGCTTCCTATTTGGGGTCGAGCTCGGAACCGATCCGTATCTGCTTGGAGGCGTCGTTGCAGGGGTCGAGAGGGATGAACTTGACCGTCTCCGCTGGTTCGAAGTTGCCGGTGTGGCGCTTCACGTCGGGCGCCTCCCTAGAGAGGCTCTCTAGGTCAGCGATGAGGGCCTCGGATTCGGCGAGGGCCTCAGCGTACTCCATGCACTCCACATCGCATTCATATGCGTGTCGGTACGTGGGCCCGACGGTGATGACCCCGTTGGGGCCCGGCATCTTGAGCTTGAGGTAGGTGTAGTTGGGGACGGCCATGAACTTGGCGTAGCATGGCCTCCCCAGCACTGCGTGGTAGGTTCCTCGAAACCTGACCACCTCGAACGTGAGGGTCTCCTTTCGAAAGTTGGAGGGTGTCCCGAAGCAGACGGGTAGGTCGAGTTGTCCGAGGGGTTGAACGCGCTTCCCGGGGACGATCCCGTGGAAAGGCGCAGCGCCCATCCGGACCGAGGACAGATCGATCCGCAGAAGCCCGAGGGTCTCGGCGTAGATGATGTTGAGGCTGCTGCCTCCATCGATGAGGACCTTGGTGAGCTTGACGTTGCCGATGATGGGGTCGACAACGAGTGGGTATCTCCCCGGGCTCGGCACGTAGTCTGGATGGTCGGCCTGGTCGAAGGTGATGGGCTTATCGGACCAGTCTAGGTAGACTGGCGCCACCACCTTTACCGAGCAGACCTCCCAACGCTCTTGCTTGCGGTGCCGAGCCGAGGCGTTCACCACTTGCCCGCCGTAGATCATGAAGCAGTCGCGGACCTCGGGGAACCCTCCTGCCTTGTGATCTTCCTCCTTTGCGTCGTCGAGGGCCTTGCCACCCTCCGCGGGTGGCCCGACCTTGTGGAAGTGTCGTCAAAGCATGGCACACTCCTCAAGGGTGTGCTTGACGGGCCCCTGATGATAGGGGCACGACTCCTTGAGCATCTTGTCGAAGAGGTTGGGACCTCCGGGAGGCTTCCGAGGGTTCTTGTACTCGGCGGCGGCGACAAGGTCCGCGTCGGCGGCGTCGCGTTTCGCTTGCGACTTCTTCTTGCCCTTCTTCTTGGCGCCACGCTGAGTTGACATCTCGGGAGCATCTTCCGATGGGCGGCCCTGGGGCTGCTTGTCCTTCCGGAAAATGGTCTCAACCGCCTCCTGGCCAGAGGCGAACTTGGTGGCGATGTCCATCAGCTCGCTCGCCCTGGTGGGGGTCTTACGACCCAGCTTGCTCACCAGGTCACGGCAGGTGGTGCCGGTGAGGAACGTGCCGATGACATCTGAATCGGTGACGTTGGACAGCTCTGTGCGCTGCTTTGAGAATCACCGGATGTAGTCCCGGAGAGGCTCTCCCGGCTGCTGGCGGCAGCTTCGGAGATCCCAGGAGTTTCCAGGGCGCACGTACGTGCCCTGGAAATTGCCGGCGAAGGCTTGGACCAGGTCGTCCCAGTTGGAGATCTGCCCCGGGGGCAGGTGCTCCAGCCAGGCTCGAGCGGTGTCGGAGAGGAACAGGGCGAGGTTGCAGATGATGAGGTTGTCATCGTCCGTTCCACCCAGTTGGCAGGCCAGCCGATAGTCCGCGAGCCACAGTTCTGGTCTCGTCTCCCCCGAGTACTTTGTGATAGTAGTCAGGGTTCGGAACCAGGTCGGGAACGGTGCCCGTCGTATGGCGCGGCTGAAAGCCTGCGGACCGGGTGGTTCGGGCGAAGGACTCCGATCCTCCCCACTGTCGTAGCGTCCCCCACGCCTGGGGTGGTAGCCTCGGCGCGCCCTGTCGTCAAGGTGGGCCCGACGGCTGTGATGATGGCGCTCGTTGCCGAGGCGACCCGGGGCCACAGGCGTTGTGTTGCGCGTGCGCCCGGAGTGGACCGAGGCTTCCCGCATGAATCGGGAAGTCGCGACGTGATGTTCTGAGGGGAACCCCTGCCTTCGGGAGGCAGAGCTTTCGGCCCGTTGGACCGCAGCGTCCTCCAGGAGATTCTTGAGCTCTCCCTGGATACGCCGCCCCTCGGTGGTTGATGGCTCCGGCATCGCGCGGAGGAGTATTGCCGCTGCAGCCAGGTTCTGGCCGACTCCGCTGGAATCCGGCGGCGGCCTCACCCTGACGTCGTCGGCGATGCGGTGCTGGATGTCCTGGGGGAGATGACGCGCTTCTCCGGCCGGGGGTTGGACCGCCCATTCCTGCCCGATTTCCCGGCAGATCGGCACAAGCGTTCCTGCTCCCCCGTCGAGCCTGGCCTGCCTCTCGCGGATTCGCTCGAGCTGTGGGTCAGGACCCCCCGCCGGGACGGGGACCACAGCTAGCTCCCGAAGGATGTCAACGCGAGGCACGGGCCTAGGGGGATCACCGTTTTCCGGCATACCAAGATGGTTGCCTTCGCCGGGACCCCCTAGATCGACGTGGAAACATTCACGACTTGGGCCGTGGTCCTCATTGTCGAGGTCGCGGCTGCCGTCGGAACAGTCGGAAAGGCAGTAGTCACATGCGGTCATGAAGTCCCGCACGGCACTGGGGTTACCAAGTCCGGAGAAATCCCAACAGAGGTCGGGCTTGCCATCTTCCTCGGACCCCGAGGGCTCGTAGGTCGAGTCGACCGTCAGTCGGTCCTAGGGTGACCGCACACGATACCCCAGAGGGTTTGGACTCGCCTCTATGAGAGTGCTCATCGAAGCGTAGTCGCTTGGTGGGTTGAGGCCGAATCCAAAAGACACGAGATGGGAATCGGTCGGTACCTTTCGGTCGACGGTCGGTGACGAGGTCGCGTCTGGGACTGACTGCACCGTTGCCTCAGGTACGAGGGTGACGCCCAGCAAGTCCCTCGCGAGCGTGCTGGCGTCGTGCGTTTGCTTGAGATTGGCGTGTTGCGGGGAGGCGGCGCTCGTCTTCGTCTCAGACACGAGATCGATGCCCGACGCGCCCTCCGATGGGGCGCCGGCGCCGTCGACTCGCTCGACAGCCAACGAGGTGTCGCTTCCCGCTTGGCCTTGGTTGCCCCACCTCCTCCTCCGTCGGCGGGGGAGGGGATGGGACAAGCCCGAATGTCATCCTTCCACCACGTGGGGAAGGCGTCGTCGATTTCCCCGCCGGCGAGCGGGTTGTCGACCACCATTGTCGCTGTCGCGCAGCGGGGGAAGGAGTATCATGTCGTAGCTGCCGTCGAGGGACATGAACTCAAGATTCCCGAAATGGAGCACCGTCCCGGGCTGGAAAGGTTGCTGGAGACTGCCCATCTGGAGCTTGACGGGAAGCTGTTCGTCAACACGCAGCAGGCCCCTACCTGGCGCGCCAACTGTCGGTGTTTCGAAACCCGGGGGGTCCCTGGACCGACGAGTGAATTGTCGCCGCGTGCTCCAGCCCAGATGGGTCGACGCGAGGTGGAACGCGAAGGGGGGAAAGGAAGCAGCCGGAGGGAGGCAGACGTGAGAGAGCGGATCCCGCGGCCTTCGTGTTAGCCCCGCGCCTGAGTCGGGTGCGCTTGCAGTAGGGGGATACAAGCGTCCACGCGGGAGTGGGAGCGAGCGGCCTTACGCGAGCGCCATCCCGTCCTTCTCCGCGCGGGCCAACCCTCTGTAAGAGGACCCTGGTCCTCCCTTTTATAGGCGTAAGGAGATAATCCAGGTGTACAATGGGGAGTGTAGCAATGTGCTAATGTGTCTAGCGGTGGTGAGCTAGCGCCCTAAGTACATGCCGTCGTGGCAGCCGGAGAGGTTTTGGCACCCGGTTCGTGTGGTGTCGTGGCCGTCGGAGGAGCGCTGGAGCCTGGTGGAAGGACCGCTGTCGGGGCTGTCGAGTCCTTGCTGACGTCCTCTTGCTTTCGTAAGGGGGCCGAGAGCCGCCGTCGTCACAGAGCGTGCGGGGCGCCATCATTGCCTATCTGGCGGAGCGAGCCAGATGGGGCGTCGGTCTTGTTCCCCGTAGCCTGAGTCAGCTCGGGGTAGGGTAATGATGGCGCCTCCTGTCGACGTGGTCGGTCCGCGCCCTAGATTGGGCGATGTGGAGGCTCCTTCGAGGTCGAGGTCGAGTCTGTCTTCCGTGGCCGTGGTCGAGTCCGTGCCCCTGGGTCGGGCGAGGCGGAGACCGTCGGTTGAGGCCAGGGCTGAGTCCGAGCCCTGGGGTCGAGCGAAGCGGAGTCCGTCGTCTCCTGGGGCTGAGCCCAAGTCTGAGCCCTGGGTTGGGCAGAGCGGAGTTCGCCGTCTTCTGGTGTTGAGCCCATGTCCGAGCCCTGGGGTCGGGCGAGGCGGAGTTCGCCGTCTTCCGGGGCTAAGCCCGAGTCCGAGCCCTGGGTCAGGCGGAGCGGAGTTCGCCGTCTTCCGGGGCTGAGCCCGAGTCCGAGCCCTAGGGTCGGGCGGAGCGGAGTTTGCCGTCTTCCAGGGCTGAGCCCGAGTCCGAGCCCTGGGTCGGGCGGAGCGGAGTTCGCCGTCTTCTGGGGCTGAGCCCGAGTCTGAGCCCTGGGGTCGGGCGGAGCGGAGTTCGCCGTCTTCCGGGGCTGAGCCCGAGTCCGAGCCCTGGGGTCGGGCGAGGCGGAGTTTCCTATGACGCCCGAGGCCGGCCTTGGCTGCTGTCAGCCTCACTCTGTCGGGTGGCTCAGCAGTCGGAGCGGCGCAGGCGGCGCTGTCCTCTTGTCAGACCGGTCAGTAGAGCGGCGAAGTGACTGCGGTCACTTTGGCTCTGTCGACTGGAGGGCGTGCGTCAGGATAAAGGTGTCAGGCCACCTTTGCATTAAATGTCCCTGCGATTTGGTCGGTCGGCGTGGCGATGTGGCCAAGGTTGCTTCTCGGTGAAGACTGGGCCTCGGGCGAGCCGATAGTGTGCCCGTTGCTGGAGGGGGGTCCTTGGGCGAGACGTAGGTTCTCTGGGGTCGGCTTCCCTTGCCCGAGGCTAGGCTCGGGCGAGGCACGATCATGTCCCTTGAATGGACCGATCCTTGACTTAATCGCACCCATCAGGCCTTTGCAGCTTTGTGCTGATGGGGGTTACCAGCTGAGATTTAGGGGTCTTGAGGGTACCCCTAATTATGGTCCCCGACAATGTTATTATTTGAGCACTGTGTGATGATGTCTAGTTATGTAACTGCTGTGTACGTGAATTGCTGATCCTGGCACGTACATGGTTCGCATTCGGTTTGCCTTCAAAACCGGGTGTGACACAGTACTAATCAGGGAACATTTGGTATATGAGGATATTTATACTTCTTTTCACATCCGAAAATATGAAATTCAGACGGATATAACAAGCCAAGGCTCCGCTGAAAAAATCACTAAACAAATACCACATCTAGAAGAACATTTACTTCACAATCCCCATAGTGTATGAGACAAATGTATGCATTTCGATTAGGGTCGTATTTTGTGGTTACGACTCTACCAGATATGTCTTTTTGATTCCACCGAAAATCAATTTTACGGTATAGGCGCTTATGACCTCCCCCTCTATGCCTTGCGGTAATGATTCCTCTGGCATTACGACCTTTACCACAACGGTGTCGTCCATGGATCAATTTATTTCGTGGATTGGATTTCACTTGTCTGTCTTTAGCTTCTTATTGCTTTTCTGCATAGGCTACACCTAGTTGAAAAGTTAGACAATGACAATGCTTATAATCTCACGCACTCATATGCTTTTAAGTAAAACTTGTGATCTGTTGCAAACTCCGAAAAATTACTCAATTTCAAGATTACAAATCTATTTTGGCATGATGAGTGACAATTGTTTGGGGGTAGTTCACCCTATATACCTTTGACTAGCACTTGATTGATTTCATGCTTACATATGTCTAGTGTTGTTTTAGTGGTGAACTAATCTTTTGACATGCTTAAAACTGAAATCAAAATGTTTATTCTTAACATATCTTATGCATATGATCAGTTTGAGCATCTGTTAGCACGTGCATTTATTGCTGCACATCGCACAACACCACTTAGAGCATTTTTACACTCTAATTGCTATACTCCTGAAGCTCCCGCATCCTCTGCATTTCCTACATTCTCTTTTTGATCCTTGCATTCTCTAAGGGGAGTTGGCTTCTTTTCCTTTTTACCCTGTTTTGACGCTTACTGAGTGTACTTGTCAATAAGGGGATAATTTCAGGTACATGGTACAAGGGGAGAAGTTTTTGTACTTGGGGGAGAAGTGTTTGTGAGAATTGTGTTTTTAGGTTACCTTTTGGGGTGGGGGTAATCTTGGTGATGTGCAATTGGGAAAGATTTTGGGGAGTTCTTCTCATATACATCATTTTTTTGAGGATGTCTGACCTTCTGTGAGGTTTTTGAGATGGGCTTTAGGGAGAGACATTTTTGACTGGAGGATTTTCTGAGCCATGTGGAGATTATGCTAGTTGTGTTGAGCCTTTGCCTCTTTCTAGGGTACTAGTTTTGATTTCAGCTTTTTTGCTGATTTTATGCTCTAATTTGGTTTTGACTACTGGCTAGCGGTGTTGAGCCCTTTCAGCATCTTCTTGAGGACTAGTCATTTTTCTCGCTTTATCGTGTTGAGTCGTTGCCCATTTCTTTGGGGACCAGGTTTTGCTCACTCTAGATGACCTATTTTGGCTTTTGTCTGTCTTTTGGTCATCTAAGTGAGCTTCTCTTCTTCTTCCTTCTTCTGCTTATATATGTTCCATGGTGGTGTTGACGATGTACTCGTTAAGGTGGAGATTGCGAACACAAGGTTGACTTGTCCCTTGTGGTTCAGGTTGATGATGAGTGATTGTCAACCTAGGTAGTACTTTGGTGTAGTCGATGGACTAACTAGAGTACGAGATCTTGTGTTATGCAACCATGTCTGCTGGCTCATGGTGTGCAGGTGTGGAACACAGGTATAGTGATCAACGACGAAGATGAAGGTCATGCGGGTTTGTGCCGATGGACCGGGAGCAACGAAGGACGAGCACCGGGACTTGGCCGAGGGACTAGAAAAGTCGGGTGACTAGCCACAGTGACTGATACCTAAGACACGCACTAGCGTGAGGACATGGTAGAGCAAATCGTGTCGCTGGCATGGTCGAGGACTAGTGGGACACGTTTCTAGGACATGGGGGATGCGCATGTAGTGCGCTACTCATGGCAGTTTCAGTGGTTGAGCCTCAAACCACCCATCGACTAGTTTTGCTGAGTTTGGGCCTCAAAACTCGATGGTGCAGTTCTGGATGAAATCGAAGATGGCACGTGGCGTCATTGTGGTGGGCGTGTCGAGGCGAAGCAACTTCATGTGTAGCGCATGGCCGTCAGATCAAAATCCTAGGAGTTGGTCCATTTCACCCTAACTAATTGGATAGATTCTATGTATCTAAGTGTACTTTAGACTAGTGAAATAGCCCTCTATAAATAGATGTGTAGGTTGTTGTGGACAACCATCTCTTTGGCTATCTCATTATGCTCTTATTTAGAAAACCTTAGTTTCTATTTCTCTATTTTAGCCTAGGATCTATAGATGCTTTAAATTTGAAGTCTGTGTTTTTGTACTCATCATTTCATCATTCAAAGGAAGGGTGGCCAGATCCATCTACATAGTTTATCAAATCGTGTGCTTAGATTGTCTTTCCTGCAGTTTTGATTTGGGTTTGTCCTCGCCTTCTTCCCTTCCCTTCTCTCTTTGTATTTTAGAAGAACCATTGAGTTTTTGAGTTGTGGTTGTTGTTGGGAGGTGAGATACGCTCTTTGGATCACTGCTTACACCCAATTGGTGTAGTTTTTGATCGTGATCCGAGTTGATCTCGTTTTGAGTTCGTTTGAGAAAAACCCAACAAAAACCCAATCCTTTTCGGGATTTTTGATTTGCGCATGGAATTTTGATTTGTTCACGATCATACTTCACAAACATCTCCTTTTCATCTGTGCTTGCTTCCTTTGAAGTTTGAGGAAATTCTGTGCAGGTTTTGAGGGGCGGCACTACCGCGGCCAAGCACGGTGATCTCAAGTAGAGATCTTTGTGTGGATTCTATTCATCCTTCGTTTGGTTGGGGAGCCAACTGGGATGGAGCGGCTCCATTTCAGTTTCTAAGAATTGAGCCATTTCATTATGTCTTTGACAAGCAGAATGAAACCGTTCTATTTTTTGTTTGGTTGAAGGGTAGAATAGGGTGGAGCCGCACCATTTATTGTTTGGTTGGAGAGCTATATGACTGTTGAGTGGATGAGAGCGCTCGCATCTGGTCGTTTTGGTTGAGCGAGAGCATCCTAAATATTTGCTATTTATAGACTCAAGGAGCCGCTCCGCTCTCCTCCATGATAACCAAATATCAAAAAATTAAAAACGGAGCCGTTTCATTCCCCTTCGCTCCTCAACCAAACACATTAGTCACTTCACCAGAAAGAAACAGATCTATATACTTTATGTAGTAGAGAAGAAGAAAAATAGGAGAGAAGATTTTTTAGTTGTCTTTATCTATTTGTTAGGTGAGAAATAAGAGAAAATAATGTACCTACGTGTTTTGTGCGTGAAGTATGGATACGAACGGTAGAAAATTATTTATAGGAGTGAGATTCCATTGGAGCTCGTCTGGAGGACACTCCATTTTGGGGAGATTTGGCAACCTCTCTCCCTCAGACCCTGACTGCGCCATTTTTTTTTTCTCGCCTCCACCAACGTCAGCTCTCCAGTCACCAGTTGGACAAGCGGGACGGGACAACATCGTCACCAGCCGCAATCCTCCACTCCTCCCCGCAGCCCTCGACCCTCGTCAGCCTCTCCAGTTCACCTCGCCGTCTCCGTCATGCGCCGCGAGGGTTTGGGGAATTTTGGAGCGGAGGAGGAGGCGAGGGAGGGTGGACAGGAAGGTTTGGTTACGGAAATGGATGTGGAGGAATCCTCGCCGTCTTCGTCACCGATGTCGTCTCCGGCCGGCTCGTCAGATTCCATAGACCTCAACTTCCTGCCGTTTCTCAAGAGGGAGCCCAAATCGGAGCCGTCGTCACCAGAGCTCGGCCCCCTGCCGCTGCCTGTCTCCCTCACCCAGACGCCGCCGCAGCAGCATGCAGCGGCGGCGGCTCCAGCAACTGAGGCCTCGGTGCCTCCGCCTCCGGCGACTCCTGACCTCTCGTCCGCGCCGATGATGACCCCGCTGCAGTCGCTGCCGCCTAACCCAGACGAAGACTCGCTCCTTCGGGAGTACTACCGCCTTGCGAGACTCTATCTCTCGTCTGCGGGGTCCGGGGCGATCGTCCCGGCACCGGCACCGGAGGCGGCCGCACCGGCGGTGGTACAGTCCGGGGCCGGGTCCGTCGTGAAAAAGCGCCGGCCGCGGTCATCGGAGCTCGTGCGGGTCTCCTCGCTCGGTGTGCAGGATCAGATCTACTTCCGCGACCTCGTGCGCCGGGCGCGCATCACTTTCGAGTGCCTCCGCGGGCTGCTACTCAGGGACGACGAGCGTGCTGAGTCCCTCGGCCTCGCGGGTGCCGCCGGGTTTGGCGTTGCCAGGGACCGGCGCCGCGCCCGCGCTGACATGCGTGCCGCAGCGCTCATGGCAGACCACGACCTCTGGCTCAATCGCGACCGCCGCATCGTGGGGCCGATGCCTGGGATCTCGGTTGGTGATGCTTTCTTCTTCCGCATGGAGCTCTGCGTGCTTGGCCTCCATGGCCAGGTACAGGCAGGAATTGATTATGTCAGTGCAGGGAGGTCGGCCTCTGGAGAGCCTATAGCCACATCTATAATTGTATCTGGTGGGTATGAGGATGATGACGATCACGGCGACGTACTTGTGTACACTGGGCATGGCGGCCGTGATCCCAACCTCCACAAGCATTGCGTCGATCAGAAGCTGGAGGGTGGCAATCTTGCCCTCGAGCGCAGCATGGCTTATGGTATTGAGATTCGTGTAATCCGTGCCGTCAAATCAAGACGAAGCCCTATTGGTAAGGTATACTTCTATGATGGCCTCTACAAAGTTGTTGACTACTGGCTCGACCGTGGGAAATCTGGGTTTGGTGTTTATAAGTATAAAATGCTGCGCATTGAGGGCCAAGAACCCATGGGTACTGTGAATTATCGAGCAGCTGAACAACTTAAGGTGGATGTGTTTGCTGTAAGGCCAACAGGTTATTTCAGCTTTGACATCTCCATGGGCCGAGAGACCTTGCCAGTTGCACTCTATAATGATGTTGACGATGATCAGGACCCACTCTTATTTGAGTATCTAACACGGCCAATTTTTCCTACCTCTGCTGTCCAGGGGAAATTTGCAGAGGGTGGTGGTGGTGGTGGTTGTGATTGTGCTGAGATTTGCTCAATTGGATGTAACTGTGCAGGAAGGAATGGTGGCGAGTTTGCATATAATAAGACTGGAACCCTGCTACAAGGCAAGCCACTAGTATATGAGTGTGGGCCATATTGCAGGTGCCCACCCAGTTGCCCTAACAGGGTTAGTCAGAAGGGGCTTCAACATAGGCTTGAGGTATTCCGGTCAAGGGAGACTGGGTGGGGAGTTCGGTCTTTGGATCTCATTAAGGCTGGCACATTCATTTGTGAGTTCAGTGGGATTGTCCTTACTCACCAGCAGTCAGAGGTCATGGCAGCGAATGGTGATTGCTTGGTGCGTCCAAATAGGTTCCCTCCAAGGTGGTTGGATTGGGGTGATATATCTGATGTGTACCCTGATTATGTGGCGCCAGACCATCCTGTTATTCCTGAGTTAAACTTTGCAATTGACGTGTCAAGGGCAAGGAATGTGGCATGCTATTTCAGCCACAGTTGCAGTCCAAACGTGTTTATCCAGTTTGTGCTGTTTGATCATTACAATGTGTCTTACCCCCACCTAATGATCTTTGCCATGGAAAACATTCCACCATTGAGGGAACTAAGCATCGACTATGGGATGGTTGATGAATGGACTGGACAATTAACCATGTAGCTGGAGTAACCTATTTAAAAGGCAGTGTTCTCTTTCTTTCTTTTCCCTTTATTTTTGGAATTCTCATAATGCTTCACCTGGGGATCATCAAGCCAACTGGACTAAAATTCCTCAGCTGGTAATTCTCCTTATTCCTCATGTGCTATTTTTCTTTGGGTACTTCATAGGACTTTCTTTGCAGTAGGTACTCATAATTTTCCTTCAAAGATTGCTTTGTGTATGTGGCTGAATTCGATGTGTACTTCAAACTTTATATTTTGCTATACCGTATACTCGTGCTCAGATCTTGACTAATTATACTTATAGTAGCACATATACTGTTTTTCCTCTAGTGGCTCATAATTACTCTTCCTCATTTCTGATTCAGTGCTTTGGTTAAAAAATCTAAACTGTGGTTGGATAATAGGCTGTATGCCACTCATTTGCTAAACCGTCTAAGTGTGCATGATCCATGGCTGTGGCCCTTGGTAGCTATGTTTGCACATTGCGACCTAGCAAAATCTAAATATCCACTTTGATTCTTTTTCCAGTAAGAAATATGATGATTTTATTGCATAGCCATTAGTGACCATCTCTAGTTCCTTTCCTTGTTACTTTTGCAGTTTCATTGACATGGATATACCTGTTCTGCCTATAGATGAGGACTTACCATCTTAGATATCTAGTTGAACTTTGAACCCAGATCCTTGTTACTTTGAACCCCAGATCCTAAGCAGGCGACGACTGTGCGCTGGAGGAGGGTGGCACTGGACGCTGTGAGCACGATGTCGTCGATGTAGAGGATGTAGACAATGTCGTTGCCACACCGAAGGATGAATAGAGACGTGTTCGACTTGACCTCGACGAAGTCGAGGGAGACCATGTAGGAGGCGAAAAGCGACTGTATCAAGCCTACGTCGCCTGCTTGAGGCCATAAAAAGAGCGATTAAGCTTACACACTATACCTAGGCTCGACAAAGTTGACAGGCTAACTGTAGTACACCGTCTCGGCCAAAGTGCCGTGAAGGAAGACATTCTTGACGTCCAACTGGTGGACCCCCAATCACAAGAGAGGGCGAGGGAAAGGACTGTTCGAATGGTGGCGGGCTTGATGACGGGGCTGAAGGTCTCGTCATAGTCCACTTTGGGGTGCTGAATGAAGCCCTAAAGGACCCAACAGACATTGTACTGATCCAGAGTACCATCGGCCTTGAGCTTGTGATGGAAAATCTACTTGCTAGTGACCACGTTGGTGCTAGGGGGACATGGCACCAAGTCAAGGTGTGGTTGGCCAGCAGGGTCGCATACTTCTCCATAGCATGATACTAGTGGGGATCAGCGAGCGCGGTATGGATAGAGGAGGGGACAGACGAGGGAGTCGGAGCGGTGGCGGTCGTGAGCACCAACCAGTCAACTAGTTGGAGAACAACGACTGATCGACGTGTGACCACTAGGCGGATGTGGCGGGGGTTGTGATGGATGGTGACTAGATGGTGTACCTACGACTTATCACGGGAGCGGGCTAGGCTTGGAGCGGGCCGGAGGATCCGGTTGCAGAGCTGCTGGTAGACGGAGGTAGGATCGACAAAACGAGCCGTAGGCGCTGGGAAGTACGACGTTGTGCGTGGTGCAGTCGGCGGTGACTGGGCCACGTGCGGGGGCGACGGGGCCGCATGTTGCGCAATTGAAGGCGATGTGGCCACGCTGGGCGTGGCCGAAGGTGATGGTGCCGCGTAGGGCACTGTGGAGCTCGATGGACTGGTGGTGAGGAGAGAGGATGGACATCGACAAAATCAGCATGGAGGAGAGAGTGGAGGTTGGGAGTAGGGCTGGATATCGAGCCAGCTCGGCTCGGCTCGTTCGAGCTTGAGCTGGCTCGTTAAGCTAACGAGCTAGCTCGGCTCGGTTCGTTAAGGTAGCGAGCCACAGAGTCAGCTCGGCTTGGCTCGTTTAGCTCGCGAGCCAGAGCAGAAAAAATAATGTGTATAATAATCAATTTCTAGTTAATTTCAAACTAATTTAACAACAGAAAATAGTAATTATACTCATAGTTTCACAGACCACATCAATATAACACTAAATTAACACAACTCATCACTCATCAATTCACTATTCACACACATGTTCAGCAGTTTAACCCACACTTATATTCGCATAGACCAATTTTATACATAGACATAATTCATCAATCATTAGTTTAACTCATAGGTTATAGACACCACATATACATATAACATATTCATCAATTGTTACGTACATGATATGTATATAGTTTTGTTTTGCTGAAATGTGATAGCTCGTTTAGCTCGCGAGCTGGCTCGTTAATAAACCGAGTTGGCTCGTTAACGAACCGAGCTAGGATGACAGCTCAGCCCATGAAAAAATTCAAACGAGCTGATCCGAGCCGAGCCAAGCTGGCCACGAACCAAACGAGCCGACGAGCCGCGAGCATTTTGTCCAGCCCTAGTTGGGAGGTGGGGAGGAGCCAACAAGGGGAAAAGCATCCTCATAGAAGACAACATGTCGAGAGATGATTTGGTGGGTGAGAAGATTGAGGCAACGGTACCCCTTGTGATCAGAGTAATCAAGAAAAAGGCAGCAAGTGGATTGGGGTGCAAGTTTGTGGAGTGGTGGCAGAGGTGTTAGGATAGTAGGCACAATCAAAGACGTTGTGGTGTGTATAGGAAGGGGCGGTGCCAAAGAGGACGAAGAAAGGAGTGGAATGGCTAACCACCTTGGAAGGGAGGCGGTTCAGGATGTAGGTGGCAGTGCGGAGACCCTCAGCCCATTAATGAGCATGGAGGCTTGAAATAGGAGGACGTTAATGAGGAAGGTGATGGTGCGAATCTTGTGCTCGGTATTGCTGTTCTGAGGAGAGATCTAAGGTGACGACATCCGTAGTCGCACGCCGCGCGAGACAAAGAAGGCACAAGACATGGAGTTATCGAACTCCTGCTCATTGTCACACTGAACACCCCGGATGGTGCAACCGAACTGAGTCAACACCCATGCGAAGAAGTGAGATAGGGTGGTGAAGGTGTCAGACTTACGGTGGAGAGGAATGGTCCGAAAGTAGTGAGAGAAGTCATTCAGGATGACTAGATATTACTGGTAACTAGAAATGCTCGATATTTGGGTTGTCCAAAAGTCGCAGTGGACAAGATCAAAGCAGTGAGCGGTTTAGGACATGGAAGAGGAGAAGGTAAGCGAGTGTCGCGCCCAAGCTGACAAGCATGGTAAGGCGAGGCAATGTCGCCGTGGGGGCAGGGGATGGTCGAGGTGCCCGAGAGTCTAGAGAGGACGTCGTGGCCGAGGTGGTCAAGATGACAGTGCCAAGTGGAGGCAGATGCAGCGGCGAGGACATAGAGTGTGGCAACACGAGATGGGAGATGAGGCGGGGAAGCGGATAGGATATAGGGGACCGAAGCTGTCGTATCGGGTGACCACGACACAAGTGGTAAGATCCCGTATGGTGAGCCTTCATGGATCAAACTCCATGTAATAGTGGTTGTCAGTTGTCAAGCAATGAACCGAGAGAATATTTTGTATGATGTTCGGGGCAACAAGGATGTTGTTGAGGTACAAAGGACCATGAAGAACCGTGTCACCTACTGAGGTGACAGTCAGAGTTGACCCATTACTGACAATAATGGAAGAAGGGAAGGTGGGTCGGTGAGGATGGGGTAATGAAATAGTACCGGGGTCAGGAGTGGTGTGGTACAAGGCGCTAGAGTCAACATCCCAGTTGATGGGAGTAGCAGGAGCGGGTTGCGATGACATGTGGTACGAGGAGAGAACCTTGGGAGACACCCCCACAGAGTCACCGGGATAGACACTGGGGGCGCTAGTAGCAAGCAGACTGATGGCGAGCATGGGCGATGGAGATGACATGGCCTCGATCGTCTTAGAGACAATCTCGGCACCACGGAACACAAACGACCCTATAGCGTGGTAGTTCTCCTAAGGGTGACTGGAGGCCAGAGGGTGGCAGAGCTTGACGCAGTCACAAAGAACCAGGTTCATGGCCCGGTCAAATGCCACAGACGTGCCTTGGAGAAGCCACCTGTCGTGAAGGAATACACACACACACGGTAGGGTGGCACGTTGATCGCGACAGAGCAATGGACGGGCGTTGAAGTAGTAGGCATAAGGAGGAGGTGGTTCGAGGACTACAGTCCGTAGTACGCTGGCGGTAGGGGGCCACGGGGTCGGCGCCTTCATTGGCGGCTTTGCCGCCAACGGTATGTTGGTGGAGCTGATCGGGATGAGGCGGTTGTCGACAGGGCACGTGGCGTTTGGAGTGTAGGTGACCAGGTGGCGTTGGCGTTAGTATTGAGCGCGAGGAGGAGCTGCTGGATCGGGTGCCGCAGGGATGACGTACGAGGGTGTAGGGTTGCCGGAGGCGACGAGGGTAGAGGTGGCGCCGTCGGACGAGGCTGCCTTGGATGAGAGGAAGAGGGACTACTCGTCATCGGGGCGGGCGAGCGCGATGACGGACTCGAGCGGGGATGGGGACGATGGGTGCACGTGGGAGCAGGTAGCGCCTAGCCATGGGGAGCGGGAGGAGGCACCGATGTTGGCCATGTGGTCGGATCCGGTGGAGCCCTGCGATCGCACGTTGAAGTCGCGTTGGCGGGAGTGGAGCGCGCGCGCTTGAGCTTTCTATCCCTGCTTGCGACAACTGAGTGCTAACGAGTTGGGAACATACCAGATGGACGGGGAGGGGAGGTGACAATGGGGTGGCCAACGACGTTGACGGAGGGGGCGGCGGCGCCATGGCCAGAGTGGAGGAGCGCGCCGCTGGGGAGAGCGGTCGTATCGGTTAGGAGCTGGGCAGTGCCATGGAGTGGAGGGAGGAGCGCACCGTCGGGGACCCTCCCCAAAGACGACGTGGCGGGGAGGTGGGGGCAGCCCGACATGTGGGGTCGAGGGTAAGGAGGTTGGCCGAGTCGGGTGCTGCCGCGGGGTAGAAGGGGGTGCCAGGGGAGCTTGGTACGTCCCGGCGGGTGGGTGCAGGGGGACTTGGTCGGCTGCATCGGGCGTGCAAGGGGGGGCGGCGGGGCGCATCATCAGGGAGGAGGGTGGCGCGGGTGGTTGCGGTCGCACCGTGTAGATGAGGGCAATTGCGTGTGCGTCATCAGCGCGTGTAGGTGTGCCGGAGGGCGCTGCGTGTGGGGTTGTGCCCGGTGTCGGCGATGTTGGCCTAGGTGGTGTCGGCCATGAGGGTGAAGGGGAAGACGGCGGCGAGCCGCCAGGAGCAGATGGAGATGTCAGCGGCTAGATCAGGGGAGGGAGAGAGAGCAAAGAATAGAGTGGCTTGATACCATGTTGGAGAGTGAAAACCCTAACCCTAATTAGGGTGGGGATGTTGTATTAATAGATAGAAAAGTATATGGGCTAGGCCTAAGCTCATTATAGCTTTGACACACACATATGTCTAACATGGTCAAATTACAAAAAAAACCAAGTTGACAACTATTTTGTGGCAAACTATTGACTCTTTTTCCTGTTTTGATGGTTTAGAACCAAATAACCAATAGCATTCACTCATCTGATGTCTCTTTCCAGCTATTCTATAAAAAAACTCGACCTTCGGGGGTAAGACAACCCCCGGGTATTGTATTAATAAGAAAACCTTCTCACATGGTCGAGAAAACCCCTGAAACCCTGCCCCACCCATACACAGCGGCACCAGCCCACGAGAGAACGATCATGACCAATAGTGTGAGACGAGCAAGAGGATTTTTTTTATCCTAGACTGAAATTCGCTCCCGGGAGTCGAAATTAGGACCTGAGGAGTGCTAATCAGACCATCTAACCAACTGCTCTTTATTCCTCCACTCGTTACCACAAATGCTGCATTGTTCTCAGTGTATGCCATTGACACTAATACATTTTTTAAACATACATTTTGCTCATTTCTCTGTTATATTCATGCAAGGATTTTGCAAGTGACCTGACTAGTAAATTATACAGAATTACAAGTGGTTGTCAATTTTAGTGGAGGCTGGGAATGCGAGCTATTATTTTTGAATAATTTCTTTCCGCAAACATCACAAAAAAATCTTATGCTCTGCTGGTAGTCCAAATCGCCAGTTATCATTAACTGATTAACTACTTTCATATTTTCTGAAAGTTGTGTTATGGTTTCAATTTTAGTCCATACCAAAGTTCTGGATAGTTATAAAACATTTTTTGTCTGATTTATCTGATGACTAAAACTTCTGTTTGTGTTTCTGGTATGGAAGGGGCATATCTTGTACATGTGTATGAAAACTGATATTTGACATACGCATGCAGGAGACTGATTCATAGCCTGTAGAAATAATTTTTGTAATTTTTGGGTAGCATCTAGCATGAGTTAGCTTACTCGAGTTTTACTGTGAATTTATTATTGAGTTGTGTTCTTTGGTTTTTATTCTAGCTTTGCACCCGCACGTGTCCTCTTTGTGTGTTTTTTAGTTAGTTGAGGGCTTGTTTGGCTACCCCTGTGTCTATCTCAATACACGTGCATTGAGATGGATTTGGGTGGAATTTAAACTTACACTTCAATGCACATCAACACATGTGGAATTGTGGATTGAAATGAATACAAGGGTATTGAAACAAACGCTAAGGGTTAGTTTGGGAGCCACAAAACCTGAGGGGGTTGAAGGTGCTAAAATCCTCTTTTATTCAATTTTGAATAAAAAGGGGGATTTTAGCCCCTCCAATCCCCTTCGGTATTTTAGCTCTCAAACTAGTCCTAAGGTCTTGTTTGGGAGTAAGGGTAATGGATGGAGGGGATTGAGGGGGCATGGCAAAATCTTTGGCCCCTTCAATCCCCTCCATTGCTCTTGTTCCTAAACAAGCCCTAAGTGTTACTTATGCATACATGATGTAAACTTACAATTGATCAAGAAATGGTGATTTACGCATAGATCTACAACTATATATCTAAGACATTTTGGTTTTTCCTAATACATTTTGGTTTTTCCTAATACATTGTTTTTTTCTTACGTATCTAGACATACTACATATCTAAGCGTATAACAAAAGCTATGTATCTAAAAAACTCGACCTGCGGGGGTAAGACAGCCCCCGAGTATTATATTAAGAAGAAGACCTTCTCATACAGGTCGAGAAAACTCTCGAACCCCTGTCCCACCCATACACAGCGGCATCGAAGCCCATGTGAGAACGACCGCGACCGGGGCTAAGCCTTAGACCCGTGCTTTGGCATGGGACAGACGAGGGGATTTTTTTAACCACAACCTGAAATTCGCTACCACGGGGAGTCGAACCCAGGACCTGAGGAGTGCTACTCAGACCACCTAACCAACTCAGCTAGAAAAGTCACAACGTCTTATGGAATTGAGGTATTAATTAGCTGTGCACATTATTGTTTTGTGCTTTTACTTTATCTTTGCACTTACATATTGTTTGTTGCCATAATATTGTACTATTTATTCTTTTTCACGAGTCATTCGATCCACTTTAGATTCAGATATTTGTCTTTTTTGGCATGTTTCATCCGAACTCATGTTTGTCCAGTATATGGTGATTGTTTCATGCATATAATTAATTCCTGGATGTTTCCTGTGCTGATTTATGTTATTAGGATGAAGCTATGTGCGTCATCAGGTGTTTTTCTCCATGTTTGCATAATTAACTTGAATAACAGTTTGCCCTTAGTTCGTAAAGTTGAGCTAACTACACAATTGTGGTTGCTCTTGGCTGTTAACTAGTCTTTTAAAACTCGTAAAATTTATGGCATCCCTTATTGTTTCAGTCCAACAATGTAGGTTTCCAACTAGCATAATAATGTTTCTCTGCTGTTGGCAGAAACTTGCATGAGGATGACCAAGCTACAACTCATTGTCATCTACACTTCTACAGTACATCAGCCATCCATTGTATATGTTGCCTGATAACCTAGGTGCCTCGGCCAATTTTCTAGATGAACTCGCTTTTGAGGTATAACATGCAATGTTGCTGTAGGAAGCTTGTTTGATGTGGCTGGTCAATTTTAACCTTCGTGTTATGAGTTGTCACTGCTGGAACTCATTTTGTACATATATCTGCAAATTATCTAGCTGGAAGCGTGTCCACTTTTGTTGGAAAATGTTTATCCATATGTTGTAAAGTTATTTGCGCTCCTTGTGCAATTGAAGATTCACTCGCTAGTTGTGGGTAGAATCTGGCGATAGGAAGAATCTGAGTATCATATGAATTACATGTGGAGGAAGATAAAATTTAGGGCTAATTTAGAAACCATCTTTCCAAGGGCTAATTTGGGAACCTTAATTTTCCAAGAAATTTCTATTTTTCCATGGAAAAATAAACTAATTTCTCCTGAGAAAATAAAAATTCCTTGAGAAATTGGGATTCTCAAACTAGCCCTAAGGGATTTCTATTTTTATATGGGAAAATGAACTAATTTTCTTTGGAAAAAAATCCTTTGGAAAATTGGGGTTCCCAAACTAGCCCTTAGAGGGTTTAGGATCTAGAAAGTTATGTATTTCTACTATGGTGATGACTCACCGATTTTGTGTCCATGTTGATTTTGGATGATTTTCACCAAAGTAATTCTTATAGAAACGTGATGAAAAATTGGACGTTTGGTAGTCTGCAGCAGTTTTTGGTAGCCACAGATAAGATGAAAAAAAAAAGCTAAAACAAAGGCACAAAGTCTATTGCCCAAAATTATTCTCATCCCTTGTGCAGGGCTCCGCATTGCGTCGTGTAATCAGTCAGACATTGATGACTTATTTCATCTCGCGTTAGCGACCTCTTTGGAACAGATATGCCGTGATGGATGTTGCATCCTCACCACCACCACCTGTTAAAACAATTGGACAACCTATCCTGCTTGGTTGCTCGAGATAACAAGGTATCGTCAGGCCCTCGAGGCTCAATCGAAGTTGTCAGGTTCAACCTCCATAACCATGAGCCACGCCTTGAGATTGTACCCATGAGCTATAACTAATCGTTAGAAGCGAAATTGCAATATACCCCCTTTAGTTTAGGTTATAAGTCGTTCAGTTTTTAATACTTCCTCTGATTCAATTTATAATTTGTTTGACTTTTTTTTACTAAGTTTGACTGATTTGCTTTCTTTGCGGAAAAATAAAATAAAAAATTCAAAGTCATATTTAAGTATATTATACGCTAAACGATGTCACGGCAAAATTAATAATAACTATGAAATTTTTTGAATAAGACAAGCTGATCGAAGTTAGGGTAAAAAATCAAACGAATTATAAATTAGCACAAAGGGAGTACATAGTAAAATATTATGAATCTAGACATTGTATATCTAGGGCATAATATATTTTGGAATGGACACCTATATGTTTGTTAAAGTAGTTTAAGGTTGATGGGGTTTAAGTTTATAGTATGTTAATAAAGTAGTTTGCGGGGTGTTTGGTTACCTGACTGAAATTTATGTTTTTGGTGTTTGATGATCAACATAACCAGTGGACTAATGTGTTTGCAAGTGTTGTGTTTTGTAGTTCACATGATGTAAAGTGGATTAGACTAAGGCTCTTAGGAAGCAACACCTCAAAGAAGACTTAAAAATACCCTAAGAAGACCTAAAAATATTCAGCACAAGCCCAAGGCACAAGACCAAAAGAGTTCGAGCAGACTAATATGTTTGCAAGTGTTGTGTTTTGTAGTTCACATGATGTAAAGTGGATTGGACTAAGGCTCTGAGGAAGCAACACCTCAAAGAAGACTAAAATAGATCCTAAGAAAACATGCAAATATTTAGCACAAGCCCAAGATATAAGACCAAAAAAGTTCGAGCAAAGAACATATAAGAATCAAAAATGGGTAGTCAGCTGGCGGACCGGGCCGGTCAGGTGGTGCACCGGAGCATGGTCCAACAACTAGTTCCCACGGTTATCTAACGTGTCAGTCTTCGAACCGGTCCAGTGGCACACCGGACCTCTACACAGTTGTAGAGAATTGTTAGACGCCCAACAACTAGCTGACATGGAGGGCACCTTACCGGTTCAGGGTGACTCAGACAGAGCTACTCTCCTCCAACGGTTAGTTTTGGATAGGGGTTCTATAAATACCCCCTAGCCAGCATTTGAAGGTGTGGAAGTCCAAACAACATACCAACTCAAGTGAGACACATCTTCGAAGCTCCAAACACCCAAGTGTTCAATAGAATCACTTGGTGATTAGCGTAGGTGCTTTGCGAAGTGCTTAATTTAATTAGACCACTATTACGCTTGTTCTAAGTTAGTTCCTAGTTGATTAAGTGAGGTTAGAAAAAAACCCTCAAAACCCTTGGCTCTTGCGTGAGTTGTTGTAATTGTACCGAGTCGAGTGAGATACTTGCGAGACCACACCAACTGCGTTTATGGTGTGGCAGCCACCATATACCGGAGGGTACGAGACCCGTGACGTTTCAGCCGGAAGCTCAATAGTGAATACAACAGGGAGCATCCGAGAGAAGGCCAGAAGCAGAGCACTACTTACGCGTGGAGAAGGCCCGCTGCTTTCTATGGAGTTACTTGTCTGAGGTGCTTGGCCCCCGTGTGTGCTTCCCACCTACGAGGATTAGTCAGAATCTTGCATGGTTCTGGATACTTCAGTAAAAATATCAACGCGTCTATGGGAGTTTGTTTTCTCTACCTTTGCCTTTAAGCTTGTGTATTAACATTGATTACTTAAGTTGCAATCTTTATTATTCTTAGTTTAGAATATTTAGGATTAGAACTTAGGTTATATAACTACTTTTGCGATAGAGATAGCAACACTTAGACAAAACCTACTTTGCACATTATTGTTTAGTTATTTGCATAGGTTTTGTTTAGGAGAATTATTTATGGACTAGATTAGCACAAGAAATAGTAGTCCTAATTCATCCATTCTTTTAGCGTGTTCGTGTTCCTTTCAAAGACTAAACGATGAGACGAATTTATTAACCCTAATTAATCCATGATTAGTAAATGTTTACTATAGCATCATAGACTAATTAGGTTAAGTTAGTTTGTCTTGTCATTTAGTACTTATCTATATACAGGTGCGAAGCCGGGGTTTAAGTTTTGGGGGACAAATCATATTGAGGGGAATGATAAAAAGTTTTTTACATTATTTACATCGTGATTAGCTAAGAAAATTAATGGCTCCTATAGAATTAGTGGAAGATTAAGGGGACATTGCTCCCCTCTGCCCCTCTTTGGCATCGCCCCTGTAGTTTTATAATTAGACTATACTTAATACTTCTAAATAACATCCAAACATCTGATGTGACTGAGACTAATATCTAAACACCCCCTAAGTTTAATCAAGTTTAGAGTGAACAATATTTGCATTTATATCTCTAAGAAGGTTTATTATATAAAATATATTTCATAGATAGCGTTCATCTAGAGCACAATATAATTTAGAAGGGAATGCATCATGTGCACATAAGGAATCCATATGCATATATACATGTATTAAGTCTGAATCTTTCATTCAACAATCAACGTTGAGTGTGCAGGGTCTTTTTGCACATAAGGGACCCATACACAGAATGGACTAGGGGTGGGCACTTTTTTTATCGTAAACCGAAAACCGAACCATACCGAACCGAACCAAAATTTCGGTTTTTTGATAGTTCGGTTCGGTTTTGGTTTTTACGTCTAAGAATTTTGGTATTCGATATCGTAATCAGTTTTCACCGTATACCGAACCAAAATACCAAAAAATCGAATACCAAACTTTATGAATTAATTTTTTTTGATTATGTGAACTAAATGTGTGATGTAATCAAATTGTTATTCACTTATTTGTATGTGATGTATATATGATATATCTTGAAATATTTATACCTATATAATTCTTACTTTTTAAAATTGTGTTTAATATGTTGTCTTGTAGCCTTCTTGAGTATAAGTTTGGTACTCGATTTTTACCAAAAAAACCAAAACCGAACTTATCGGTTTTTCATTTTCTAGAAAACGATCAGTTTCTAATATTTGAAAAACTGAAGTTTTTTAAAACCGAAAACCGAACCGAAGTTCCAAAAAAAACCGAATGCCCATCCCTAGAATGGACATCTCAACTATGCTATTTGTGTCGGTTAAAGTAGTTAAAATAATTTAAATTTAATTAGATTTATAGTGAATATTACCATACATTATGTTATAAAAAGATTTATTATAAAACATATTTTATATTTAATTAATGGTATTTATTCTGTACAATAAATATTAGTATTTATTCATATGATTTTGACTAAACTTAAAATTATCTGTTTTCTGAAAACAAAAATTATATTCTTCTACGGAGCAGTCAAAGTCATTATAATCTGCAACATAAGTGTAATTAGGAGCCAAGACGGTCAATGATTTCAAACGCGAAAATGGAAAAACAACATGAATGTAACATGAATACAAACTAAGCAAATAATTAGGAATGAAAATGAGATATATACGGACAAATAGTAGATCATCCTGTATTCTACACTAATGTATTTTAATCGGATTCAAGACTAGATACAGATAATTAGAAACAAAATGAATATGAATATATCGGGGTATTTACCGGGTAGTTCTTGCTTCGAATCCAACTCGAATTCGAAGTTGTATTATCCAGGTACTAATCGTTTCCGTCCAAATATAATAGCATCCGAACCTATATCTAAAAAAATGGATGTTTGTACTATCTTTATCTTATACCTGACCCGTTTACACCTTACAAATAATTGCATAACTTAAGAACATTACTAGAAATTTTTGTATTTTTGCCTCTACTCTATATTTTAATAATGATTTTATATATATTTTTTAAAAATTTTGTGATTACCTTCTTGATTTTAAAATAAAATTGTCGTTTACCTCTTATTTATAACACCGTGTAGGCCGGCCGAGTGGATTAAATGCAAAAGAGAAGATGTATCCTTTATAACCCTCACATATATCTGTTTTTTTATATAAAGAAGGATAAATATAGGGTACTAGTGTGTAGTGTGGACAGTCTCAACAATTTTTTTTCCGGTGCTCTATCTCCTTTCGCGTTTAAAATTGACTCTAGAAGGTTAATTTTTTTTCTGACTCGTACCTATATTTAAACTCTACTCTACGAACAATATAGTATATAGTACAAATAATGTTTTATATAACCATATGAATAAACTGCTAGACACGGTCTTAGAGGCGAGTGCAACCCCACGGCTTCCTCCCTCGTCGACGGCTAGGCTCTCCCTGCTCGTTGCTCGTCGTGTGGCCACCTCCAGCCAATTTCTTCTTACTAGTAATTATGCCTATCATCCACCCGCTACTTTTCTCCCTCACGCAAGCACTCTCCCTAGCCCTCGCTCCCCCTCCGACCCATTCTCGGCTCCTGTTGGGATATGCTTCGTCGCCGAAGATCCTGTAAGAAGAAACACCTTCGGTAGATCCTCTTAAAAGCAGTGCCGAAGCTATCATCCATAAAACTTCGGCATAGTGACATGTCTCAAGACGAAGGAGTGAACCAACTTAAAGATGAAATGACCAATCGACCCATGATAGCTTGTATTATGATTGTAAGCATTTGTAAAGGGCGTGAATGTAATTTCTCACAGGCTGCGCCCTGTGCCTATAAATAGATGAACAGTACCCCCGTACTGTTCACGGAATCTTGTAATCACTTGCACGCGACACTCGGATTATTGCCTTCTGCCAAGACGAAGGTATAAATGTGATTAAATGTTATGTTTTAATATTTGGGTTTATATGATGAATTATATGAATAAGTTTATATGTTTTGATATATTATTCTTTCATGTTTCATATTTCATATATTTTATCTTCTATTATTTCATAACCCCAATCACGAAGGTATAACCTTCGTGGACTTTTGTTTATGACCTTCATCCGAAGATCATTATACCCTTGAGGAAATAATGATTCAATTGACGAAGGGCATTAACACTCAATATTTTATGTTGCCTTGTTCTTAATTCGAAGCATTTGAAAACAAGTTCCCAACATTGGCGCCCACCTCCGGTAAACTCACGTCCACTTTTTGAGCTGATGGCTTCGTTCAACAACCAAGCTAAAGCTGTTTCGGCTACGAAGCTTGTAACACCCGGATTTTAGGGGTCCAAAACCCGGGGTTAACATAAACACCAGGTATGCTGGGACCAAGTCTCACACATATGATGTATAGTGGCACAGGATCGAATGTCACATCTTTATATATAACAGGAGTTCTATACAAAATAAATAATTACATTATAAGGAGACAACGGTCCAGCAACCCAAAGTTGACTGGGAGACGACGACCTAGACCTCTCACGAACTCATCGCAGCATCCCCATGAGCATCATCCTGCAGTACCTGGTCTTGACCTGTGGTGTATGTGAGACAGCAAAAGTGAGCTCACATACGTTCATCGCTCAACAAGTTGTGGGGAATAATGTGCATGCACTCGCCAAAGGTGGGAGCTCACGTGAAGTGTAAGGCTTACCAAAGAAGATGGTTAGAGCTGAGCATTGCTTTTAAAGTTGGTCAAAATTTTATTAGCAGTTACTAAGTATAAGTAAATACCAAACCCAATTAATTAGTAGAACAAAAGTAACAACTTCACCTGCAATGCAATGCATATGACAAATTGAGTTTAAGTTCCATAATTTAATCATGTGAGTGTCCGAGCTGCTCTTGACCGTGAGCACGGCTAGTATACCAGTTTTACACTCTACAGAGGTTGCGCATCTTTACCCACAAGTCGTGTATCCCATGTCGCCAGGGTTTGCAAGGCCCTTAGACACTACCGAGGTGAATGGCTAGGGATCCACTACGAGGCCTTTACAAAGTTCCACTAGCTTCCGAAAACCCGCTACAGTTTATAGGAAGATCCAGTGCAGGAATCCCTTGCAGGACCGCCATCGCAGCAAAATCCTCCCGAGGGCCTCCCTACACTGACCTCTCCCCTACTGCCCTTGCCCCTTTTGGGTAAGGTAGTCTTCCACTAGCTTTCCTAATTAATCAGCCAAGGGCGTCCCATTCCACCCTTGTGGTAGCACTGTTTTCCCGGGTGGTTCTCCATGTTCCAATTAACATAATGATCTTAACATGAACCATAAATAACAACTGATAACAAAAGTATAATCATGAATAGTGTAATCTTCATACCCAAAACCACATAAAGCACTAGCAAGTACTACCCAAAAAGTTCAGTGGTAAACAAGGTATAAAGATAGACAAACTAGGGTAACCTATTGGGTCCCATCAAAATTAACCTATGCAGATCATTATGATTAATCAGAACATGGCTGGGTAAAAAGAAGTGATCAAGGGCACAACTTGCCTGGGCCTTGAGAATCCAGGTACCAGGATGATCTTCAGGTGACACGTATCCTCACGCTAGTCGTAGCAATACAAACAAGCAGTGTATAGGCAAAATTAACATTACACCAAACATATATGCAAAATACATATTAATAATCTACATGATGAAATATGATCACAGGAACAAGAATTATTAATTTTGGAGTTATAGGTTTTAAGTTATGAATTTCCAAAGATTCTATGTGCTGATTACAAGATTAATTAAGATAACAATTTTAATGTGACTTTTATGTAAAACCAGTGGCACTGAATGATAAACAATAATATTATAAAATTATAGGAACTGGAATGGGCAAGTTTGGACTTCATATGAATTTTCTATGGATTATACAAGTTCTAGGGTTTATTTTTATATTAAAAATCGAATTCCCAATTCATTTTATCAATTTTAACTCTGTATTGGACTGGGCCTCCATTTCTGTGAACTACAGGGGGTTCGGTGCAAGTTTTCCAAGACACTGGAAACAGGGTCCCTGGATGGCGGGTTTATTTATTACTTCCCAGGGGGTTCTTTTGCAAAAGCGTGGCCGCGAAGGGGTAAGCTCAATTCTGGGCCGTTGGATCAATTCTGGACGGCCCGGATTAGATCTCTACTACTCGAAACGGTATGCGCTATGAGCCACTAGATCGAGATCTGATGGTCCAAATTTTATAAAACCCAAACCAACCATGACCGCCCGATTCGAAATCTACGGCCAACACTTTAACCCGACGAAATCAAGTCCGAGTCGTTCACTCACCAATCGACGGCTCGGGGTCGCTACCACGCGCCCGAATCCCACACATCCACTCGCAGATCAACGGCACCAGGTGCCTTCTTCCTTGCCGTGACGAACAACAGGAACGACGGCAACACGCAGCGAACGGCGAAGTCGGACCTGGGCGGCAGGGCCGCGGAGGTGTCGTCGGAGCCGGAGTTCACCCAAGCAAATCCATGGTTGTGCCCCGCACGGCATGGCGAAGAGGAACTTGAGCTGGGAGCTCCCGAGCTCGGCGGCGACGGATCTTGGTGCGTAGCTAAAAAGCATGAATGTCGAGGACGCAGGTGCTCGCGACATGGGGGAGAACCAGGGGCTCGTCCGCTGGTCACAGAGCCGGAGGGAGGAGGACGAAGGAGTGAGCAGTGGAGTCGCCGGACCTGGCAGGGAGCCATCCGCCGTAGGATGCTCACCATGGGAAGGCCATCTCGGTGAGCGCGCAAGGGTCAGAGGGCATGGCGCCCAAGCCTTCATTTATATGGAGGAGAGGAGGTCAATGGCGCTTGGATTGCGGATCGCGCACTGGTGAGGCGACCCAGGACGGTAACCTAGGCGCAGAAGACGGAGAGCAGCAGGAAAATCAGTTGGGGAGCTTCCGTCGCACCTGGCAGCGGCGGCGTATCCCAACTACCAGAGAAAGAAGAGGTTCCTGACCCCGCGGGCCCGCAGGTCATAGACTCCAAGGGAGGGTTGGCGCGTGTGAGGCTGGCGGGCGCCGGTGGACTGGTAAGGTGAGTGGGCCAGAAGTGAAGCCCAGTTCGGTTCCTTATTTCCTTTTTCTTTTTTTTTCTGTTTCATATTTTCATTTCCCCATTTCAACCCTAAGTTGAATTATGACTTTCAAACAATATTAGATGCATCAAAGTATCAAACAGAAATCTCACTATGACAAGGCAAGTATAAATTATTTATTTATATTGATTCCTTTGTGTTCGAAATTACTTTTATTCATTATCCTTTGGAAGAATATACACAAAGAAAAGAAAATCAAGTAATTCCCAAAACCCTTTTATGTAAATACGAGTACATGTATTTATTTATTTTATTATTTTACCTTATACGAATTTTAGGGCTTTACAAAGCTGGTGCTCCCGATAACAGGCGGTTCATGCTCAGAGCCGGCCAACAAGAAGCAGAAGAAGGAGGCCCAGAGAAGGGTACAACATGTTGGGGTGCAGGGACCCTTCATCAAGTCAAAATGGTCTCACATCCCAATTACCTTCTCCCAAGAAGACCTTCAACTCAAAGATTACCCTCACAATGATGCTATGGTCATATCTTGTGTCATGAAGGGATTTCTAGTCCACAATGTTCTGGTCGATACAGGCAGTGCAGCGGATATCATATTTGCTAAGGCCTTCAGACAGATGCAAGAGCCAAAGGATACGATCCATGATGCCACACACCCTCTCTGTGGTTTCGGAGGAAGGCAGATTGTAGCACTTGGCAAGATCACAATGCCAGTAACCTTCGGATTTGTCCACAATACAAGAACTAAACAGGTTATGTTTGATATTGTTGATATGGAATATCCTTACAATGCAATCATTGGTCGTGGAACACTCAATGCATTCGAAGCAATTCTTCATTCAACATATTTATGCATGAAGATACCTTTGGATCAAGGGTCCATTGCTATTCATGGAAGTTAGGAAGCTGCCAGAAAGGCTGAAGGAAATTGGACAGACTCAAAAGCAATCCACAATATAGATGGAGCCGAAGCTTGTGAACAGTATAAGTATAGAAGAGAGAAGGCTGCTTCGGCTAATCAGCCGAAGCCCATGCTTCTATGTGAAGATATAGCAGAGCAGAAGGTATTGCTGGGATCCCAATTATCTGAAGAGCAGGAGAAAACCTTGATAAGGTTTTTATTCAACAACAAAGATGTTTTTGCATGGTCAGCCAACGATCTCTGTGGTGTCAACAGGGACGTCATTGAACATTCACTCAATGTCGATCCATCCTTCTGACCCAGGAAACAAAAGCTTCAGAAAATGTCTGACGATAAAGCCGAAGGTGCTCGGAACGAAGTAAAAAGACTTCTCAGTGCTAGTGTCATCAGAGAAGTGAAATACCCAGAATGGCTAGCCAACACTGTTATGGTAAAAAAGGCCAATGGTAAATGGAGAATGTGCATTGATTTTACTGATCTGAACAAGGCTTGTCCAAAGGATGAGTTCCCATTACCAAGAATAGATTCTCTAGTAGATGCAGCAGCTTCGTCAGAGCTCATGAGTCTGCTAGATTGTTATTCAGGCTACCACCAAATCTGGATGAAGAAGGAAGATGAGCCAAAGACCAACTTCATAACCCCCAGTGGTACATATTGTTATCTTCGGATGCCTGAGGGGCTCAAGAATGCTAGGGGAAGCTTCAGCAGGATGACAGCCAAGGTCCTTCACTCTCAGATAGGTAGAAATGTGCTAACATATGTTGATGACATTATAGTGAAGAGCACGAAGCAAGAAAACCACATTACTGATCTACAGGAAACATTTGCTAATTTTAGGCAAGCTGGCCTGAAATTAAATCTAGAAAAATGTGTCTTCGGAGTGAAGAAGGGCAAGTTCCTTGGCTGTTTAGTTTCAACGAAGGGGATCGAAGCCAACCCAAGCAAGATCGAAGCTATCCTTCGAATGGAGCCACCAAGCACAGAGAAGGGGGCCCAACGGTTGACAAGAAGACTGACATCTTTGAATCGATTTATATCTAGATCAGCAGAAAGAAATTTACCATTCTTTGAAGTACTAAAGTCAGCTGAAGTTTTTCAATGGGGCCCAACTCAACAGAAAGCTTTCGAAGAGCTGAAGCAATATCTAATCGATTTAACAACATTAACTCCACCCAAGCTAGGGGCTCCATTGCTATTGTATGTGGCAGCTTCGCACTCTGCAGTGAGTGCGGCACTTGTACAAGAAAAGCTCAAAGGACAAGCTAAAAAGCAAGTCCCAGTATACTTTGTCTCTGAAGTTTTGATTTTATCAAAGAAAAACTATACAGAATTAGAGAAGGTGTTGTATGCTGTGTTAATGGCATCCAGGAAGCTTCGACATTATTTTCAAGCATATCACATAATTGTTCCTTCATCACAACCCCTGAAGGATATCATGAGGAATAGAGAAGCTACTGGAAGGATTGGCAAATGGGTCGCGGAGCTTAATGAATTCACTATTGACTACGTGCATAGATCTTCAAATCAATCTCAAGCGCTAGCAGATTTTATCGATGATTGGACGCCAGGGGCTCACGAAGAAGGGACAAGCAAAGATGTCGAAGCTTGGACATTGTTTTGCGATGGTTCTTGGGGAGCCTTCGGTGTAGGAGCAGCTGCGGTCCTAGTGGCACCTTCGAAAGTCAAAACATGTTATGCAGTAAAACTGGATTTCAGTTGCACAAATAATATTGCTGAGTACGAAACACTTCTATTGGGGCTTCGGAAACTAAGGGCAATGGGAATAAGAAGGGCCATCCTAAAGACTGATTCTCAAGTTATTGCTGGCCATGTGGATAAAAGCAGCAAGGCATGAGATCCGAAGCTTGAAAAATATCTGGATGCAGTTCGAAGGTTGGAAGCTTCCTTCGAAGGTTTTTCTGTCAAGAATATTCCAAGAGGTGAAAATGAGCATGCAGATTTGCTAGCCAAATCAGCGGCTCAAGGGCTCCCACTACCCTCTGAAGTATTTTTTGAAACAATAAAAGCACCTTCAGTTGAGCTCATGGAGAGAGCAGTGCTTACTATTTCTCCAGTACACAGTGAAGACTGGAGAACTGAAATAATATCTTTCCTCCAAGGCAATTGTATTTCAAGTGACGAAGCTTATAACAAGAGAATGGAGGCAAGAACAAGACCATATGTGTTAATAGAAGGGGAATTGTATAAACATGGAGTTTGTTCACCACTCCTTAAGTGTTTATCAAGAACTAAAGGTATGGAATTAATGAAAGAGATACATGCAGGTCTATGTAGATCTCATATTGGATCTAGGCCCTTGTTGGGAAAAGTTTTTCGACAAGGATTTTATTGGCCGAAGGCAGCTTTGGATGCAGCAGAATTAGTCCAAAAATGTGAAGGATGTCAAAAATGTGCAAGAGACCAGAAGCAACCTTCATCCCTCACTCAATTAATACAGCCCACTTGGCCGTTGCAAAGGTGGGGCCTCGATTTGCTAGGCCCACTTCCACCATCACAAGGAAATCTAAAATATGTTGTGGTGGCGGTAGAGTATTTTTCCAAGTGGATTGAGGCGAAGCCTTTAGCCACAATAACTTCGGTCACTGTCCAAAAATTCTTTTGGCAAAACGTTGTTTGTCGCTTCGGAGTACCGAAGGCTATTACTGTAGACAATGGAACAGAGTTCGATGCTGAAGCTTTCAAGGAATTCTGTGAACAAATTGGCACGAAGATTCATTTTGCATCGGTCAGACATCCGGAGTCAAATGAACTTGTTGAAAGAGCCAATGGCATTATAATGACGAGAATAATGAAGTTAATCTTCAATCAGCCTAGAGGAAAGTGGCCAGATGAATTGATCAAAGTGGTGTGGAGCCACAACACAACAATATCAAGGTCAACAGGTTTTACACCATTCAAACTATTGTTTGGTGACGAAGCAATCACCCTAGAAGAAGCTAAGGCAGGATAAATAAGAACAGTGGCTTCGGCAGAAGACGAAGCTGATTATTCTGTGGCAAAAGATGCTATAGAAGGGATCAGGCTTCAGGTCGTGGAGAATATCAATAAATACCAAGCCGAAACAATAAAATGGCATGACAGAAAAGTTCAGCTAAAGAGCATTGAACCAGGACATTTGGTACTTCGGAGAGTGGCCAACCCAGATACAGTAGGCAAGTTACAGCTCAAGTGGGAAAGACCTTTTCTGGTAGTATCTTCGTCAAGGCCCGGTTCCTACAGATTGAAGAATATGGACGACAACGACATTTCTAGATCTTGGAATGCGGATGAGCTTCAGCGATATTATGTCTAGCTTGATGTAATCTTTTTTTTCTATGGTACCATTTTCCTTTCCAAAGGGGGAGAAAGGTTTTTAATGGGGCCACAACATGTAATTTCTCTTTTTCTTATTCAGCTCTACGAGAGCAAAATCCCTCAAATATGTAAATGTAAAAACTGAGCATGCACCATCGAGTGCAGGGAAAAAGGAAAAAACAGGGAGAAGCTCGAAAGTCGTCCCTAAGGGGATGCAGAGCACGACGAAGCTACAAAAAGCTGTTCCTAAGGGAGCGCAGCGTAAGTTTTCTGTTCAAAAGTCGTTCCCAAGGGAATGCAGAGCTTACAGCGAAAAGTCAACGCTGATACCGCCGAAATATAAGGCGAAGCGCGAAAAGTCAACGCGATACCGCCAAAATAGAAGGCGAAGAAGTTCAAAAGATGTTCCTAAGGGGATGCAGAACTTATAGCGAAAAGTCAGCGCTGATACACCGAAAAATAAGCGGTGAAGCCAAAAAATAAACGGCAAAGAGACTTCGGTCATTCTCAAGGGAATGAAGGCTATGGTTGTGGCTTCGTATGCGTGTGTTTGGACATTCATTTGCACGACACATTACATCATACATTTGCATTCATAAACATTCATCTAGACATACATAGGATCATCATCATCATAACACAGGCGGGTGCTTCGGCTCTAAAGATAAGGCTTCGGAAAACAGAAAAAGAAGCAGTTTCATGCTTCGTTGTGTACGAAAAGAAGGGAAGGTGTTTTTTCGCCTTCGGCTCAAAAAATGCTAGTTTCGTCCACAGCAAAGCAGTTCAATACATGCACAAAAAGGTAAAGATATATTACAAAGTATGCATAAATTTACAGAATTAGTATATGATTCTTAAATTACAAAGATTTTTTATAATGATATTACAAGATTTTTCTCTAGAATTTTTCTAGCAACGTCTTCAGCTTTGACATCATTCAGCTTCGGATCATCTGAGCTTCGGATCACCTGTCAAGCTTCAGCTCATTTTTCTTCAGCATCATCATCCTGTACATATTAAAACAGTATGAGAGAAGTGCAGACTTCAAGGAGAAGGTAAAATAATAGGCATAATTTTTTTACCGGCTTAAGGTGGCTTCGAGCTTCGTCGCCAGCCATTTTTCGCCCGCCTTTTACCCAAATTTGAGTTATGAATCTGTTCCCTATACTCCGAGCTAGGCTAGGGATATCAATTAAATCTGTCGGAGATAAGCTAAAATTTGGTCTGTTGACAATTTTTCCATGTTCACAGCCAGATTTTATGAAGGCAACAGCAGTGCCCCGAGAAGCTAGCAGAGCGCAGAAATCGGTGTGTCCACCTATAACTTCGTCAAGTGCGTCAACTTCGCCCTCAATATGTTCGAAGGTTTCCGGCAGGTTCTCAACCGAAGGACTGAATTTCTCAGCACCGGCTCCGACCGAGTTGAAAACTTGTTTTAGCCGCTACAGGCACCGGTTGCTGAAGTCCACGCATTTTTCTTGAAGTTCTTTCAGTGATTTCCGCAAATTTGAATTTTCTCGGCTTCAGCTTCGAGTTTGGCTTTGAAAATTTTCTTTTCCGTGGAAAGTTCACTATTCAATCTAGCAATTTTGGCCTGGGCTTCTGCCAATGAACCTTCCATGGTTCGAAGTATGAAGTCTTTCTTTTCCAGAGTAGCCTCATGGTCTTTTATCTTCTTCTCCAGGCCCTCAATTATAACTTCGTTCTTTTTGTCCTCGAAGTCTTGCTGCATCCTCAGGACTTTGCTTAGTGGTAAGCTCTGATAACATAAGCTTCATCAGAAAACAATCTTCATATTAAAAACAATAAAAAGTTAAGAATTTTACCTTAAAGTTAGCATAAAATAGGCTACCGGCGATATGTTGCCGCCGGTACCTGCTGAGGTCTGCTTCAACCTTCGGGAGGCCAACACTCTTTGATATAGTGCCGACAATCTTCGCCCCAGTGTGGTCCCGAAGGCATCCTAAGCTTTCTTCGTTAACTCCCCCGAAGAGTAGTGCACCTGGTCTGTATCCACAAGATATAGCGTACTCTTTCAGTTCTTCTTTTTCAGCCTTCGACAATTCTTGCCCAAGTATATCTCGGAAGTTGAAGTCCTCTTCTTCCGAAATATCCTCGGCTTTCTCCTTTCCTTTTCCAGCCACTGTGCCCGGGATCTCTTCAGCGGCTGCAGCAGCTTCTTCCGCGGCCGCATCTAGAAGCATTGTATCAATTTTAGAGAGCGTGGCATCTAGATTCACATCTTCAGCGATTTCAGTTTCGGCACTTTCGGCTTCGGCGGGTACAACTTCGGCAGCAGCAGAGCTCTCAATAGCTGGAATCTTTGACGCCGATGCTAGCGGCGGCGTCTGCTCGATAACTTCAACTACATGAATAATTCTTTGTTTTTTCGGCTCATCTGGCTTCTTCGCTGCCGAAGGCTCCTTTTCCTTCTGAAAAAGCTTCGTCAGATGTGGCTGAAAGGGAAATAGGCTTACACCTTTTCCTAAATAGATTTTGGTGGTTGAATTGCCCAACACAAATATTTGGACTAACTAGTTTGCTCTAGATTATAAGTTTTACAGGTGTCAAAGGTTCACAACAAGCCAATAAAAAGACCAAAGATGGGTTCAAATAAAGAGAGCTAAAGAAATCCCAAAGGCACCCTGGTCTGGCGCACCGGACTGTCCGGTGCACCACCGGACTGTGTCCGGTGCACCAGAGAACTCGACGCTGAACTCCTCACCTTTGGGAAAATCAGAGGGCGCTCCGCTATAATTCACCGGACCGTCCGGTGACGCACCGGACAGTGTCCGGTGGCGCACCGAACTGTCTGGTGTGCTAGCAGAGCAACGGCTACTTCAAGCGCAACGGTCGACTGCAACGCATTTAATGCGCGCCTGCGCGCGCAGAGGTCAGAGCACGCGCAGTTGTGAAAGGGAAATGTGCCCTTGGGCCATTTCTAAGTATTTTGGTGATTTAGTGCCCAACACAGGTGCCTAATTGTAAAATGGTGGACAAAGTACAAATCAAGATTAAAGGTATGTTTCTAAGCCTTAGTACATTGGTTTTGAATACTAATATACTTGTCTAAGTGTTAGAAACAGAAAAAAAAGAAGAAGAGAAAAAGACTTGGCTGTGTACAGCCAAGAGTCAGTTCGGTCTGGAGCACCGGACAGTGTCCGGTGCGCCAGGCTGACTCGGCGCGAACAGGCCGCTCTCGGGAATTCGCCGACGGCGTACGGCTAAAATTCACCGGACTGTCCGGTGTGCACCGGACTGTCCGGTGAGCCAACGGTCGGCCGGGCCAACGGTCGGCCGCGCAATCTGCGCGGGACACGTGGCCGAGCCAACGGTCGGAAGACGGCACCGGACTGTCCGGTGTGCACCGGACATGTCCGGTGCGCCAACGGCTCCAGATCTGCCAACGGTCTGCAACGGTCGGCTTCGCTGTTTAAGGAAACAAATCGGGCACCGGACAGTGTCCGGTGTGCACCGGACTGTCCGGTGCCCCCGACGACAGAAGGCAAGGATAGTCTTCCAGATTTGCTCTCAACGGCTCCTAGCTGCCTTGGGGCTATAAAAGGGCCCCCTAGGCGCATGGAGGAGATACACAAGCAACCTTTGAGCATTCTTGATCATCCACACTCAGTCTTTGCACATTCGTTTGTCATTCTAAGTGATTCGAGCTCCGTTCTAGTGAGAACTTTGTGATACTCTTGTGAGCTCGATTCTTGGCCGTGTGTGTGCGCGTTTCGCTGTGGATTTGTGTGTGTTGCTTCCCTCCCTTACTCTGTGCTTCTTTGTGATCATATACTTGTAAGGGCAAGAGACTCCAATTTGTGGAGATTCCTTGCAAACGGGATAGTGAAAGGCAAAACAAAACACCATGGTATTCAAGTGGGTCTTTGGACCGCTTGAGAGGGGTTGATTGCAACCCTCATCCGTTGGGACGCCACAACGTGGAGTAGGCAAGCGTTGGTCTTGGCCGAACCACGGGATAAACCACTGTGTCACCTCTGTGCTTGATCTCTTGTGGTATTGTGTTTTGTTGAGACTTCTCTTTAGCCACTTGGCAATCATTGTGCTAACACTTAACAAGTTTTTGTGGCTTAAGTTTTAAGTCTATTCAGGATCACCTATTCACCCCCCCTCTAGGTGCTCTCAATTGGTATCAGAGCCGTTCTCTTCACAAAAGGGACTAACCGCCCGAAGAGATGGATCCTAAGGGGAAGGGAATTGTGATCAACGACAAAGAGAAGGAATCCTTCGTCAACGAGCCGAAGGACGACAAGCCTACCGACTCCGGCTCGGGCCATAGACGGAAGGAAGGGAAGAAGAAGAAGACGAGGCGCATCAAGGAGATCATCTACTACGACGATAGTGATGAATCCACTTCTTCCCAAAAGGACGACGACAACGACTACAAAAAGACGGTCAATTCGAACTTTTCATTTGATTATTCTCGTATTCAACATAGTTCGAATTCGCATTTGCTTTCCATTCCTCTTGGCAAACCTCCACACTTCGATGGGGAGGACTACGGATTTTGGAGTCACAAAATGCGTAGTCACTTATTCTCTCTCCATCCAAGCATATGGGAGATTGTAGAGAATGGAATGAAATTTGATAGCTCGGATAGCCCTTTGCTTATAAATGAACAGATCCATAGAAATGCACAAGCTACTACTGTTCTCTTAGCATCCTTGTGCAGGGAAGAGTACAACAAGGTGAGCGGCTTGGACAATGCCAAGCAAATATGGGACACCCTCAAGATCTCTCACGAGGGGAACGACATCACCATGCTCACCAAGATGGAGTTGGTGGAGGGCGAGCTTGGACGATTCGCCATGATAAGGGGAGAGGAGCCAACTCAAACGTACAACCGGCTCAAGACCCTTATCAACAAAATAAGGAGCTACGGAAGCACGCGATGGACGGACCACGACGTCGTCCGCCTAATGCTAAGGTCCTTCACCGTTCTTGATCCTCATCTCGTGAACAATATTCGTGAGAATCCCAGGTACACGATGATGACGCCCGAGGAAGTACTTGGAAAATTTGTAAGCGGGCGGATGATGATCAAGGAGGCAAGATACGTCGACGAAGCGTTGAACGGTCCAATCCACGAACATCAACCCATTGCTCTCAAGGCAACAAGGAGCAAGGAGTCGCTACCTAGCAAGGTGGCGCAAGTTGAGGCGGCCGGGCTCAATGATGAAGAGATGGCTCTCATCATCAAGAGATTCAAGACGGCGCTAAATGGTCGCAAGGGGCAGACAAGCAAGACCAAGACAAAGGGGAAGCGCTCATGCTTCAAATGTGGTAAGGTTGGTCATTTTATTGCTAACTGTCCCGAAAATGATAGTGACCAGGAGCAAGGGAAAAACGGGAAGAGAGAAAACAAGAAAGTTTACAAGAAGGCCAAAGGTGAAGCACACCTTGGAAAGGAGTGGGACTCGGATTGCTCTTCGTCCGACTCCGACGACGAAGGACTCGCCGCCACTGCCTTCAACAAATCGGCTCTCTTCCCCCACGAGCATCACACTTGCCTCATGGCAAGGGAGAAGAAGGTAATCACTAGTAATGCTAATACTTATGATTCTTCTAGTGATGATGAGTCTAGCGAGGATGAAATAGATTATTCTAGTTTATTCAAGGGATTGGATAGAACTAAGATAGCTAAGATTAATGAATTGATTGATGCCTTGAATGAAAAGGATAGAATTTTAGAAAAACAAGAAGATCTTTTATATGAAGAGCATGATAAATTTGTTAGTGCACAAAATTCACTTGCTCTAGAAGTTAAAAGAAATGGAATTCTTTCTTGTGAACTTTCTACTTGTAATGAAACCATTTCTTCTTTAAAAGGTGAAATTAATGTTTTAACCGCTAAACTAGAAGTAGCAAGTAACTCTTGTGTTGAAAATGTTACAATTTGCACTAGGTGTAAGGATTTTGATGTTAATGCTTGTAGTGAACACCTAGTTTCAATTTCAAAACTTAATGATGAATTGGCTAGTCTTAATGCTCAACTTAAGACTAGCAAGAGTGAAGTTGATAAAATAAAATTTGCAAGGGATGCCTACACGGTTGGTAGACACCCCTCAATTAAGGATGGTCTTGGCTTCAAGAGAGAGGCCAAGAACTTAACAAGCCATAAGACTCCCATCTTCGTCAAGGAGAAAGGGAAGGCCCCTATGGCTAGTGGTGCTAAAAAGAACCATGCTTTCTTATACCATGATAGGAGACATGCTAGAAATGCTTATAATGATTTTGATTCACATGTTTATGATTCTCATGCCATGTTTGCTTCTAGTTCTTCCTATAAGCATGATAGAGATATGTGTAGGAGAAATGTTGTGCATATGCCTAGGAGAAATTTTGCTCATGTTCCTAGAAAAGTTATGAACAAACCTTCTACCATTTATTATGCTTGCAATGCTCCCTTTGCTATTTATAGAAAGGGTGAGAAGGTAATTGCTAGGAAGTTAGGGGCAAGATGCAAGGGAGATAAAACTTGCATTTGGGTCCCTAAGGATATTTGTGCTAACCTTGCAGGACCCAACATGAGTTGGGTACCTAAGACCCAAGCCTAAATTTGCCTTGCAGGTTTATGCATCCGGGGGTTCAAGCTGGATTATCGACAGCGGATGCACAAACCATATGACGGGGGAGAAGAAGATGTTCACCTCCTACGTCAAAAATAAGGATTCCCAAGATTCAATTATATTCGGTGATGGGAATCAAGGCAAGGTAAAAGGGTTAGGTAAAATTGCAATTTCTAATGAGCACTCAATCTCAAATGTGTTTTTAGTTGAGTCTCTTGGTTACAATTTGCTATCTGTTAGTCAACTGTGCAATATGGGATATAATTGTTTATTTACAAATGTAGATGTGTCTGTCTTTAGAAGATGTGATGGTTCACTAGCTTTTAAGGGTGTACTAGACGGCAAGCTTTACTTAGTTGATTTTGCAAAAGAAGAGGCCGGTCTAGATGCATGCTTAATGGCTAGGACTTGCATGGGCTGGCTGTGGCATCGCCGCTTAGCACATGTGGGGATGAAGAACCTCCACAAGCTTCTAAAGGGAGAACACGTGATAGGTCTAACAAATGTTTATTTCGAAAAAGATAGACCTTGTGCAGCTTGTCAGGTAGGTAAACAAGTGGGAGGAGCACATCACAGCAAGAATGTGATGACCACGTCAAGACCTCTGGAGCTGCTGCATATGGACCTCTTCGGACCCGTCGCCTATCTAAGCATAGGAGGAAGTAAGTATGGTCTAGTTATTGTTGATGACTTTTCCCGCTTCACTTGGGTGTTCTTTTTGCAGGATAAGTCTGAAACCCAAGGGACCCTCAAGCGCTTCCTCAGGAGAGCTCAAAATGAGTTTGAGCTCAAGGTGAAGAAGATTAGGAGCGACAACGGGTCCGAGTTCAAGAACCTTCAAGTGGAGGAGTTTCTTGAGGAGGAAGGGATCAAGCACGAGTTCTCCGCTCCCTACACACCACAGCAAAATGGTGTGGTAGAGAGGAAGAACAGGACGCTAATCGACATGGCAAGGACGATGCTTGGAGAGTTCAAGACCCCCGAGTGCTTTTGGTCGGAAGCTGTGAACACGGCTTGCCACGCCATCAACAGGGTCTATCTTCATCGACTCCTCAAGAAGACTTCGTATGAGCTACTAACCGGTAACAAACCCAATGTATCGTACTTTCGTGTATTTGGGAGCAAGTGCTACATTCTAGTGAAGAAGGGTAGAAATTCTAAGTTTGCTCCCAAAGCTGTAGAAGGGTTTTTATTAGGTTATGATTCAAATACAAAGGCGTATAGAGTCTTCAACAAATCATCGGGTTTGGTTGAAGTCTCTAGCGACGTTGTATTTGATGAGACTAATGGCTCTCCAAGAGAGCAAGTTGTTGATTGTGATGATGTAGATGAAGAAGATGTTCCAACGGCCGCTATACGAACCATGGCGATTGGAGACGTTCGGCCACAGGAACAAGATGAACGAGATCAACCTTCTTCCTCAACAACGGTGCATCCCCCAACTCAAGACGATGAACAGGTTCATCAAAAGGAGGCGTGTGATCAAGGGGGAGCACAAGATGATCATGTGATGGAGGAAGAAGCGCAACCGGCACCTCCAACCCAAGTTCGAGCGATGATTCAAAGGGATCATCCCGTCGACCAAATTCTGGGTGACATTAGCAAGGGAGTAACAACTCGGTCTCGACTAGTTAATTTTTGTGAACATTACTCTTTTGTCTCCTCTATTGAGCCTTTCAGGGTAGAGGAGGCCTTGCTAGATCCGGATTAGGTGTTGGCCATGCAGGAGGAACTTAACAACTTCAAGCGCAATGAAGTTTGGACGCTGGTGCCTCGTCCCAAGCAAAATGTTGTGGGAACCAAGTGGGTTTTCCGCAACAAACAGGACGAGCACGGGGTGGTGACGAGGAACAAGGCTCGACTTGTGGCAAAAGGTTATGCCCAAGTCGCAGGTTTGGACTTTGGGGAGACTTTTGCTCCTGTGGCTAGGCTAGAATCAATTCGTATCTTGCTAGCATATGCCGCTCACCATTCTTTCAGGTTGTACCAAATGGATGTGAAGAGCGCTTTCCTCAACGGGCCGATCAAAGAGGAGGTGTACGTGGAGCAGCCCCCTGGCTTCGAGGATGAACGGTACCCCGACCACGTGTGTAAGCTCTCTAAGGCGCTCTATGGACTTAAACAAGCCCCAAGAGCATGGTATGAATGCCTTAGAGATTTCTTAATTGCTAATGCTTTCAAGGTTGGGAAAGCCGATCCAACTCTTTTCACTAAGACTTGTGATGGTGATTTGTTTGTGTGCCAAATTTATGTCGATGACATAATATTTGGTTCTACTAACCAAAAGTCTTGTGAAGAGTTTAGCAGGGTGATGACGCAGAAATTCGAGATGTCGATGATGGGCGAGTTGAACTACTTCCTTGGGTTCCAAGTGAAGCAACTCAAGGACGGCACCTTCATCTCCCAAACGAAGTACACGCAAGATCTGCTAAAGAGGTTTGGGATGAAGGACGCCAAGCCCGCAAAGACGCCGATGGGAACCGACGGACACACCGACCTCAACAAAGGAGGTAAGTCCGTTGATCAAAAAGCAAAGCGGTCCATGATAGGTTCTTTGCTTTACTTATGTGCTAGTAGACCGGATATTATGCTTAGTGTATGCATGTGTGCTAGATTTCAATCCGATCCTAAGGAGTGTCACTTGGTGGCAGTGAAGCGAATTCTTAGATATTTAGTCGCTACGCCTTGCTTCGGGATCTGGTATCCAAAGGGGTCTAACTTTGACTTGATTGGGTACTCAGATTCCGACTATGCTGGATGTAAGGTCGATAGGAAGAGTACATCGGGGACGTGCCAATTCTTAGGAAGGTCCCTGGTGTCATGGAACTCTAAGAAACAAACCTCCGTTGCCCTATCCAGGCTGACTCGGCGCGAACAGGCCGCTCTCGGGAATTCGCCGACGGCGTACGGCTAAAATTCACCGGACTGTCCGGTGTGCACCAGACTGTCCGGTGAGCCAACGGTCGGCCGGGCCAACGGTCGGCCGCTCAATCTGCGCGGGACACGTGGCCGAGCCAACGGCTAGAAGAAGGCACCGGACTGTCCGGTGTGCACCGGACATGTCCGGTGCGCCAACGGCTCCAGATCTGCCAACGGTCTGCAACGGTCGGCTTCGCTGTTTAAGGAAACAAATCGGGCACCGGACAGTGTCCGGTGTGCACCGGACTGTCCGGTGCCCCCGACGACAGAAGGCAAGGATGGCCTTCCAGATTTGCTCTCAACGGCTCCTAGCTGCCTTGGGGCTATAAAAGGGGCCCCTAGGCGCATGGAGGAGAGACACAAGCAACCTTTGAGCATTCTTGATCATCCACACTCAGTCTTTGCGCATTCGTTTGTCATTCTAAGTGATTCGAGCTCCGTTCTAGTGAGAACTTTGTGATACTCTTGTGAGCTCGATTCTTGGCCGTGTGTGTGCGCGTTTCGCTGTGGATTTGTGTGTGTTGCTTCCCTCCCTTACTCTGTGCTTCTTTGTGATCATATACTTGTAAGGGCAAGAGACTCCAATTTGTGGAGATTCCTTGCAAACGGGATAGTGAAAGGCAAAACAAAACACCGTGGTATTCAAGTGGGTCTTTGGACCGCTTGAGAGGGGTTGATTGCAACCCTCGTCCGTTGGGACGCCACAACGTGGAGTAGGCAAGCGTTGGTCTTGGCCGAACCACGGGATAAACCACTGTGTCACCTCTGTGCTTGATCTCTTGTGGTATTGTGTTTTGTTGAGACTTCTCTTTAGCCACTTGGCAATCATTGTGCTAACACTTAACAAGTTTTTGTGGCTTAAGTTTTAAGTCTATTCAGGATCACCTATTCACCCCCCCCCTCTAGGTGCTCTCAAGTTGGTGCACCGGACAGTCTACAGGAGATGTCCGGTGCACCACCGGACAGCCCAGAGGCCCCACAAGTCAGAGCTCCAATGGTCGAACCCTAATGGCCGGGTGACGTGGCTGGCGCACCAGACAGTGTCCGGTGGCGCACCGGACTGTCCGGTGCGCCCGTCGACAGCAGCCTCCACCAAACGGCTAGTTTGGTGGTTGGGGCTATAAATACCCCCAACCACCCCACATTCAATGGCATCCAAGTTTCTACACTTCTACACCTTACAAGAGCTATAGCATTCAATACAAGACACACCAAAGAGATCAAATCCTCTCCCAACTCCACACAAAGCTTTAGTGATTAGAGAGAGAGATTTCTTGTGTTCATTTGAGCTTTTGCGCTTGGATTGCTTCTTTTCTTTCTCATTTTTCTTGTGGCCAAACTCAATTGTAACCAAGGCAAGAGACACAAATTGTGTGGTGGTCCTTGCGGGGACTTAGTGTCCTGTGTGATTGAGAAGAGAAGCTCACTCGGTCTAAGTGACCGTTTGAGAGAGGGAAAGGGTTGAAAGAGACCCGGTCTTTGTGACCACCTCAACGGGGAGTAGGTTTGCAAGAACTGAACATCGGTAAAACAAATCCTTGTGTCTCATTCCTTATTTGCTTGCGATTTATTTTTCACCCTCTCTCTCGGACTCGATTATATTTCTAAACGCTAACCCGACTTGTATTTGTGATTAACTTTGTAAATTTCAGTTTTGCCCTATTCACCCCCCTCTAGGCGACTTTCAATTGGTATCAGAGCCCGGTGCTTCATTAGAGCCTAACCGCTCGAAGTAATGTCGGGAGATCATGCCAAGAAGGAGATGGAGACCGGCGACAAGCCCGCTACAAGCCACGGGAAGGCTTCATCAGAAGAGTCCCGCAACAAGGGGAAGAAGAAGGAATCCTCTTCCCACAAGTCGCATCGGAGTGGGGACAAGAAAAAGAAGATGAGGAAAGTGGTCTACTACGAGACCGATTCTTCATCGCCATCCACCTCCGGCTCCGACGCGCCATCCATTACTTCTAAGCGCCATGAGCGCAAGAAGTATAGTAAGATTCCCCTACGCTACCCCCGTATTTCAAAGCGTACTCCTTTACTCTCCGTTCCATTAGGCAAACCACCGGTTTTTGACGGTGAAGATTATAATATATGGAGTGACAAAATGAGGCATCATCTAACCTCACTCCACACAAGCATTTGGAATGTTGTTGAGTTTGGTGTACAGGTACCATCCGTAGGGGATGAAGACTACGACTCGGACGAAGTGGCCCAAATCCACCACTTTAACTCCCAAGCCACCATTATACTCCTCGCCTCTCTAAGTCGAGAGGAGTATAATAAGGTGCAAGGGTTAAAGAGTGCGAAGGAAATTTGGGACGTACTCAAGACCGCGCACGAAGGAGACGAGGTGACAAAGATCACCAAGCGGGAGACGATCGAGGGGGAGCTCGGTCGCTTCATGCTTCACCAAGGGGAGGATCTGCAAGCTATGTTGAAAGTAGCCTAGAGGGGGGGTGAATAGGCTACACCTGAAAATTTTCACTAAAAACTTCAAGATAGGTTAAATTAAAGTTGCACTGGTGCAAACCGGTTCAGTCGATTTTAATTACAACTGAACAAGTTTGAACCTGCTCAACTTAAATTAGGTAATCTGTTAAGCAAATACGAAGTAGTGAAGAATATAGCTAAAGACTTGCCCTACACAAAATCTGCTAGAATGAATAATATGAACCAACCACCGAATATAAAGCGCTTAACAAGAACACACAGGAACACACAATATAACCCGAGGTTCGGCAACCACCACAAAGGTGTCCTACTCCTCGTTGAGGAACCCACAAAGGGCCGAGTCTTTTCCAACCCTAATCCTCCACAAGCCGACCACAAAGGTCAAGGCAATCTCTTCTCAAATCAGCTCAAAGAGCGGGAGATACAAACTTCTTGGGGTCGTCCACAAATTTGGAGACTCCCAAGCAACCTCTAACCGCCAAGGAACACGAGGTTCCAAGAGTAACAAATCTGCACAAGGTTAAGTTTGCAACGAGCTCAAGAACAAAGAGAAAAGGAGAATCAAGATGAAATTGACAGCGAGTTCGATCGAGTTCACCTCACATCAAGGTTCCTTCAAATGATTGAAGGAGATGTGATTGCGGGTGTGAAAGGTGAAATGAATGCGCTTGTTTGAAGGTTGGTCAGCCAAGAATTCGTGGGAGAGGCAGAAGTAAATGAGAGAGAGAGTGTGAGGGGGTATATAAAGGATCCCCCAAAAGCTGGCAGCCGTTGGGAGAAAAAGAGTAAAAACCGGTTGAACCGGTTTTCAGACCGGTTGAACCGGTTTCTACCAGGGGGATCCCGGTCCACTGAGCTACTCAGCCGGAGACTCAACCGGTTTCAAAACCGGCTAAGTAAGGAAAAAATTCGACTCAACCGGTTTTAGAAAAATATCTGCTGTGACTTTTCTGACAGCTCTAACTGTCAGGCAGGTCAGAGTAGAGGTGGCAGGTGAACAGTACCAAAACCGGTTGAACCGGTTTCAGGACCGGTTGAACCGGTTTTGGGGGCTGAAACCAAATTTTGAGTATTTTGAAGAGAACAAAAGTGGAGTCTTTGTGGGAAGTAAAATTTGTTTTTCTCAAGGGCATTCATGATCTGGAAAAATGTTCTCCAAGATGTTTTTCAAAAGATTTTGAACTTGGCTCGTTGCACAACTTACTTAACCGTCGCAGATCCCTCTTAATTGTACGGCGATTCCTATGACTCAAGAATTATAAATTTAGCACCGCCGTTGTTTCTAAGCACTTGGAGCACGCCATTTGATGTGGAATTTTAAATCCGCTGTGCTTTATACTTTTATGCTCGTAAGATTTGTGCTTCTCCTGTCTGTAGAATTTCTGTGTACATACTAGGAGCAAACTTGTTAGAATCTCAGTTTCTTTTGTCATTAATCACCAAAACCCTCAATTAGGGTTGATTGCACTTACAATCTCCCCCTTTTTGGTGATTGATGCCAAAACAAACTGGAATAGAAATAAGAATTGAAAGTTACAAGTACTTGCGACATAAAATCTTTTGTGTATGTGTAGCTCCCCCTAAATATGTGCATGAGTTTTGCGAAATTAACATTGACTTGACATGTCAATTTGCAACATATTTAGAGAGAAAACAATCAACGCCATACACAAAACAATGAGGTATGAAACATAATTAGATAGAGAGAGTAAAAAATTACACATTCAGGCTCATTAATGCATAGCATATGATATCAAAAATTCTACTGCTATTACAATAATGAGAACTCATCTCATCACATCATAAAAGAGTTTATGGCTTAGAGCCATGCATGCATCATAAATAGTTATTACAGACCGATTGTTCATTACAAAAAAATAAAGGGTACTGCATAAAGGGTACTGCCAGGGTACTGCATAAAGGGTACTGCCAGGGTACTGCATAAAGGGTACTGCCATAATAAACCTTCTCCCCCTTTTTGGCAACAAGAACCAAAAAGAGAGAGACGCCAGTCCAATGATCACCAGTTGGGAGGAGGATGATGAGGAGCAAAGAGGTGGTGCGCCAGGTCAGAGGCAAAGTGTTCCTCCCCAGACTGAGGAGCACTGCCAGAAGGATCCTGGGGCGGAGGGTAAGAGGACGATTGGCCCGGATCCCCGTGATACGGAGGCGGGACAAACTGCTCGCGATCATCAAAATAAGTTTCTTCTTCTTCGTCGACGTCGTCTGCAGTCGAAAAGGGCACCCCGTATGCCTGCTGGTACCACTCGTTGATCTCCGGAGGAGGAGGATGGAGAGGTACATCAGGAGAGCGGGGAGCGAAGGGAGTACCCAAAGAGGAAGCTTGACGACGTAGGTTGTCATCAGTCTCCCGCTGACGTCGAGCCACCTCATGGACATCCGCAGCTATGTTCCGGCACATGGAGAAGAATGCCGCAAACCCATGGGCCAAGCGGGCCCCCATCCCTCGGCCACGACCTCGACCACGACCACGACCACGTGGCGTGGGAGATACGCGGCCAGGGGAAGGGCGCGAGGCACCGGCAGCAGCAGCAGGACCAGCAGACGGACCCGCGGATGTATGAGCACGAGAACTAGAGGGGGCTTTCCTGAGGCGCCCTGCTGGATTGTTGGGATCAATCCAGAAAGGGGTATATGACTGATGTCTTGTACCTTTGTCAAATCTAAACTGGGTCACAACCTCAATCATCTTCATGATAAACGGAGCATGAAGACACCCCTTCAATGGAAAGCAGGCGGCATGAATGATTTCCTGCCAAATCATATCAAAGACATTTATACTTTCTGAGCTGCTGGGTTTCATGAAAGAGAGCAAGACTTTGCTCTCTCCAAGAATGTTCATCTGATTATTCCCTTTTGGAATGAGGGTCATCCTGCAGAGGGAGTTGATGTAACGATAATACTTATGAATGTTTGTAGACTCCCAATTCTTCCCAGACTCAGAAAGATGAAGATCTTTGGCTTCATCTCTAGTAGGCTGCCGGAAATCATGTATCTTGATCTTGTCGCCAGAGATATCATTGTCAGAAAAACCAAGAATGTGAGCAAATCGATGATAGCTCACCTTATACCAACTACCTTCAATGTAGAAGTTCAGATAAGGGTAGTTGTATGGGCTCTCCTCGTCAGATGGCTTGATCCACAAAGTTGAGTAGAATTGGGCAATCACTTCATCATTCCAATCATATTGGAATGTCATGATACTCTTCATCTTTTTCCTTTCACAGGCCCTCAATGCCTGTGTCATCTCTGGGTCCCCAATGGCCTCACAACCTTCCCAGTTGATATAACATTGATGCAGGATAGGTTGATGCTTCTTGGGGAGAATGACGGAATTATAAAAGTCCACATGATGAAGCGTCCAAAAGCGGTTTCCATCAATCCTGGCATCGCGAATGCGCAATGCAGGATTTCGGAAACGAAGATCCTGAAGTAGAGCAAAGCCTCCACTGGCAGTGAAATCAGTTACTGGCTCATTGCCAGCACGCCGAGCCTCCGCCCGGTGGAGGACCAACCCACGAATCACAGGGGGAAGATCAACTTCATCATCCTTCCCGCCTTCATCATCACTTGTAGCCTCCCATGCCTGCGAATTTGCCGCGGGTAGGGACCGATCGGAAGGATTTCTGGTTGTCCGACCGCGAGCACTTTGAGACCCGGAGGCCTCAGCACCTTGCATGACACTTCCGCTTCCTCGCCCACGCTTGGATCGAGAGCGTGGGGGAGTATCTCCATGGATTTCCTGGTCATCCGAGGAGTCGGATTCAACCACGGATGGGTTCCTCCGACGCACCATTCTAAGAAACAAAAATAGAACCTATGATGAGCAAGGATCAAACACGTTTGAGTAGAAACGCATAAGATATTGAGCATGCACTTCAACCGTTCATATGAGCGGTTCAACTACAACGAACAATATCAAATCGCTAAACTCTAACAATGTTTGTGACAAATGAAGATAATCTAAGTGTTGCAATCACTTAAACTAACATGTACCCAACGAATGATACATTAGATAATCAAGAACGCGTAGGATCGAGTACAAGGAAATGAAATAGGGCAATACCTCGATCCGGAGATTTAGTCAAGAAATCCCAATGAGATTGAGGAAGATGATGGAGAACGCCGGGATGAACGGATCTCCAACAACTCTTCCAAAGATGAGAGGGCACAAGTGAGTTTTTGGAGTGGAGTGTGAAGGAGAGAGAGAGAGAAGAGTGGGCGGCGGCGGCTGGAAAATGAAACTGAGAAGAAGAGAAGAGGAGAGAGAAATAAAAGGGGGGGAGTCGGCCGTTAGAATACAGAAAACCGGTTCAACCGGTTCAAAAACCGGTTCAACCGGTTTCTGGTCAAACTGCGCAGTAAAAGCGCGCAGAAAAACGTGTTGACTGCGCAAAAATTCTGGCAGTCTGACAGCACAGACTGCAAAAACTGACAGCACAGATTGCGCAGCTGACAGCGCAGACTGCGCGCAGACTGACGGCGCGAAGGCCAAAACCGGTTCAACCGGTTTTTATACCGGTTCAACCGGTTTCCACCAGGGGAAAACCGGTTGAGTGGCCTACTCAGCCGGTTTACTCAACCAGTTTCCTGATATTGCCCAGAAGAGCTATAATAGCACTTAGCAAATATGACATGAGTGATTTTAATGATAAAAATGTTATTTCTCATTTCATATTGCTCAAACAATCAATTTACATCCATCAAATTTGATCAAAATTTTAGTTATTAAGACACGTTTCGAGAATCCAAGATATTTAGCTCACTCCTAAGAAAACAAAACCTAGTCTCATCAAGGGGTTTTGTGAAGATATCGGCTAGTTGATTTTTGGTGCTCACATGAAACAATTCGATATCTCCTTTGGCTTCGTGGTCTCTCAAGAAATGGTGTCTAATGTCAATATGTTTAGTTCTAGAGTGTTGCACCGGATTGTTTGCAAGTTTTATGGCACTCTCATTGTCACACAAAAGTGGAATTTTGTTAAACTCACAACCAAAATCTCTAAGGGTTTGCTTCATCCATAACAACTGTGCACAACATGCCCCAGCTGCTATGTACTCAGCTTCTGCAGTGGAAAGTGCAACACAATTTTGTTTCTTGGAACTCCATGACACTAAGGACCGCCCAAGGAATTGGCAAGTCCCAGTAGTGCTTTTTCGATCTACTTTGCAACCGACATAATCTGAGTCAGAGTAGCCAAGCAAATCGAAAAGGGAGCCTTTGGGATACCATAATCCTAGGTTTTGGGTGTGGACTAAGTATCTTAGAATTCTCTTAACGGCTACAAGATGGCAATCTTTAGGATTTGCTTGAAAACGTGCACACATGCAAACACTCAACATTATATCAGGTCTAGATGCACATAAGTAAAGCAGTGATCCTATCATTGATCTATATAATTTTTGATCTACAGGTTTACCTTCCTCATTTAGGTCGAGATGTCCATTTGATGACATTGGAGTCTTGGCGTGTTTTGCTTTTTCCATGCCAAACTTCTTGAGCATATCTTGTGTATATTTGGTTTGGCATAGAAAAGTACCTTCCTTGAGCTGTTTGACTTGAAATCCCAGGAAGTATTTAAGCTCGCCCATCATAGACATCTCAAACCTGTTCGTCATTACTTTGCTAAACTCTTCACAAAATTTTTCATTAGTACTACCAAATATAATGTCATCAACATATATTTGGCACACAAATAATTCATTGTCAACTTTTCGAGTAAATAAAGTAGAGTCAGCTTTTCCTATTGTAAACCCATTCTTAATTAAAAAATCTTTAAGACAGTCATACCAAGCTCTAGGGGCTTGTTTAAGCCCGTAGAGTGCCTTGTGAAGTAGATAAACATGATTTGGCTTCCTTGGGTCTTCAAAACCCGGCGGTTGCTCCACATATACCCTCTCTTGTAGTGGACCATTTTGAAATGTGCTCTTGACGTCCATTTGATATAACTTGAAATCATGGTTAGTAGCATAGGCAATTAATATTCTTATTGACTCTAACCTTGCTACCGGCGCATATGTTTCACCAAAATTAAGTCCTTCCACTTGAGTGTAGCCTTGAGCAACCAACCGTGCTTTATTCCTTGTAACCACGTCATGTTCATCTTGTTTGTTCCTAAAGACCCATTTTGTCCCAATCACATTTTGCTTGGGTCTTGGAACCAAGGACCAGACTTCATTCCGGGTGAAGTTGTTCAACTCCTCTTGCATGGCGATTATCCAATCCGGCTCACCCAATGCTTCTTCAACCTTAAGTGGCTCAAGAGAGGAAACAAACGAGTAAAATTCACAAAAATTTGCTAAACGAGATCGAGTTGTTACCCCTCTCCTGATGCTACCCAGGATGTTGTCCACCGGATGATCTCTTTGAATAGTGTGATGAACTCGAGGATGAGGCACTGATGGTTGTCTTTGAATTTGTTCCTCCTCATCATCTACTTGATCAATAGTCACTTCACCATCAATACTTTCATGTTCATCTTCTACCACCGTTGACATCCTTTGGGGTTGATGATTTTCTTCAAGATTTGGATGACTTGAGGTTGATGGGTTTGCTTGGGTGGAGGATTTGTCACCCACCACCTTTGCACCCACATCAAAAACCTCATTGGTCATCCATAAAATTCCTTCATCATCATCCTTCTCTTGAGGTCTTACCTCACCTATTGCAAGTCTCTTTATAGCCTCACAAGGTGGTTCTTCATTTCCTGCAGTGCCATTAGAAACGTGCCCTTGCGAGCCATTAGACTCATCAAATGTCACGTCTATCGCTATTTCAACAAGACCGGTGGTATTGTTGAAAACGCGATATCCATGCGCATTTGATGCATAACCAAGCAAGAAACCCTCGTCCACTCTAGGAGCAAACTTTGAGCTCTTGACTTTCTTGTTAAGAATAAAACATTTACAACCAAATACTCTAAAATAATCAACTTTAGGTTTGTTACCAGTGAGAAGTTCATAAGCTGTCTTCTTGTAGATCTTATGAAGATAGAGACGGTTGATTGCATGACATGCAGTGTTGACCGCCTCTACCCAAAAGTTGTCAGGTGTCTTGTACTCATCTAACATAGTTCTAGCAGCTTCAATAAGAGTTCGATTCTTTCTTTCCACAACACCATTTTGTTGTGGAGTGTAAGGAACCGAAAACTCATGTTTGATTCCTTCTTCACCTAAGAATTCTTCAACACCTATGTTCTTGAATTCCGTCCCATTATCACTCCTTACTTTCTTGATTTTGAGCTCAAACTCATTTTGAGCCCTTCTCATGAATTTCTTCAAGGTTTCTTGAGTTTCACCTTTATCACTTAAAAAGAAAACCCAGGTGAAACGAGAATAATCATCAACAATGACTAAACCATACTTACTACCACCAATGCTGATGTAAGCCACAGGTCCGAAGAGGTCCATGTGAAGAAGCTCCAGTGGCCTTTTTGTTGTAACCACATTCTTTGATTGATGTGGGACTCCATGTTGCTTTCCTACTTGGCATGCGCCACAAACCCTATCTTTCTCAAACACAACATTTGTTAGTCCAATGATGTGACCATCCTTTTGAAGTTTGGCCAAGTTCCTCATGCCAACATGAGCTAGCCGGCGATGCCAAAGCCAACCCCTGTCAGATTTTGCCACTAAACAAGTCTCAGGCGTCACTCTACTTGTTGTGAAATCAACAAGATAGAGTTTGCCCTTCAAGCGACCTGTAAAGGCAACAGAGGAATCCTCCCTTCTAAGGATCTTCACATCCACATCAGAAAATAAGCAATTATAACCCATTCCACAAAGTTGTGAAACAGACATCAAATTGTAGCTTAAAGAATCTACTAATAAAACATTTGAAAGTGATTGTTGGTCAGAGATAGGAATTTTACCAATACCAATCACCTTACTCTTGCCACTATCTCCAAACACAATTTCTTGTGCTTCTTTAGTTAGTTGCAATGAATGAAACATGTCTTCCTCCCCGGTCATGTGATTTGTACATCCACTGTCAAGCACCCAACTTGACCCACCAGAGGAGTAGACCTGCAAAACAAGTTTAGGCTATGATTTTAGGTACCCAAATTGAATTGGGTCCTACAGTGTTAGTTATAGCCTTGGGTACCCACACACTTCTTTTCATGACTTTTCTTTTAGTGTAGGCACCCACATATTTCACAACCAATTTCCCTAAGTCCCAAGTCAACATATAATCACAAAGACAAGAGTGGGAAATGGGAGCATTGAATTTTTGTCCACTTGTTGATGCCGCTTCCTTCATCTTACTCTTTGTGGAACTCAAGTTTACCTTTACTTGAGTTGACTTGTCATTTGAGGAGTGAATCCTCCCCAAGGCATCATATAGGGTGGTTCCCTCTATGAACTTGGGGGATCTCCACCCCTTATGCACTGTGCTAGGGTTTTCCTTGGTTGAGTTGAACCCAAGCCCCCTTCTTCCATTGTTGGGCTTTAGGGACTTGTACTTGGGTTCAACTTTCTTTAACCCATCATTGCTGGAGCATCTTTTTAATATTTCTTTGACCTTCACCTGTGGGCTCTTTTTCCTTGCATGGTTAGTTAGACAACAAGAAGCATGATATTTGGCACAATGTTTGCAAAAGGTATTATTTGAGGAGCTAGACTTAGATTCAATCAATAAAGATGAAGCATTAATGTTCTTGCAATTTTCAAGTCGCACTTGAAGTTCTTGATTTAGGACATTCAAGCTTAATATGCTTGATTCAAGTGCATCCTTTTCATTTGCAAGACTAGCTATAGAGGTTTTCATATTGATTACTTCATTTTCTTTATCCTCTATAGTTATCTTGACTAAAGATACTTCCTTAGTCAAGGCATCTAGCATTTCATCTTTATTGAGTAGCAATCCTTGAAGCTCTAGGTTTCTTTCCTTTTCAAGGATAAGCAAGTCTTCTTGAGCATCAAGAGTTGCTTTTCTTTTATCTAGCTTCTCCATCAATTTGATGATAACATTATATCCATTCAAGCCAAATTCCTTAATCATTTTATTTTTCATAGCAATTTGTTCATCATCATCATCATTTTGAAAATTATCACTAAATAAAGTTACCTTATCTCCTTTTGCCATGAGGCAAGTTGGAGTGTAGGAGTCGTCTTGTAGGTTGGTGAAGAGTTGCAAGCTTGAAGTAGATTGGATGGCAACATTTGCCACCACTTCCTCTTCTTCGGAGCTAGAACTCTCTTCATCGGAGTTCCATTCTTCACCAATATGGGCTTGACCATATTTCTTCTTCTTGAAATGTCCCTTGGTCTTGCCTCCCTTTTTAAACTTGTCCTTCTTGTATTCCTTCTTGACTTCTTGTTCCTTCTTGTTAGGACAATCCGCTATGAAATGACCGGTTTGGCCACACTCATAGCATGCCCTCTTCTTTCCTTTCCTTTGGAACTTGTCATTCTTCCTTACAAATTTCTTAAATGTTTTGATGAACATAGTTGTGTCTTCATCACTTGAGCTATCTTCATCACTTGAGGTCTCGACCACTTTCTTCGCTTTGTGGTCTTTGTTCTTCTTGGGGTTGTCTTGTTCATTTGTGATCAAGGCATGAGAGTCTCTTGTCTTGATGGGGGCTTCTTCGGACTCGTGTTGTTGAATTTTTGCAAACAATTGATGAGGCGTCATCTCCTCATAGTCATCACGATCCCTTATCATCCTTGCAAGACTCTTATCCTTTTCTTTATAAACTCTCATGAATAATCTTGTGACCTTGGAGTCACTCCAATCTTCACTCCCAAGTACTCTTATTTTGTTGACCAACACCATCAACCGATCAAAGAGTGATTGAAGCGACTCACCCTTGATCCAATCATATCTAGCAAGCTCACTCTCCAAAGCTTCAACTCTATGTCTCTTAGCTTTGGGATCTCCTTCATGTGACATTTTAAGAATGTTCCAAATGTCACGGGCATCTTCTCTTCCTTGAACTTTCCGGTATTCTTCCGGACAAAGACTCCCTTTAATTATGCTCACTGCTTGAGCATTGCGATGAATCTCTTGCATCATTTCTGGAGTCATCTCTTCTCCTTGGGCAGGCTTATGCATACCTACATTAACAATCTCCCAAAGACTAGGATGTACACCGATTAAATGTGACTTCATCTTATCGGCGCACTCGTCATAGTTCAACTCATTAAGAGTTGGTAACTTTCCAAGTGGGGCGGAAGAGAAGTTGGGAATAAAATTTCTAGAGTAATCGAATTGAACTTTACTAAACTCGTTACCTTTGCTTTTGGTAGATGATTCTTTGGTGTTGAGACTTACCTTGCTCAACACCTTCGATACCAAAAGATCTACTAGGTCGTCATTGTAATCAAATTTTCCTTTACCTTTGTCTTCTTCGGCCTTTCTTCTTGATTCTTCTTCTTCGGCCTTTTTCTTAGCATCTTCTTCTTTCATCTTGAGGAACATCCTCTCGGCGATCTTCATGGCGAGGTCGAGGACCTTGGGGTCCACTTCCTCACCGGAGGATGTGACGGGAATATCCTCGAGGATAGGATCCACATGGTCCTGTTGAGTAGACATGATCACTTCCTCACGCGGTTAAGCGTAAAATGAGGTACGAGGCTTTGATACCAATTGAAAGTAGCCTAGAGGGGGGTGAATAGGCTACACCTAAAAATTTTCACTAAAAACTTCGAGATAGGTTAAATTAAAGTTGCACTGGTGCAAACCGGTTTAGTCGATTTTAATTACAACTAAACAAGTTTGAACCTGCTCAACTTAAATTAGGTAATCTGTTAAGCAAATACGAAGTAGTGAAGAATATAGCTAAAGACTTGCCCTACACAAAATCTGCTAGAATGAATAATATGAAACAACCACCGAATATAAAGCGCTTAACAAGAACACACAGGAACACGCAATATAACCCGAGGTTCGGCAACCACCACAAAGGTGTCCTACTCCTCGTTGAGGAACCCACAAAGGGCCGGGTCTTTTCCAACCCTAATCCTCCACAAGCCGACCACAAAGGTCAAGGCAATCTCTTCTCAAATCAGCTCAAAGAGCGGGTGATACAAACTTCTTGGGGTCGTCCACAAATTTGGAGACTCCCAAGCAACCTCTAACCGTCAAGGAACACGAGGTTCCAAGAGTAACAAATCCGCACAAGGTTAAGTTTGCAACGAGCTCAAGAACAAAGAGAAAAGGAGAATCGAGATGAAATTGACAGCGAGTTCGATCGAGTTCACCTCACATCAAGGTTCCTTCAAATGATTGAAGGAGATGTGATTGCGGGTGTGAAAGGTGAAATGAATGCGCTTGTTTGAAGGTTGGTCAGCCAAGAATTCGTGGGAGAGGCAGAAGTAAATGAGAGAGAGAGTGTGAGGGGGTATATAAAGGATCCCCCAAAAGCTGGCAGTCGTTGGGAGAAAAAGAGTAAAAACCGGTTGAACCGGTTTTCAGACCGGTTGAACCGGTTTCTACCAGGGGGATCCCGGTCCACTGAGCTACTCAGCCGGAGACTCAACCGGTTTCAAAACCGGCTGAGTAAGGAAAAATTCGGCTCAACCGGTTTTAGAAAAATATCTGCTGCAACTTTCCTGACAGCTCTGACTGTCAGGCAGGTCAAAGCAGAGGTGGCAGGTGAACAGTACCAAAACCGGTTGAACCGGTTTCAGGATCGGTTGAATCGGTTTTGGGGGCTGAAACCAAATTTTGAGTATTTTGAAGAGAACAAAAGTGGAGTCTTTGTGGGAAGTAAAATTTGTTTTTCTCAAGGGCATTCATGATCTGGAAAAATGTTCTCCAAGATGTTTTTTCAAAAGATTTTGAACTTGGCTCGTTGCACAACTTACTTAACCGTCGCGGATCCCTCTTAATTGTACGGCGATTCCTATGACTCAAGAACTATAAATTTAGCACCGCCGTTGTTTCTAAGCACTTGGAGCACGCCATTTGATGTGGAATTTTAAATCCGCTGTGCTTTATACTTTTATGCTCGTAAGATCTGTGCTTCTCCTGTCTGTAGAATTTCTGTGTACATACTAGGAGCAAACTTGTTAGAATCTCAGTTTCTTTTGTCATTAATCACCAAAACCCTCAATTAGGGTTGATTGCACTTACATATGTACAACCGCTTGAAGATCTTGGTGAACCAAGTGCGCAACCTCGGGAGCACAAAATGGGATGACCATGAGATGGTCAAGGTTATTCTTAGATCCCTCGTTTTTATTAACCCTACGCAAGTTCAATTAATTCGAGGTGATCCTAGATACAAGCTAATGTCTCCCAAGGAAGTTATAGGAAAATTTGTGAGCTTTGAGCTAATGATTGAAGGCTCAAAGAAAATCATCGAGCAAGGCACCTCCTTCATGCCTGAGGCACAACTCGTCGCATTCAAGGCAACGGAGGAGAAGAAGGAAGAGTCTACACCAAGTAGGCTCCCCATCGACGCCTCAAAGCTCGACAATGAGGAGATGGCTTTAATCATCAAAAGCTTTCGACAAATCCTCAAGCAAAGGAGGGGGAAGGACTACAAGCCCCGCTCCAAGAAGGTTTGCTACAAGTGTGGTAAGCCCAGTCACTTTATTGCAAAATGTCCTATTTCTAGTGACAGTGACAGGGGCGACGACAAGAAGGGGAGAAGAAAGGAGAAGAAGAGATATCACAAGAAGAAGGGCGGCGATACCCATGTGTGCCGTGAGTGGGACTCCGACGAGAGCTCCACCGACTCCTTCTCCGACGAGGACGCCGCCAACATCGCCATCAACAAGGGACTCCTCTTCCCCAACGTCGGCCACAAGTGCCTCATGGCAAAGGACGGCAAAAGAAAGAAGGTTAAATCTAAATCCTCCACTAAATATGCATCCTCTAGGGATGAAGATAATTCTAGTAATGAGGAGGATAATCTGCTTACTATTTTTGCCAACCTTAACATGGAACAAAAGGAAAAGTTAAATGAGTTGATTAGCGCTATTCATGATAAGGATGAACTCCTGGATAGCCAAGAGGACTTCCTAATTAAGGAAAATAAGAAGCATTTTAAGGTTAAGAATGCTTACGCTCTAGAAAGGGAAAAATGTGAAAATTTATCTAGTGAGCTAAGCACTTGCCATGATGTTATTGCCAACCTTATAAATGAAAATGCTAAATTAATTGCTAAGGTTGATTTGAATGTTTGTGATGATTCATATGTCAATCTTAGAAATGATCATGATATTTCTATTGCTAAGATTGAAAAATTGAATGCCTCTCTTGCTAGCCTTAGAAGTGAAAATGAAAAATTGATTGCTAAGGCTAAAGAATTAGATGTTTGCAGTGCTTCCATTTCCGATCTCAGAAGTGAAAATGATATTTTACATGCTAAGATTGTCGAACTAAAAACTTGCAAACCCTCTACATCTACCATTGAGCATGTTTCTATTTGCACTAGATGTAGAGATGTTGACATTGATGCTATTCATGATCATATGGCTTTAATTAAACAACAAAATGATCACATAGCAAAATTAGATGCTAAAATTGCCGAGCATGAACTTGAAAAATGAAAAATTTAAATTTGCTCGTAGTATGCTTTATAATGGGAGACGCCCTGGCATCAAGGATGGCATTGGCTTCCAAAAGGGAGACAATGTTAAACTTAATGTCCCTCCTAAAAATTATCTAACTTTGTTAAGGGCAAGGCTCCCATGCCTCAGGATAACGAGGGTTACATTTTGTACCCTGTCGGTTATCCCTAGCACAAAATTAGGAGAATTCATTCTAGGAAGTCTCACTCTGGCCCTAATCATGCTTTTATGTATAAGGGTGAGACATCAAGCTCTAGGCAACCAACTCGTGCTAAATTGCCTAGAAAGAAAACTCCTAGTGCATCAAATGAACCTAGCTTCTCATTTAAGACTTTTGATGCATCTTATGTTTTGACTAATAAATACGGCAAAGTAGTTGCCAAGTATGTTGGGGACAAACACAAGGGAACAAAGACTTGTGTTTGGGTACCCAAAGTTCTTGTCTCTAATGTTAAAGGACCCAAAATTGTTTGGGTACCTAAAGTCAAGAACTAAACTTGTTTTGTAGGTTTATGCATCCGGGGGCTCAAGTTGGATCATCGATAGCGGGTGCACAAACCATATGACAGCGGAGAAGAAGATGTTCTCCTCTTATGAGAAAAACCAAGATCCCCAACGAGCTATCACATTCGGGGATGGAAATCAAGGTTTGGGTAAAATAGCTATATCTCCTGACCATTCCATTTCCAATGTTTTTCTTGTTGATTCATTAGATTACAATTTGCTTTCCGTATCTCAATTATGCAAAATGGGCTACAACTGTCTATTTACTGATGTAGGTGTCACTGTCTTTAGAAGAAGTGATGATTCAGTAGCATTTAAGGGAGTGTTAGAGGGTCAGCTATACTTAGTTGATTTCAATAGAGCTGAACTCGACACTTGCTTAATTGCTAAGACTAACATGGGCTGGCTCTGGCATCGCCGACTAGCACATGTTGGAATGAAGAATCTTCACAAGCTTCTAAAGGGAGAACACATTTTAGGACTAACCAATGTTCATTTTGAGAAAGACAGGATTTGTAGTGCATGCCAAGCAGGGAAGCAAGTTGGCGCTCATCATCCACATAAGAACATCTTAACGACCGACAGGCCACTTGAGCTCCTCCACATGGACCTATTCGGCCTGATCGCTTACATAAGCATCGGCGGGAGTAAGTACTGTCTTGTTATTGTGGATGACTATTCTCGCTTCACTTGGGTGTTCTTTTTACAGGAAAAATCTCAAACCCAAGAGACCTTAAAGGGATTCTTGAGACAAGCTCAAAATGAGTTCGGCTTGAGGATCAAGAAAATAAGAAGCGATAATGGGACGGAGTTCAAGAATTCACAAATTGAAGGCTTCCTTGAGGAGGAGGGCATCAAGCATGAGTTCTCTTCTCCCTACACGCCACAACAAAATGGTGTAGTGGAGAGGAAGAATAGAACTCTATTGGACATGGCAAGAACCATGCTTGATGAATACAAGACCCTGGATCGGTTTTGGGCCGAGGCGGTCAACACCGCTTGCTACGCCATCAACCGGTTATATCTACACCGAATCCTCAAGAAGACATCTTACAAACTCCTCACCAGTAAAAAGCCCAATGTTTCATATTTTAGAGTCTTTGGTAGCAAATGTTTTATACTTGTTAAAAGAGATAGAAAATCTAAATTTGCTCCTAAGGTTGTAGAAGGCTTTTTACTAGGATATGTGAGAGCACCTAGAGGGGGGTGAATAGGTGATCCTGAATAGACTTAAAACTTAAGCCACAAAAACTTGTTAAGTGTTAGCACAATGATTGCCAAGTGGCTAAAGAGAAGTCTCAACAAAACACAATACCACAAGAGATCAAGCACAGAGGTGACACAGTGGTTTATCCCGTGGTTCGGCCAAGACCAACGCTTGCCTACTCCACGTTGTGGCGTCCCAACGGACGAGGGTTGCAATCAACCCCTCTCAAGCGGTCCAAAGACCCACTTGAATACCACGGTGTTTTGTTTTGCCTTTCACTATCCCGTTTGCAAGGAATCTCCACAAATTGGAGTCTCTTGCCCTTACAAGTATATGATCACAAAGAAGCACAGAGTAAGGGAGGGAAGCAACACACACAAATCCACAGCGAAACGCGCACACACACGGCCAAGAATCGAGCTCACAAGAGTATCACAAAGTTCTCACTAGAACGGAGCTCGAATCACTTAGAATGACAAACGAATGCGCAAAGACTGAGTGTGGATGATCAAGAATGCTCAAAGGTTGCTTGTGTCTCTCCTCCATGCGCCTAGGGGCCCCTTTTATAGCCCCAAGGCAGCTAGGAGCCGTTGAGAGCAAATCTGGAAGGCCATCCTTGCCTTCTGTCGTCGGGGGCACCGGACAGTCCGGTGCACACCGGACACTGTCCGGTGCCCGATTTGTTTCCTTAAACAGCGAAGCCGACCGTTGCAGACCGTTGGCAGATCTGGAGCCGTTGGCGCACCGGACATGTCCGGTGCACACCGGACAGTCCGGTGCCTTCTTCTAGCCGTTGGCTCGGCCACGTGTCCCACGCAGATTGAGCGGCCGACCGTTGGCCCGGCCGACCGTTGGCTCACCGGACAGTCCGGTGCACACCGGACAGTCCGGTGAATTTTAGCCGTACGCCGTCGGCGAATTCCCGAGAGCGGCCTGTTCGCGCCGAGTCAGCCTGGCGCACCGGACACTGTCCGGTGCACACCGGACAGTCCGATGTGCCAGACCGAGCAGAGCCTTGGCTGTACACAGCCAAGTCATTTGCACCTTTCTTCTTTTCTGTTTCTAACACTTTGACAAGTATATTAGTATACAAAACCAATGTACTAAGGCTTAGAAACATACCTTTACTTCATGATTTGCACCTTGTTCATCCATTGACATAAATTCACAATTAAGCACATGTGTTGGCACTCAATCACCAAAATACTTAGAAATGGCCCAAGGGCACATTTCCCTTTCAATCTCCCCCTTTTTGGTGATTTATGCCAACACAACATGAAGCAACTAGAACAAGTGCAAACTTACTTCAAATAAAACTTAAATTTATTTTGATTCAATTTTGGCATATATGGATCATCTTTTGCCACCACTTGGTTTGTTTTTGAAATCAAACTCAAATCTCTATCTCTAAGTCAAACACACATGTTGAAGCATAAAGAGAGTCATTCCAAAAGAGATTGATCAAAGATTTCAAAAACTCCCCCTTTTTCCATAATTACTATTTCTCCCCACAAGAAGCCAAAAGAGACAATAAAAGAGTTTTGACAAACCAAAAGAGTTTTGACAAACCAAAAGAGTTTTGACAAACCAAAGGCTCTACTCTACTATTTTCAAATTTCTCAAGTGGTAGCTGATCCATTTATCGCTTTGGCCTTTATTTTCTCCCCCTTTGGCATCAAGCACCAAAACGGGATCAATCTTGGCCCTTTAACCCCATTGCCTCACCAAAATCTTCAATTAAGAGCAAATGGCAATAAGAGTTCATGAGATGGACTTGGAATAAGTTACCCTCTCATCGGAGTGCAGTGGAAGTCTTTCATGGTCCAAGTCCACCTTTTCCCTTTCAATTTTCCTTCGAGACTAAATCAAGCAAACTCAAGCATATGGTTAGTCTCAAAGGGTCAGGTTGTAACACATCTCCCCCTAAACATGTGCATCACTTTGCAACGGACTTGTGAGGTCCAGGGAGTATTCGTACAACTTGAGCACCATAATAAGCAACAAAATGCAGAATGAACATGATCAAGGGCATAAACACATGTATGCTACATTTCAATCCAAGTTCCGCGAATCTAAGATATTGAGCTCACTACGCAACCTGCAAAAGGTCTTCTCATCTAAAGGCTTGGTAAAGATATCGGCTAGCTGGTTCTCGGTGCTAACATAAAACACTTCGATATCTCCCTTTTGCTGGTGGTCTCTCAAAAAGTGATGCCGGATGTCTATGTGCTTTGTGCGGCTGTGCTCAACAGGATTTTCCGCTATTCGGATAGCACTCTCATTGTCACATAGGAGTGGGACTTTGCTCAGATTGTAGCCAAAGTCCCGGAGGGTTTGCCTCATCCAAAGTAGTTGCGCGCAACACTGTCCTGCGGCAACATACTCGGCCTCAGCGGTGGATAGGGCAACGGAGGTTTGTTTCTTAGAGTTCCATGACACCAGGGACCTTCCTAAGAATTGGCACGTCCCCGATGTACTCTTCCTATCGACCTTACATCCAGCATAGTCGGAATCTGAGTACCCAATCAAGTCAAAGTTAGACCCCTTTGGATACCAGATCCCGAAGCAAGGCGTAGCGACCAAATATCTAAGAATTCGCTTCACCGCCACCAAGTGACACTCCTTAGGATCGGATTGAAATCTAGCACACATGCATACGCTAAGCATAATATCCGGTCTACTAGCACATAAGTAAAGCAAAGAACCTATCATGGACCGGTATGCTTTTTGATCAACGGACTTACCTCCTTTGTTGAGGTCGGTGTGTCCGTCGGTTCCCATCGGCGTCTTTGCGGGCTTGGCGTCCTTCATCCCAAACCTCTTTAGCAGATCTTGCGTGTACTTCGTTTGGGAGATGAAGGTACCGTCCTTGAGTTGCTTCACTTGGAACCCAAGGAAGTAGTTCAACTCGCCCATCATCGACATCTCGAATTTCTGCGTCATCACCCTGCTAAACTCTTCACAAGACTTTTGGTTAGTAGAACCAAATATTATGTCATCGACATAAATTTGGCACACAAACAAATCACCATCACAAGTCTTAGTGAAAAGAGTTGGATCGGCTTTCCCAACCTTGAAAGCATTAGCAATTAAGAAATCTCTAAGGCATTCATACCATGCTCTTGGGGCTTGTTTAAGTCCATAGAGCGCCTTAGAGAGCTTACACACGTGGTCGGGGTACCGTTCATCCTCGAAGCCAGGGGGCTGCTCCACGTACACCTCCTCTTTGATCGGCCCGTTGAGGAAAGCGCTCTTCACATCCATTTGGTACAACCTGAAAGAATGGTGAGCGGCATATGCTAGCAAGATACGAATTGATTCTAGCCTAGCCACAGGAGCAAAAGTCTCCCCAAAGTCCAAACCTGCGACTTGGGCATAACCTTTTGCCACAAGTCGAGCCTTGTTCCTCGTCACCACCCCGTGCTCATCCTGTTTGTTGCGGAAAACCCACTTGGTTCCCACAACATTTTGCTTGGGACGAGGCACCAGCGTCCAAACTTCATTGCGCTTGAAGTTGTTAAGTTCCTCCTGCATGGCCAACACCCAATCCGGATCTAGCAAGGCCTCCTCTACCCTGAAAGGCTCAATAGAGGAGACAAAAGAGTAATGTTCACAAAAATTAACTAGTCAAGACCGAGTTGTTACTCCCTTGCTAATGTCACCCAGAATTTGGTCGACGGGATGATCCCTTTGAATCATCGCTCGAACTTGGGTTGGAGGTGCCGGTTGCGCTTCTTCCTCCATCACATGATCATCTTGTGCTCCCCCTTGATCACACGCCTCCTTTTGATGAACCTGTTCATCGTCTTGAGTTGGGGAATGCACCGTTGTTGAGGAAGAAGGTTGATCTCGTTCATCTTGTTCCTGTGGCCGAACGTCTCCAATCGCCATGGTTCGTATAGCGGCCGTTGGAACATCTTCTTCATCTACATCATCACAATCAACAACTTGCTCTCTTGGAGAGCCATTAGTCTCATCAAATACAACGTCGCTAGAGACTTCAACCAAACCCGATGATTTGTTGAAGACTCTATACGCCTTTGTATTTGAATCATAACCTAATAAAAACCCTTCTACAGCTTTGGGAGCAAACTTAGAATTTCTACCCTTCTTCACTAGAATGTAGCACTTGCTCCCAAATACACGAAAGTACGATACATTGGGTTTGTTACCGGTTAGTAGCTCATACGAAGTCTTCTTGAGGAGTCGATGAAGATAGACCCTGTTGATGGCGTGGCAAGCCGTGTTCACAGCTTCCGACCAAAAGCACTCGGGGGTCTTGAACTCTCCAAGCATCGTCCTCGCCATGTCGATTAGCGTCCTGTTCTTCCTCTCTACCACACCATTTTGCTGTGGTGTGTAGGGAGCGGAGAACTCGTGCTTGATCCCTTCCTCCTCAAGAAACTCCTCCACTTGAAGGTTCTTGAACTCGGACCCGTTGTCGCTCCTTATCTTCTTCACCTTGAGCTCAAACTCATTTTGAGCTCTCTTGAGGAAGCGCTTGAGGGTCCCTTGGGTTTCAGACTTATCCTGCAAAAAGAACACCCAAGTGAAGCGGGAAAAGTCATCAACAATAACTAGACCATACTTACTTCCTCTTCCTCCTATGCTCAGATAGGCGACGGGTCCAAAGAGGTCCATATGCAGCAGCTCCAGTGGTCTTGACGTGGTCATCACATTCTTGCTGTGATGTGCTCCTCCCACTTGTTTACCTGCTTGACAAGCTGCACAAGGTCTATCTTTTTCGAAATAAACATTTGTTAGACCTATCACGTGTTCTCCCTTTAGAAGCTTGTGAAGGTTCTTCATCCCCACATGTGCTAAGCGGCGATGCCACAGCCAGCCCATGCAAGTCTTAGCTATTAAGCATGCATCTAGACCGGCCTCTTCTTTTGCAAAATCAACTAAGTAAAGCTTGCCGTCTAGTACACCCTTAAAAGCTAGTGAACCATCACATCTTCTAAAGACAGACACATCTACATTAGTAAAAAGACAATTATATCCCATATTGCATAGTTGACTAACAGATAGCAAATTGTAACCAAGAGACTCAACTAAAAATACATTTGATATTGAGTGCTCATTAGAAATTGCAATTTTACCTAACCCTTTTACCTTGCCTTGATTCCCATCACCGAATATAATTGAATCTTGGGAATCCTTATTTTTGACGTAGGAGGTGAACATCTTCTTCTCCCCCGTCATATGGTTTGTGCATCCGCTGTCGATAATCCAGCTTGAACCCCCGGATGCATAAACCTGCAAGGCAAATTTAGGCTTGGGTCTTAGGTACCCAACTCATGTTGGGTCCTACAAGGTTAGCACATATATCCTTAGGGTCCCAAATGCAAGTTTTATCTCCCTTGCATCTTGCCCCTAACTTCCTAGCAATTACCTTCTTACCCTTTCTATAAATAGCAAAGGGAGCATTGCAAGCATAATAAATGGTAGAAGGTTTGTTCATAACTTTTCTAGGAACATGAGCAAAATTTCTCCTAGGCATATGCACAACATTTCTCCTACACATATCTCTATCATGCTTATAGGAAGAACTAGAAGCAAACATGGCATGAGAATCATAAACATGTGAATCAAAATCATTATAAGCATTTCTAGCATGTCTCCTATCATGGTATAAGAAAGTGAAAGGGAATTAGGCTTACACCTAGTTCCTAAATAATTTTGGTGGTTGAATTGCCCAACACAAATGTTGGACTAACTAGTTTGCTCTAGTGCACAAGTTATACAGGTGCAAAAGGTTCACACTTAGCCAATAAAAAGACAAGTGTTGGATTCAACAAAGGAGCAACGAGGCAACCGAGGGCACCTCTGGCTGGAGGCACCGGACTGTCCGGTGTGCACCGGACAGTGTCCGGTGCGACCAGAGGACTCCAACTCAAACTCTTCGCCCTCGGGATTTCTCGGAAGCCGGCGCGCTATAATTCACCGGACTGTCCGGTGTGCACCGGACATGTCCGGTGCTCCAAGGAAGCGCGGTCTCCGGAACTCGCCAGCCTCGGGTTCGCGCGGCAGCCGCTCCGCTAAAATTCACCGGACTGTCCGGTGTGCACCGGACTGTCCGGTGTACCAGCGGGGCAACGGCTACTTCGGCGCCAACGGTCGACTCTGACAATAAAAGTACACGCGGCAGAGGCAGAGCAGAGGATCAGAGAGGCACCGGACTGTCCGGTGTGCACCGGACTGTCCGGTGCCACATGAGGACAAAGCCTCCAACGGTCGACCAGCTCCAACCCCAACGGCTATTTGGTGACGTGGCTGTCACACCGGACATGTCCGGTGTGCACCGGACTGTCCGGTGCACCATACGACAGACAGCCTTCACCAACGGCTAGTTTTTGTTTGGTGGCTATAAATACCACCCCAACCGGCCACTTCAAGGTGGGGGAGCCCAAGCAACATTCCAAGTCATCTAGTTGACATACTCAAGCCCTCCCAACCACATATATTCATTGATCCATCCTATACACAAGATTTAGACCACTACAACCAACACAAGTGCCACAAAAGAGAGAGCAAGCAAAAGAGAGCTACTCATTTGAGTTTAGCACTAGTGCCTTGTGATATTCATTGAGAGATAGTGTGTGTGCTACATCTTTGTGTTCTTTTGCGCGTGGAGTTTTGACTCCCATTCGAACTTCCTCCAAAGTGTTGGAGGCTTGTAAAAGCAAACAAGAGACACCAAAGATTGTGGTGGTCCTTGTGGGATCGAGAGTGATCCTTGAGAAGGAGAAGAGCTCACCGATCCTTGTGTGATCGGGGGAGAGAGGGAAAGGGTTGAAAAAGACCCGTCCTTAAGTGGACTCCTCAACGGGGACTAGGCCTTCGAGGGCCGAACCTCGGTAAAACAAATCACCCGTGTCCATTGTGTTTATTGCTTGTGATTTGTTTGCTTTCCCTTGCTCTAAGTTTTCTTGCACCTTCTTTTGCTAATATCATTTGGTGTTGCTTCAAGTTAAATTCCCATTTTAGTGAAGCAACACATTGCAAGAAAGAACTTGACCTAGTGCTCTTCTCATCTAAGGTTTCTTGCTTTGTTGTTCTATAACTTATCAATTATATTGATTTATCACTTCCGCATTATTTTAGCAATACTCCTTTCAAGCAAGATCTTAGTTTGTATACTCCTATATTTGTATATCTTGTTCTAACCACTAATCAAGGGATCTAGTTGGGGGATAAAGTTTTAATTTTCAGGTTTCGCCTATTCACCCCCCCTCTAGGCGACTTTCAATTGGTATCAGAGCTAGGCACTTCATCTTGAGTCTAACAACTCGAAGTGATGGCTCGTAAAAGATCCCAAAAGAACAAGAAGACCCAGGAGAACAAGGAGGTAACTCTTGAGATATTACTTTCCGATTGTTCTAATTATGATTCATGGTCTACTAGAGTGATAAATGCCTTTAGAGCGGTAGATCCACAATTAGAACAAATTTTGGTCAAGAGTATTATTCCTCCTAACTATGCTAGGGAAAATGCCTCCGAAGAAGATTTAAGATGTATACGCTTAAACTATCTAGCTTATGACATCTTAAGTAAATCCCTTAGCAAAGAAGATTATCATGCCTTCATAATAAAATATGACAAACCCATTTGTGATATGCATGATATTTGGACTAGAATTAAAAGCAAATTTAATAAGTCCAAACATGATAGTTCATTTTGTGCTTCTACTTCCTTTGGTATTTGTGATACTAACCCTTGCAAGGAAGAAGAAGAAAATGAACGGTGGAGACCAAACGATGAATCCACCTCTCCAAAAGGTTTGTCTTCCCATTTCGATTCCCACATATGTTGTGTGGCTAATGAAAATGATAGCGGATGGACAAATGAGGATGAGGAGGAAGAAAGAAGCTTCTTGCAACTCTACGCTCGCCTAAGCCAAGAAGATAAGGCGGTCATGCTCAAACTTCTAGAAAGAGCTAGAGAGCAAAGCGAAGCTCGTCAAAGGCTAGAAGATGTCCTCTCCATAAAAATGCTATGCCTTGACGAGTTGACTAAAGAACATGAGGAGCTAAAGTGCTCTCATGTTGATTTGGTCCAAAGGTATGAGACTATGTCAATTGAGCAAGATAAAGCTTTACATTGTATCGCTCAATTAGTGAATAGAAATACCTTGCTTAAGGACCAATTAGAAAAGCTAAAAATTGAAAATCTAGCTTTTCTAGAAAAACATGATATGCTTCTATGTTCTTATGAAAATCTTATGGATGATCATATCATGTTAGACATTACTCATGAGGTTGTGATAGAAAACTTAAAATTCCAACAACCTCACTCTTGCACATGTGTTCATATTGATACTATATTACCTTGTGCTAATGCTTGTTGTCCGTCGACAAGCAAATCTTCTTTTGAGCTAAAATTTGCAGGAACAAATGATGATACATATCAAAAGCTCAAAGAAGAAAATGAGAGGCTAAAGATGAGCTTGACACAACTTAAAGGGAAATGCATCGCTCAACCTTCTCAAGATAACCGTGATTACATGGTGAAGAAGCTTGAGACGGGAACAACCGTGGCATGCACTACATCCCTTGAAGAAAATGTCAAGGACTTGAGGATTACCAAGAAGAGGAAGCAAAAGAAGAAAATCAACACCTCTTTCAAAAGCCTCAATCATGCCTCCATAAAAGGTAACATCCAAGGTAATGATCAAGCCATACTCCACACTAAGAAAAATAAGAAGTGTAGTGAATGCTTTGAAGAGGGACACTTGATTAGGTCATGTCCCTACATTAAAAATGGCTTGATTATTAACAAGGATGATAGACTTTGTTTTAAATACTCAAAGAAGGGACACTTAATAAAATCTTGTCCCCATTTGAAACAAAGAGGCATAGGGTTAGAAAAGAAAGTTTTTACTAACCATGTAGCAGGCAACAAACAAGGAAAGAAGAAATCTTCAAGAATTCAAAAACGCCTATGCTACACATGCCGGAAAAAGGGACATCAATGCAAGGATTGTCCCGTTGGTAAAAATCCCACTCCTAACTTGTCATTTGATTCATATAAAACTAGGCAACCCAAGATTGCAACTTGTGCTAAAAAGGTAACGAGTTTACCAAGCGCTAGCACAAAGGACACCTGGGTTCCTAGATCTTTGTTTACTAACCTTAATGGACCCATCAAGCGATGGGTACCAAAATGTGCTTGACAAGCTTTGTAGGAGAAGGAGATGATATGAAGCCTTGGGGTGCTTGAGGGAGTTATTTCAATTCTTATCAACTCAAGCTATCAATCTTCAAATGATCTTCTTATTCAAGATTGACCCAAGGTTACTTCAATTTATTATATTCAAAACCCATATCATCTCGGGAAGATGTTAATGTTGTAGGAAATAAAGAATCATCATGTGTGGAAAATCAAGGCCTACAACATGGAGGAAAGTCAAAGGATGGTAACTTCTATGTTTTTAAAGTGCAAGTATTTAAGAATATCATTTCTTATGTGTCTTGTGTAGTCACATTGAAGCACTTCAAATGTCTTTAATTTGATATTACCATTCTTTGAAGAATTTCCTCTCATATGGTAGATTGCACATTCATCATTTCCATTCTATGGCAATCTACATAGTTTAATTTATTGCAAGTATGTCATGGCATATTCTTTCTCTAATTATCTTGTTATTGCCATGATTCTAGATATAGAGAGATAATTCATGTTCTTAAAAGAATAAGGTGTCATGTAAGGAATTCAAATCCTTAGGACACTCTCCCTATAACTAGAATAGTGAGACTATTGATTTTATTTAAGTAACCCAAAGTAGTCTCACTTGTAGAGAATAAGTTTCTCTTTGGAAGCATGTAATCTAACATGAAAAGAAAAATCAATCCAATGTTTTATGATGTATTTTAATTGCTCAAATTGGATATGATTCTTTCACATTAATCTCTTTCCAAATCATGAATTAGATTTATCCCTATAATCTCAAAAGGATTATTTATGCTTGTTTTATGAGTTAAAATTGAGCATAACATCTATGGATAATCTAGTTCATGCTATGAAGTTTCCATGTTTTAGTAATCTAGCTTTTCATTCCTTATCAAAAATGATTACAAAAGAGGGAAACTAGTGCTTGTGTTGCTACTAATATTTCTCTTGAGTCCAATTATGAAAATCTACAAGAGAGAAAGTGCACAAGCCTCATGGGTTGTTCTTCACCCAAAGTAAGAAAGGTAAGAGCAAAGGTATGGGAACTCATCTTCTTAAGTTTGGTTCCCATCTCAATAGGTATTTAATCTAAATTATCATATTCTACCCTTGTGAGGATTAGATTCTTTATTGAACCTAAATTAACTAAGTGTGCATTCAATATCATTTTCATAAATGTGTTTGTCCATTAGAATCTAATTCATGCCTTTGCTATATCCATTCTCATATTGATGCACTTCTAAGTCATGCTAATAAAGTTCAATATGAAGAAGTAAATTTCTATGAGTGTGAAAATTGTTTAATAGTGCATGTTCCTCCTTTTAAATAAAAGTGCACTAATGTTAAGGAATTTACTTCATGTCTATGTGACTCATGGATGATGAATTATGCTTATTTCCTATCTAAAAGAAATCATCCATCATTATATACACCCTTGTATTACTAACATCCTTCTTGAGTATTTTCAATAAGTTTGAAAGGAAAAAGAAGCCACTGCAAAGGGAGGACTCTCAAATGAAAGAGGAGAACATCAAGAACAACACCACCTACTTCTACAAAACAATCAATGGTGTGGTTGTGAGTATTCTAAATACTTTCATTATGAGAATACTAGGCTTAAGTTGTTTATTGCAAAATTTAATAAGCCTTGATCAAGATGTATAATGCTTCTCTCTATTTGTCTTTAAAGTAAATGCATCCATTCAATTCATTCAAATACTTGATGCATATCTTTAGGGGGAGCCTCTTTTTATATCTTGATTATGTGAGACTATTGCTTTATCTTAATAATTTCATATAGTCTCTTGCATGAGAATAATGTTTCTCATATAGTGTGCTACTACACATCAATCCAACTTGTTAAAAGTAATGTCGCTTTTATCAAGGATTGTTGCTTTCATTTCTAAAGTAGCATGCGTTTTGGATTCTCCTATTTTTAAGCTTGATTGAAAATCTAATGCCTATATTGTTCTCTTGATCGCATATTAATTGATCATTGGACAACTTCAATTATCACTTATGCTTCTTAGTGCCTCATGAAATTTCAATTTGATTTTGGTAACTTTAATTGATATCTATCTTGATATGCACTAAGGTAAAAGGAGAATTCATGATACATTTATGCAACTTGTGATCCATTTGATATATGCTAACAATAACTTGAAAAGATCACTAGTTGTAGAACTCTCTCTTGTGCAAAATATTTCCATATATTGTCATTAAGAATAGGTCTTAAGCATCTAAGACTAAGGACAAAGCACAATGAAGAGAGCGTCCCTATGTAAAGGTACATAAAGGTAAAACTATCTCCTTTCATTTAAACTTGTACCTAAATCTTCCTTTTCTATACATTCCTTGCATATCTTGAAAGGAAGAGAAAGCATGTCCATGTATTATCCCTGCTTCATATCTAGTTTAACTTCTCAAAAACTCATTCATGCCTTAAATGCATCCTTGTTGAAACTAGATGAAGTACTTTTATTGTCAAAGAGCTTAAAGCTTAACCTTGTAACGAGGATAAGCTGCCTTTGTTTCAAAGGTGGATGGTCCTTAAGTCTCTTTGAAATCCTTAAGGGAAAATGCTTAAAATGTTTGTAACATGCTTTCATTAGTGCATAAACTGTCATGAGCATCACACTTATCCTATGACACAATGCACTTCACATTCTCTATGGTATAGATATGTTCTCATTAACCTCATTATGTGCAATTGGCATTTCAAGGCCAAAATATGTGTTCCTCACCATGCACATACTTAGGGGGAGCACTCTATGTTATATAGAACTATGATCATGCTTAATTTAATATATCCTCTTGATCATATCTCTTTTATATGTCTATGACTAATGTATGTTCAAGTGTTTTTCAAACCAAGTCATAGGTATATTGAAAGGGAATTGGAGTCTTCGGCGAAGACAAAAGCTTCCACTCCACTCTACTACTCATCCTTCGTCGTCGCTCCGCTTCGCTCACTCCAACTTTGGTATAACCTTCACTCATTTATTCATGACCAAAGGGGGAGAAAGTACTTAAAGGGCCTATATCTCATTCCAAGTATCCGTTTTTGGCGATTCATGCCAAAGAGGGAGAAAGTATTGGCCCAAAGCAAAAGGACCGCACCACCAAACTAATTTTAAAATTGATGATTTTCAATTGGTAAATTTCAAAATTGGTATCTCTTTGTGTTCTAAAGGGGGAGCAAGTAGGATTTTTTAAAAAAAAAACTTAATATCTTAAAACCCTCTTGAACACTAAGAGGAGACTTTATTTGAGGGGGAGTTTTGTTTAGTCAAAGGAAAAGCATTTGGAACAAAGGAAGAAAATTTCAAAACTTGAAAATGCTTTGCAAAATCTTATTCCTTTACCTTTGACTATCTTGCAAAAGGACTTTGAAAAGAATTTACAAAAGAGTTTGCAAAAACAAAACTTGTGGTGCAAGCGTGGTCCAAAATGTTAAAAATAAAGAAAACAATCCATGCACATCATACAAGTATTTATTGGCTCAATTCCAAGCAACCTTTGCACTTACATTATGCAAACTAGTTCAATTATGCACTTCTATATTTGCTTTGGTTTGTGTTGGCATCAATCACCAAAAAGGGGGAGATTGAAAGGGAATTAGGCTTACACCTAGTTCCTAAATAATTTTGGTGGTTGAATTGCCCAACACAAATGTTGGACTAACTAGTTTGCTCTAGTGCACAAGTTATACAGGTGCAAAAGGTTCACACTTAGCCAATAAAAAGACAAGTGTTGGATTCAACAAAGGAGCAACGAGGCAACCGAGGGCACCTCTGGCTGGAGGCACCGGACTGTCCGGTGTGCACCGGACAGTGTCCGGTGCGACCAGAGGACTCCAACTCAAACTCTTCGCCCTCGGGATTTCTCGGAAGCCGGCGCGCTATAATTCACCGGACTGTCCGGTGTGCACCGGACATGTCCGGTGCTCCAAGGAAGCGCGGTCTCCGGAACTCGCCAGCCTCGGGTTCGCACGGCAGCCGCTCCGCTAAAATTCACCGGACTGTCCGGTGTGCACCGGACTGTCCGGTGTACCAGCGGGGCAACGGCTACTTCGGCGCCAACGGTCGACTCTGACAATAAAAGTACACGCGGCAGAGGCAGAGCAGAGGATCAGAGAGGCACCGGACTGTCCGGTGTGCACCGGACTGTCCGGTGCCACATGAGGACAAAGCCTCCAACGGTCGACCAGCTCCAACCCCAACGGCTATTTGGTGACGTGGCTGTCACACCGGACATGTCCGGTGTGCACCGGACTGTCCGGTGCACCATACGACAGACAGCCTTCACCAACGGCTAGTTTTTGTTTGGTGGCTATAAATACCACCCCAACCGGCCACTTCAAGGTGGGGGAGCCCAAGCAACATTCCAAGTCATCTAGTTGACATACTCAAGCCCTCCCAACCACATATATTCATTGATCCATCCTATACACAAGATTTAGACCACTACAACCAACACAAGTGCCACAAAAGAGAGAGCAAGCAAAAGAGAGCTACTCATTTGAGTTTAGCACTAGTGCCTTGTGATATTCATTGAGAGATAGTGTGTGTGCTACATCTTTGTGTTCTTTTGCGCGTGGAGTTTTGACTCCCATTCGAACTTCCTCCAAAGTGTTGGAGGCTTGTAAAAGCAAACAAGAGACACCAAAGATTGTGGTGGTCCTTGTGGGATCGAGAGTGATCCTTGAGAAGGAGAAGAGCTCACCGATCCTTGTGTGATCGGGGGAGAGAGGGAAAGGGTTGAAAAAGACCCGTCCTTAAGTGGACTCCTCAACGGGGACTAGGCCTTCGAGGGCCGAACCTCGGTAAAACAAATCACCCGTGTCCATTGTGTTTATTTCTTGTGATTTGTTTGCTTTCCCTTGCTCTAAGTTTTCTTGCACCTTCTTTTGCTAATATCATTTGGTGTTGCTTCAAGTTAAATTCCCATTTTAGTGAAGCAACACATTGCAAGAAAGAACTTGACCTAGTGCTCTTCTCATCTAAGGTTTCTTGCTTTGTTGTTCTATAACTTATCAATTATATTGATTTATCACTTCCGCATTATTTTAGCAATACTCCTTTCAAGCAAGATCTTAGTTTGTATACTCCTATATTTGTATATCTTGTTCTAACCACTAATCAAGGGATCTAGTTGGGGGATAAAGTTTTAATTTTCAGGTTTCGCCTATTCACCCCCCCTCTAGGCGACTTTCAGAAAGCATGGTTCTTTTTAGCACCACTAGCCATAGGGGCCTTCCCTTTCTCCTTGACGAAGATGGGAGCCTTATGGCTTGTTAAGTTCTTGGCCTCTCTCTTGAAGCCAAGACCATCCTTAATTGAGGGGTGTCTACCAACCGTGTAGGCATCCCTTGCAAATTTTATTTTATCAACTTCACTCTTGCTAGTCTTAAGTTGAGCATTAAGACTAGCCAATTCATCATTAAGTTTTGAAATTGAAACTAGGTGTTCACTACAAGCATTAACATCAAAATCCTTACACCTAGTGCAAATTGTAACATTTTCAACACAAGAGTTACTTGCTACTTCTAGTTTAGCGGTTAAAACATTAATTTCACCTTTTAAAGAAGAAATGGTTTCATTACAAGTAGAAAGTTCACAAGAAAGAATTCCATTTCTTTTAACTTCTAGAGCAAGTGAATTTTGTGCACTAACAAATTTATCATGCTCTTCATATAAAAGATCTTCTTGTTTTTCTAAAATTCTATCCTTTTCATTCAAGGCATCAATCAATTCATTAATCTTAGCTATCTTAGTTCTATCCAATCCCTTGAATAAACTAGAATAATCTATTTCATCCTTACTAGACTCATCATCACTAGAAGAATCATAAGTATTAGCATTACTAGTGATTACCTTCTTCTCCCTTGCCATGAGGCAAGTGTGATGCTCGTGGGGGAAGAGAGCCGATTTGTTGAAGGCAGTGGCGGCGAGTCCTTCGTCGTCGGAGTCGGACGAAGAGCAATCCGAGTCCCACTCCTTTCCAAGGTGTGCTTCACCTTTGGCCTTCTTGTAAACTTTCTTGTTTTCTCTCTTCCCGTTTTTCCCTTGCTCCTAGTCACTATCATTTTCGGGACAGTTAGCAATAAAATGACCAACCTTACCACATTTGAAGCATGAGCGCTTCCCCTTTGTCTTGGTCTTGCTTGTCTGCCCCTTGCGACCATTTAGCGCCGTCTTGAATCTCTTGATGATGAGAGCCATCTCTTCATCATTGAGCCCGGCCGCCTCAACTTGCGCCACCTTGCTAGGTAGCGACTCCTTGCTCCTTGTTGCCTTGAGAGCAATGGGTTGATGTTCGTGGATTGGACCGTTCAACGCTTCGTCGACGTATCTTGCCTCCTTGATCATCATCCGCCCGCTTACAAATTTTCCAAGTACTTCCTCGGGCGTCATCATCGTGTACCTGGGATTCTCACGAATATTGTTCACGAGATGAGGATCAAGAACGGTGAAGGACCTTAGCATTAGGCGGACGACGTCGTGGTCCGTCCATCGCGTGCTTCCGTAGCTCCTTATTTTGTTGATAAGGGTCTTGAGCCGGTTGTACGTTTGAGTTGGCTCCTCTCCCCTTATCATGGCGAATCGTCCAAGCTCGCCCTCCACCAACTCCATCTTGGTGAGCATGGTGATGTCGTTCCCCTCGTGAGAGATCTTGAGGGTGTCCCATATTTGCTTGGCATTGTCCAAGCCGCTCACCTTGTTGTACTCTTCCCTGCACAAGGATGCTAAGAGAACAGTAGTAGCTTGTGCATTTCTATGGATCTGTTCATTTATAAGCAAAGGGCTATCCGAGCTATCAAATTTCATTCCATTCTCTACAATCTCCCATATGCTTGGATGGAGAGAGAATAAGTGACTACGCATTTTGTGACTCCAAAATCCGTAGTCCTCCCCATCGAAGTGTGGAGGTTTGCCAAGAGGAATGGAAAGCAAATGCAAATTCGAACTATGTTGAATACGAGAATAATCAAATGAAAAGTTCGAATTGACCGTCTTTTTGTAGTCGTTGTCGTCGTCCTTTTGGGAAGAAGTGGATTCATTACTATCGTCGTAGTAGATGATCTCCTTGATGCGCCTCGTCTTCTTCTTCTTCCCTTCCTTCCGTCTATGGCCCGAGCCGGAGTCGGTAGGCTTGTCGTCCTTCGGCTCGTTGACGAAGGATTCCTTCTCTTTGTCGTTGATCACAATTCCCTTCCCCTTAGGATCCATCTCTTCGGGCGGTTAGTCCCTTTTGCGAAGAGAACGGCTTTGATACCAATTGAGAGCACCTAGAGGGGGGGTGAATAGGTGATCCTAAATAGACTTAAAACTTAAGCCACAAAAACTTGTTAAGTGTTAGCACAATGATTGCCAAGTGGCTAAAGAGAAGTCTCAACAAAACACAATACCACAAGAGATCAAGCACAGAGGTGACACAGTGGTTTATCCCGTGGTTCGGCCAAGACCAACGCTTGCCTACTCCACGTTGTGGCGTCCCAACGGACGAGGGTTGCAATCAACCCCTCTCAAGCGGTCCAAAGACCCACTTGAATACCACGGTGTTTTGTTTTGCCTTTCACTATCCCGTTTGCAAGGAATCTCCACAAATTGGAGTCTCTTGCCCTTACAAGTATATGATCACAAAGAAGCACAGAGTAAGGGAGGGAAGCAACACACACAAATCCACAGCGAAACGCGCACACACACGGCCAAGAATCGAGCTCACAAGAGTATCACAAAGTTCTCACTAGAACGGAGCTCGAATCACTTAGAATGACAAACGAATGCGCAAAGACTGAGTGTGGATGATCAAGAATGCTCAAAGGTTGCTTGTGTCTCTCCTCCATGCGCCTAGGGGCCCCTTTTATAGCCCCAAGGCAGCTAGGAGCCGTTGAGAGCAAATCTGGAAGGCCATCCTTGCCTTCTGTCGTCGGGGGCACCGGACAGTCCGGTGCACACCGGACACTGTCCGGTGCCCGATTTGTTTCCTTAAACAGCGAAGCCGACCGTTGCAGACCGTTGGCAGATCTGGAGCCGTTGGCGCACCGGACATGTCCGGTGCACACCGGACAGTCCGGTGCCTTCTTCTAGCCGTTGGCTCGGCCACGTGTCCCGCGCAGATTGAGCGGCCGACCGTTGGCCCGGCCGACCGTTGGCTCACCGGACAGTCCGGTCCGGTGCACACCGGACAGTCCGGTGAATTTTAGCCGTACGCCGTCGGCGAATTCCCGAGAGCGGCCTGTTCGCGCCGAGTCAGCCTGGCGCACCGGACACTGTCCGGTGCACACCGGACAGTCCGGTGTGCCAGACCGAGCAGAGCCTTGGCTGTACACAGCCAAGTCATTTGCACCTTTCTTCTTTTCTGTTTCTAACACTTTGACAAGTATATTAGTATACAAAACCAATGTACTAAGGCTTAGAAACATACCTTTACTTCATGATTTGCACCTTGTTCATCCATTGACATAAATTCACAATTAAGCACATGTGTTGGCACTCAATCACCAAAATACTTAGAAATGGCCCAAGGGCACATTTCCCTTTCAATATGATTCAAACACAAGGGCATATAGAGTCTTTAACAAGTCCACTGGACTGGTTGAAGTTTCTTGTGACATTGTGTTTGATGAGACTAACGGCTCTCAAGTAGAGCAAGTTGATCTTGATGAATTAGATGATGAAGAGGCTCCGTGCATCGAGCTAAGGAACATGTCCATTGGGGATGTGTGTCCTAAGGAATCCGAAGAGCCCATTCAAGCACAAGATCAACCATCCTCCTCGATGCAAGCATCTCCACCAACGCAAGATGAGGATGAGGCTCAAGATGATGAAGAGGAAGATCAAGAAGATGAGCCACCTCAAGACAACGGCAATGATCGAGGGGGAGATGCAAATGATCAAGACAAGGAGGATGAGCAAGTTGCAAGGCCGCCACACCCAAGAGTCCACCAAGCAATCCAACGAGATCACCCCGTCAACACCATCCTCGGCGACATTCATAAGGGGGTAACCACTAGATCTCGTGTTGCACATTTTTGTGAACATTACTCTTTTGTTTCCTCTATTGAGCCACACAGGGTAGAGGAAGCACTCCAAGATTCGGATTGGGTGATGGCGATGCAAGAGGAGCTCAACAACTTCACGAGGAATGAGGTATGGCAAGAGGAGCCAAACGAAGTATATTCAAGACATTCTAAACAAGTTTGGGATGAAGGACGCCAAGCCCATCAAGACACCCATGGGAACTAATGGGCATCTCGACCTCGACACGGGAGGTAAATCCATAGATTAAAAGGTATATCGGTTGATGATAGGTTCTTTACTCTATTTATGTGCTTCACGACCGGATATTATGCTTTCCGTATGCATGTGTGCAAGATTCCAAGCCGATCCTAAGGAAGCTCACCTTAGGGTCGTAAAACGAATCTTGAGATATTTAGTTTATACTCCTAAGTTTGGCCTTTGGTACCCCAGGGGATCCACATTTGATTTAATTGGTTATTCCGATGCCGATTGGGTAGGGTGCAAAATTAATAGAAAGAGCACATCGGGGACTTGCCAGTTCTTGGGAAGGTCTCTGGTGTCTTGGGCTTCAAAGAAGCAAAACTCTGTGGCTCTTTCAACCGTCGAAGCCGAGTATATTGCCGCAGGCCATTGTTGCGCGCAATTGCTTTGGATGAGGCAAACCCTTAGGGACTATGGTTACAAATTAACCAAAGTTCCTCTTCTATGTGATAATGAGAGTGCAATTTGCATGGCGGATAATCCCGTTGAGCATAGCCGCACTAAACACATAGCCATTCGGTATCATTTTCTAAGGGATCACCAACAAAAGGGGGATATCGAGATTGCATATGTTAGCACCAAAGAACAATTAGTCAATATCTTTACCAAGCTATTGGATGAACAAACTTTTACCAAACTTAGGCATGAGCTAAATATTCTTGATTCTAGAAACTTTTATTGATGTCTTGCATATATAGCTCATATATATATCTTTGATCATCTCTTTCATGTGCTATGACTAATGTGTTCTTTCAAGTCCATTTCATGCTAAGTCATAGATTGAAAGGGAAAAGGAGTCTTCGGCGAAGACAAGGCTTCCACTCCGCTCCATCGAATCATTCATCCTTCGTCGTCGCTCCGCACAACTCTCCAACTTTGGTATAATCTTGACTCCTTTATTTTTGTCCAAAGGGGGAGAGAGTAGTTTACGAGGGCTTATATTTCACTCAAATATCCGTTTTTGGCGATTCATGCCAAAGGGGGAGAGAGTATTAGCCCAAAGCAAAAGGACCGCACCACCACCACCAATTTCAAAAATATAGTTTATTTGGTATGGAGTCTATTAATTGGTGAAGTTTTTCAATTGATATCTTGTTTTGATATAATTTCAAATTGGTAATACCCTCTTCAAAATTAATATCTAAAACCCTCTTGAACACTAAGAGGAGGATTTCATTAAGGGGGAGTTTTGTCTAGTCAAAGGAAAAGCATTTGAAACAGGGGGAGAAACTTTCAAAACTTGAAAATGCTTCTCAAAATCTTATTCATTTACCTTTGTCTATTTGCAAAAAAACTTTGAAAAGAATTTCCAAAACTATTTGCAAAACAAAACATGTGGTGCAAGCGTGGTCCAAAACAATAATAAAAAGAAAAGACATCCATGCGCATCTAGTAAGTATTATTGGTTTCATTCCAAGCAACCTTTGCACTTACATTATGCAAACTAGTTCAATTCTGCACTTCTATAATTGCTTTGGTTTGTGTTGGCATCAATTACCAAAAAGGGGGAGATTGAAAGGGAAATAGGCTTACACCTTTTCCTAAATAGATTTTGGTGGTTGAATTGCCCAACACAAATATTTGGACTAACTAGTTTGCTCTAGATTATAAGTTTTACAGGTGCCAAAGGTTCACAACAAGCCAATAAAAAGACTAAAGATGGGTTCAAATAAAGAGAGCTAAAGAAATCCCAAAGGCACCCTGGTCTGGCACACCGGACTGTCCGGTGTGCCACCGGACAGTGTCCGGTGCACCAGGGAACTCGACGCTGAACTCCTCACCTTCGAGAAAATCAGAGGGCGCTCCGCTATAATTCACCGGACCGTCCGGTGACGCACCGGACTGTCCGGTGTGCCAGCGGAGCAACGACTACTTCAAGCGCAACGGTCGACTGCAACACATTTAATACGCGCCTGCGTGCGCAGAGGTCAGAGCACGCGCAGTTGGTGCACCGGACAGTCTACAGGAGATGTCCGGTGCACCACCGGACAGCCCAGAGGCCCCACAAGTCAGAGCTCCAACGGTCGAAACCTAACGGCCGGGTGACGTGGCTGGCGCACCGGACTGTCCGGTGCGCCCGTCGACAGCAGCCTCTACCAAACGGCTAGTTTGGTGGTTGGGGCTATAAATACCCCAACCACCCCACATTCAATGGCATCTAAGTTTCTACACTTCTACACCTTACAAGAGCTATAGCATTCAATACAAAACACACCAAAGAGATCAAATCCTCTCCCAACTCCACACAAAGCTTTAGTGATTAGAGAGAGAGAGATTTGTTGTGTTCATTTGAGCTCTTGCGCTTGGATTGCTTCTTTTCTTTCTCATTTTTCTTGTGGCCAAACTCAATTGTAACCAAGGCAAGAGACACAAATTGTGTGGTGGTCCTTGCGGGGACTTAGTGTCCCGTGTGATTGAGAAGAGAAGCTCACTCGGTCTAAGTGACTGTTTGAGAGAGGGAAAGGGTTGAAAGAGACCCGGTCTTTGTGACCACCTCAACGGGGAGTAGGTTTGCAAGAACCGAACCTCGGTAAAACAAATTCTTGTGTCTCATTCCTTATTTGCTTGCGATTTGTTTTTCACCCTCTCTCTCGGACTCGATTATATTTCCAAACGCTAGCCCAGCTTGTAGTTGTGATTAACTTTGTAAATTTAAGTTTTGCCCTATTCACCCCCCCTCTAGGCGACTTTCAGTGGCCCTAGTGGACTTATCTTGACAGGCAAAGATTCAGTCATTACCTTTAAAATTTCTTCTACATCGATAGCAGGAGGTGTTGAAGGAACTTCATCCTCAATTTCAGCTGTTTTTCGTTTCAGAGCCGAAGCTTTCTTTTTCTTCGAAGCAGGTATCTTCAGCTCAGAGCTTAATTTTCTCTTCTTCAAAGTCTCTTCATCCTTTTCACCAATTTGGCAGCCTCTTTGTCCAGGACGCTTGCAACTCTCTTTCTTTTCTGTCCTTCGGCACCTTTGTTCAGTCGCTCATAGTCAGGATACTCAAAGTTCAGAGCATCCATCACCCGGTTTAACCTTCGCTTCGGACGAGTGCCGAAGGCTGCAGTCATTAGTTGATCTTCTTTTCTAGAATAATTCCCAAGGATCTCGTTGCACATAACTTCAATTGTGTCTAACCATTCTTGGCAAGGTACTTTGAAATGTTTCTTGAATTTATAATAATAGGGCAACCAAACAAGTTCCTTCTTTTTCTTTTCCCCTTTGAGCTTCGGCATGTCCCATTCTTTCAAAGTTGGGAACACTCTAAAAGCCAAGAATTCTTGCACCAGATCCCTAGTACCAATGTGCTCTGCAATAACTCGAAATTCGCCCAGTGCAATTTGGCTTGGACCCTCCGGTCTCATGTCGCACCGGGGCCTAGTCTCTCCGAAGATTAATTCTAATGGGCTTTGAACCAACTCCTCTTTCTTCTCATCAACTTTGACATAAAACCATTCAGTCTTCCAGCCAGCTGGCCACTTGGTATGATAGTTGATAACTAGAGACTTCGCATCTTTGCGATAAGCAAAATTATAGCAGCCGAAGTTTCCGTGCAGCCCATCTTCTCTAGCCTTTGTTTGATAATGAAGCTCATGTGCTCGGCAGAAGCCTTCGGTAAACGGTTCTACCCCTGGCTTCGGAGGGCCCATATGTAGACGCTAAGCCTAACGATGGCGTTAGGAGTTAGCTGATGAAGATAAATCCCAAACTTCTTCAAAACATCAGCAATCATCTCATTCAAAGGAAATCTTAATCATGCTTTGAAGAAGCTTTTAAAGACTACCACCTCATCCTTTTTCGGCTTCGGAGTAATTTCCTCTCCGCCAAAGCGAATTAGCTCCTTTTTGGCCTCACTGAAATAGCCTAACTTCATCAATTAAGGCATGTCATCTTCGGTAACGGTGGACCTTCCAAACTCCAGGTGGCTGGGTTTAGATGGCACGGCACTATAATCATCTTCAGATTCATCTTCCTCAGCACCAACCTGCTCAGCCTCAGCGGCAGGTGCACCTTCGTCAGAGACACCTTCCGACACTACTAGCCCCGATCGTTTCATCACTTCGGAAATCAGAGCGGTCTCAGTAGTTTCAGCTTCTTCTCCGTCATGTGTAACCCTAGCAGTGGAACGTACCCTTGCCATTTGATGATGAATTCCTCACAATTTTTGATGAAATTGTTGACTTTTTTAATTTTCCCAAAGCTCTTTCTCTTGTGACGAAGCAAAGTCAGCAGCTGTGCTTCGGTTGAGTGCGATGAAAAAGCTTCGGCTATGGTCAAAATTTTTGCAGCAAAACAGGGCAATAGCAATGAATGTTGTGGTAACTTCACACCTACCCATCTGTTTATATAGTGCCGCAGGTGGGGAGGTGAATCGTCAAGTCTTCCGCACCGGACGAACAGCCGCCCGCACTCACTGAGTGGTGGGCCACAGAACCCGAGAAGGTGAATCGCCAGGACGCGTTTACCCGCTGCATGGTGGGACCATCTCGTGCTCAAAATTTTGTGATCGTTTCTCGGCAATGAGCTCAGGGAAGGTGTTTTTCGGATCTTCGGCTCTCTGAAGCCTAGGAGACTTTTTCACGGATCAAGCTCGTTACGAAAAACGATCTAGCACCGCGAAGGGGCTACTGTTGGGGGTATGCTTCGTCGCCGAAGATCCTGTAAGAAGAAACACCTTTGGCAGATCCTCTCAAAAGCAGTGTCGAAGCTATCATCCATAAAGCTTCGGCATAGTGACATGTCTCAAGATGAAGGAGTGAACCGACTTAAAGATGAAATGACCAATCGACCCGTGATAGCTTGTATTATGATTGTAAGCATTTGTAAAGGGCATGAATGTAATTTCTCACAGGCTGCGCCCTGTGCCTATAAATAGATGAACAGTACCCCCGTACTGTTCACGGAATCTTGTAATCACTTGCACGTGACACTCGGATTATTGCCTTCTGCCAAGACGAAGGTATAAATGTGATTAAATGTTATGTTTTAATATTTAGGTTTATATGATGAAGTATATGAATAAGTTTATGTGTTTTGATATATTATTCTTTCATGTTTCATATTTCATATATTTTATCTTCTATTATTTCATAACCCCAATCACGAAGGTATAACCTTCGTGGACTTTTGTTTATGACCTTCGTCCGAAGATCATCATACCCTTGAGGAAATAATTATTTAATGGACGAAGGGCATTAACACTTAACATTTTATGTTGCCTTGTTCTTAATTCGAAGCATTTGAGAACAAGTTCCCAACAGCTCCGCTTCTGACGCGCCTCCATCCTAGCCCTCCTTCACCTGTTTGTCACACACCCCACCCAACCGCTGAGATGGGAGGACCTCATGTGCCCGCTCGCACTGCTCCACGACCGTCTCGCGCTCCTCACCACCGCCGATCCGCCGCTCGCAGTCCTTTTTGTCACCTGCATCGAACTCGCCTGGCGCACCGACGCATCGAGACGTGAAACCCTCTTGCATAGACGCCACCCTACCTCATGGCCCCGGCGCTCACCTCCGGCTACAGCGCCAGTTTGGTCCTCTGCCACCTCCTCGCTCTCCGTGACATGTCGTTGCTGCTCGACTACGACGGCAACCAGAGCATCTCTGACTTCAAGTTGCTCCTGTTGTGGCGACGGTGGCAGAGTACGAGAGGAGAAGCCCGGTGGTTGGGGGAGATGGCTGCGAGTGGGGATGGTGGTGGTGAGTTGGAGGGACGACAACGTGTAGGATAACGAGGAGTCAGTGGCATGTGAGGGGATCGTGGGTATAGACATGATTGATGAGTGAGGAATGATCCAAATAAGTTAGACCATTGGATTTGAATGGCGGTGGTGTGTTGGGTGGGGGGGGAAGCAGGGTTTTTGTTAATATTCTTCTAAACCGAAATATAGAATACATTTTGGCGACTATTGGAGATGGAAGAACAAATAAATGCGATGTACCTAGACACTACGGAGGAGATAGGGATGTGCGTCACTGGGAAACGGGTCCGGCCAGAGGACATAAACAACTACAATCCGTACCAGCAAAATGGCATCGATTGTATAGAAGCCACATCTCAAAATCTACCAACAGATTGCAACAGTAATAAGGACCGAAACGATTTGGGTTAAACGAAAGAATGTTGGCAGCAAATCCGTTAACACAAATAAAAAAAAGAAGACAAGCGGCCGCTTCCCAATATTCGACGTCAGACTCAGACCAGCACAGCCGAAATCTCCAAACCTTCCACTCGTCGCTCCTGTTAGATCCCACCAATGCTCTATCACCTACTATCTATGCCCCGTTCCTGCCTTTCTTCGACCTGTTCGTCTTGTTTTCCTGTGTCTTCTTTTTCTTCTCCTCGGGTGTGGTCCACACGTAATCCGAAGGGATGGCGAACGGGTCCTGGTGGTGGATGTCCTCCACGCGGCTGCTCGGGCCTGGCGCCGTAGACAAGTTCATCTGGCGGTAATAAGGCGCCTTGATCCACTGAATCCAGGAGCTCGAAGGAGGCTGCACTGCTGGGCTCTTGCTTTTGTCAGGGCTTGAAGGTGGTGTGCCGAACTCCTCTAGCGGCTGTAGCTCCTCGAACTTCGTGAATGTCACAAGCACTCTGATCGTAGGCACGACTGGGATGGCAACCTGAGGGGAGGGGGGAAAATTCATTACTAAAGTTACACAATCACTGTTACAATGGCACGGAAAGGATTATAACAGCAGGAAAGAAATCGTTATTCAGCAAAGAGCAATATCAGATGAAGTAATGTTTCTGCAGTAAGCAACAAACAGGACAAATTAATTTTTCTCAGTCTGAACATGCATAGTTCTTGATTTTTCTGAAATTATATACACGCATCTGTTGAATGGATACTTCACCAAAGATTGCATATATCAAAGATGAACTCCTTGAATTGAACTAAAGTCCACACAAACAAATGAGTCCAGCAACCCTCTACATTTTATGTAGTTTCTCTTGTACTTGAACAGTGCCTACTAGATCCTACTGCTTGTTTCAAGAGCATGGTGCCATGTGAAAGTTATCTAGAGAAATCGATGCATTGTTGCAAAGTGTAAACTAAGAATTCGTTACCAACTCCCATACCTAACTAACTGTATAGAATGGACCATTTGAATGATAAGAGTAGAAGAAATTCATGCCTTGCATTGAAAAGTTAGGCAAGTATTATATCCTACTTCAAACTGGCAGCAGAATCTTTCAAGACAAATGCAACTTTAAACAGATCTGTTACAAATGAGTATGATGTCTAAAGGTCTGTAATATCAATAGTCACTCACAATAAACCGTCCTAAATCTGCAATACATATTGGAGCTAAGAACTGATAAAATCAGCAATACATATACCAATTCGCAGCAAACATTTCCCATAAATATTGATAAAAATGTCAGTTTGTCAACCATACAAAGTATGGCTCAGTCTTAAGTTGAAAAGGGTATATATTCTGTGATATTCATTGCTAAGAAGATCTGAAAGCCAACTCCTTTCAAAGCGTAAAACTAATAGTATGAAGATACAATACGAAATCATTAACTAGTAGCCATTGACTACTCCAGTGGTAGAGAGTCACATTAACTCGGTAAGAAGTGGGCATCTATCAGAACAGGATATGAATATATGAAAAAGGGTATCCCTAAAACAACTTTTAGCATCAATACAAAGTGGTAATTGATCTGCGTTTGATCAGTAACAAACACAAAAAAAAGGATTCTCCAAATACCCAAAATATGATATTACAAAGATTCGGTAACATAAATATCTAGCTACTAGAGAAACTCTGATTGTATAAGATCTACCTTGCTACCTAGTTCAATAGTCTACTACAATAGAGACCGCATGCTACATGGTTATTTGTTTCATATCATTGTTGTTTTCTTGCACAAGACATGATACAAAAAAAAGTTCAACAGCCAGAACCAATTTTAGACTAAGAACACGTTTCATACATGCTGTGCAACCAATCAAACACCCAAAAGAACACTTTATGTGCTATGAATTATGTATCAACAGTACAATTTCAATGTGTCCACACGGACAGAAATTATCGGATTCATGAAAGAGAAGAACTAGGTCAATAATTATCTACAACTGCAGCACAGCTATTTAGATAACTACAAATGTATAAATATGTTGACTACTGCCAGATAGTAGTTCTGAAATAAGTTCATGTCTTCAAATATGCAGGGTAAATAATGTATGTAGTGATGATTTTCTAACTACAGAAACTGACACATAATTGAGCATTAAACTAGATATGAAACAATCAAGGAGAATTAACACAGCACACATAATGGAGGGACAAGCTCTGTACAGAAGGTATTGCATCTTGAAACATGTATCAGATCATACCTTGACAGGAAATGTATCTGGAGGGAGTTTTGTCGTAAGTAGATCCCTCAAACGACGAATTGCCTTCACCTTGTTTGCAAGAATATCAAGCAACGGCAGCAGTTCCTCAGTCCGCAGAGGGAAATTTGGAGAGAGCCAGAGAACCGGCCTTAGGCCTTTTTTATACTCACTTTCTTTGGAACCTTCTTTGCGCCTATGCCCATTCTCTGCAGAAGGAACATGCCTCCTACTATCCCTTTCCCTGATCCTTCTGTTCTCATCTGCTCTGACTACATCTACTGAATGCCTTCCTGGTCTTGTTTGTGCATTTGAGGGTGAATCAAAGAGGAGGTCACTCACCTTCTCATCTACACAGAGCGAGCTCCTTGGAGGTGCCATCTTCTTCACCCTTTCTGGCTTGCTAACCTGAGCTCTCTTTCCCCAATTACTGAACCAACCTTTCTTGTCATGCTTACTCTCCCAATTTCCACAAACACTCATGCCCTCGATGGGTATCTCCCTCTCCCTTGGCTCAAAGCAACTATGTCGAGGGCCAGCAAATGAGTCAGACTGGTCTTCTCCACCGGCATCCGGAGAATCCATTTTTAGCGCAGCCTCCAGCTGTTTCTTCTCCTCCTCTGTCAGAACATCATCAAACCCCTCGCTCTCTGTATCATTGTCGTTGCTAGATGAGAAGAATTCCTCATCCGTCATCGCTCCCGGGACCCTCCTTGACTTGACACTGACCACCACATGATTCATGTCATACACCTTGGCCTTCCACGGGCCAACGGCCTCTGTCCGTTCCTGCCGCCGCCATGTGAGCTGTGGGAGCAGCACCGCTTGGGTGACGTCGATCCCCGGACGGAAGATGTTGGTCTGTGACATTGCAGCGACCTCCTGCTGGACCTCTGCCTCTGAGGCCGGGGCGCCTGCCCCCTCGAGCGCGTTCATGATCTCCTTGTCCTTGTGGTTGATCATGCACAGTGAACCAGGCGGCACCTTTCCATCCTCCGACCCGTCCCCGAGGAAGAGTATGGTCTGGTCGGAGCGTTGGATCTTGAAGCCATCGAAACCGGCGAGGGTCATGTCGGCGCGGAGGTTGGCGCCGCGCTTCCAGACCCTGTAGGTGTCGGAGGGGGCGATGCGGGAAATGAATGGGATGACAGAGCTCTCGAAGTGGAAGGTGATCTCCATGTAGAAGTCCCGCATCCGGCGCATGGCGGCGACGACGCGGGGCAGGCGGCGGCACCACTTGGCCCAGGCGAGGGGCTGGTAGTGGCGCACGATGACGCGCGCCAGAGCCTCCTCGCGCGCGCAGATGGCCTCCTGCAGTGCGCTCCAGCCCTGCTCGTTCTGCAGGCTCCAGTCGGCGCCGGCCGCCATGAGCATCTCGGTCGCCGTGGCGTCACAAAGGCGCACGGCGAGGTGGAGCGGCGTCTCCCGCCCTGGCACGTCGCGGCGGTCGATGACCGCCGAGACGGCCTCGGCGCGGGCCTCCTCGGCGACGGAGTCCGCCTCCGTCCGGATCTCCTCGGGCCGGCGGGCCGGCGGGAGCGCTTCCAGCACGCGGCGCAGCGCGACGTGGTCCCGCGCCGCCACGGCGTGGTGCGCCGGGCTGTGCGCGTACCTGGCGACGTCGACGCCGGCCATCGCGGGCGTCCGTCCGCGCCCCGGCGAGCCTTCCTTCGTCGCCACACACCCCACCACCCCACAGGACCTCTGCTCCTCGCTCTTATCTGCGGCAGCAGCGGAAGCTAAGAATTGAGCGGAAAGGATGGCGGCTGAAATCAATCGCTCAGTGATACTCGAAAAAGAAGAGCTTCCTTTCTTGCCTACCAGTCGCCCCCAATCTTGGAGTCTGTCCCTGCTTCCTTGCCTTGCCTTGCCTTGCCTCTTTGTGTTCTCTGGCCCTCTCTCTCTCCTCCCTCGGTTTGGCTCTGTTGTATTACTCCCACTCCCACCCTCGCCTGCCAAACCCAGGCTAGAGTAGACTGGGCAGCGTCTCCCGCCCTCCCGTCACGATGGGCTTGCCCAGGAACAGGGGAAAGTATTGGAATCTAGAGAGGGAAAGCAAGAGAGACACCAGAAGGCAGAAGCAGCCTTGCAATGGGGCGATGTGATGAGAGATTGAAAAGTGCGGAATACGCGGATTTTGGAAGAGGGAAGAACTTTTGTTTTATTCTCCACTTCTCCCCCTCTCTTGTTTCTCTATCTATACATTTCTTGGGGGTCATTTGTACAAAAGGGGAGGAGTGGAGAACCGTTTTGCTATGCGATTCTGCCCGTCTCTACAAAATAAAATCATGCCGCTAATTGATCGCTAATCAATTGGCGTTTTTTTTTTTGATTGTTTTGAGCGTTTTGGATTTTATGTTTTTATGTTATCATACGTCACGCGTGTCCCCACCCCTGAAATCCGCTGCAGCAGAGAGAAATAGGGGGTGAAGTCCATCCACAGACCACAGCGTTGCTTCATCTGTGGTACCTACACTGCTACACGTGTGAAAGGTGAGAGGCTATATTTTCATCACTGTGATAGTTAATTTGTTTCAATAATTAGAAAATTAGATAACTTCTCGGTAAATTGCTCTAACATACCTTTGACATAGGACATCAAGTGTATGTGTATCAGTGATTCAGTGTAAACTCTATTCTATATCCATGACGTAAATCGTCATGCTAGATTTGAAGCACAAGCTTATCTTTTCGGTGGTGCTAATCTTCATATCATGGAGAAAACGATAACAATGAACACATATAAATTTTATGCCTAGCTTAAGATTGTACAATATTTGGAGAAAATGACAATAATTTATGCACATGTTAGTTCATGTCTAGCATAAGTTGTTGACATGTTGTATACGATTTTTTAGAGTAATCGACAAAGAATTAATGAAAACATGTGTATTCAATACTCTACTTCATCAATTGGCTTGTGTTTCTAAAATTGAAGGGCCCAAAAACTTCATTATCTATATTCTAGTTCAAAATTTACATATCTTTGTTTCCTAGAGATGTGAAGATTGGTAACTAATTGATGAGTATTGTGCCAAAGGTTTAGAATTTCTCTAAGATTTGAAAGTCATAATCCATCAAGTTTGCTACTATAAACCATACTTCATAACCATGAGCAATGCTTAAATTGTCGTGTTTTCAAAGGTGGCTATCCACGTGACATAAAAGAAAACAACAATTATTTGCGCGCACATTCATAACCGCTATGTCTAGCTTGAGTTGTTGTATACAATTTTGTTGAGAAAATGACAACGATGTGTACAGATGTTCATAACCATTATGTCTAGCGTGAGGTGTTGAGTTGTTGTACATAGTTTCTTGGAGTTATTGACAAAGAAATAATGAAATGATGTATACTCCATACATTGCTTGTTTTATATGTAGTAGCATTGTTAATTGGTCTCTATTTATCATATGAAGATAAAAAAAACTTAGGTCCATATGTTTTGGTGGTTCCATATGAACCTATTTATTTATTTGCTTGTGTTCCTTAAAGAAGTAAAGAGTGATAATTCATTTTATAAGTATAGTTTCAGAGGTTCAAAATCTCTCTAATATTTGTGAGTCATAATTCAGCAGTGTGTTATTTGTAAACTCTACATGATAACAATGAGAAATGCTTAAATTGTCATGCCAGTTCTAAAGGATAGCCTCTTGAAGAGTGCTTGTTCACATGACATAAAGAAAACAACAATTATCTATGCGCACGTTCATAATCATTATGTTTAGCTTGAGATGTTTTATCATTTTTTTTGGAGAAAACGACAAAAAAATTTATGCATACACTCATAACAGTTATGTTCACCGTGAGTTGTTGATGAGTTATTGTACATGGTTTTTAAATTATCGACAAATAAATAATGAAAAGATGTGTATTTCACACATTGCTTGTTTTATACGTTGTAACATCATCATTAAAAATGTAGAACTAAAAGGATTTGCCCCCTATGTTTTGGTTGGTTCCCTATAAATTTTGTAATGGTTTTTAATTTATATGTCTTTGTTCACTAAAGAAGTAAAGAGTGCTAACTCAATTGATAAGTACGATGTCAAAGGTTCAAAAGTCCACTAAGATTTATGATTCTTAAGACATCAATTTTATTACTGTAAACTCAGTCCATAACCATGAATAATGCTTAAATTATCATGCTAGTTTTGAAGTACAAACTTGCCTCTTCAATGATAACACCGATATGCCCGCTTTGAGTTGTTGTATACAACTTTTTTAGAAATTGTCAATGATTTGTATATACCTTCATAATCATTAGGCCGTGTCCAACAGATCGTGTATATAGTCGTGTAAAACACTATTTGCACTGTAGACAACACTGTTTATAGAGTGGAGTTTGAAATAGAAGGTGAGATAGGGGATAAGATAAGGGCTGCCGAGAGATAGCCTTATGGCTACCTTGAGCCATTGTATACATTTTGTTTGGAATTATCAATAGAGAAATGTTGAAAAGACGAGTACTCCATGTGTTCTTTGTTTTAAATATGGTCACATCATCAAATGGCTTTTGTTTTAAAATTTTGAAGAGCTAAAAACCTTTGGCCCTCGTTTTCGTTGGTTCCCTATAATCCCGCAATGGTTTTTTATGCATGTCTTTGTTCTTGGTAAGGGTATGTACAAAGCATATTAATGCACCGTGTCTTGAGGTGTGTCTAGAGGGTAAATGTAAAAAACGAAGAAACCATGTTTTCATCAAGACACACATCTGGCTCGGTTTTCGATGCCCAAAACACAACTTATTAGTAAAACCCACATAAATGAGTCATGTCTTAGAGATTTTTTTATTGAATAAGACACAAGGTTTACACACACTCTATTGTAGTACATGTGCTTTAGCTCTATCTTTTACTTAAAATTGCATTATGTGTCAAGGTTGTACATACCCTAAAGAGCGGTAACTCTGCAATGATGTCACTCTTTTTTTTTTGTTCAACTTGTGATAATATGAACATTCTGGAAGTGATATTGAACATGGAAAGTGCACTCCATCCACATGTCGACTCTTTGTTTCCTTCTCACGAAGGAAGAGGAAAAACTATTTCTCCCTCCATTTTGTCTGGTTTCTTCGTATCGAAGGTCCACCATTATATTTTATAAGAAAGAAAAGGCGGCTGTAATTTCTTTTTTGGGAAATTATCTACGCCACTTTGACAAAGAATGACTTTAGCTCTTATACACTAGAAATGATACTATTTACACCGGCGGCACGTACACCGCAGCGATAACACAATTTCCATTTTAGAAAATTTTTTTTGACGAAAATAGAAAATTTAATCATTGCGGTGTGCCTCAGATTAATGAACAACTATAAATAGTATTATTTTCAGTGTTCAAGAGCTAAAACCACTGTTTATCTGTGTGCCATAGATAATTTCCCCCCTTTCCATTGTATATCTAACTATATACCACTCGTTTATGTATACCATAATCTTTCCACTCTACAATGTTACCACCTAAAATCTTCGTTTATCTCTCCAGCTTCTCGTCTGAAAACAATTCCAGGGTATTTTTCGCACAAAAGTTTACAGGGCTGGACATTTGCTGCATGCACAGTGCCGTACTTTCAGGTAGAGATCACGTAGCAGCCGTGTAAAGAACGATAAAGATGGCACAGGCAGACGACGGAAAAAAGGTTTAAAAGATTGGTTGTTTGCAGAGGCCCCGCGGCGCCCTGTGCCATCGAATTATTTATAGGCAGGATTCGTATTATTTTTGCAATGAACTCCCAGCGCCAGGGGCAGGAAGGAGCCCAGAAACAGAAGGGGACACGGACCCGGCTAGTTGCCTTCTTTAATTTATGCCCTATTCCACCCCCACCCCACGTCTGCTGGAGCGGACTTGTCCAGCTGCTGCCGCTCATAGAGCTACAGTTACTACACGGCAATTTTAATTTATGTGTGCCTTTTTACCAGTTTGTTTGGTATAAATACACTGCAAAAGAAACTACTATTATAAATGATATTTTATTTATAATATATATACATATAAAGAAAAGACTTGGAAGAGGGATGTGTGTGGGGTGATGATTAATGGTTTGGATCTGGCTGGGGGCGGCCATGTGTGTGTGGGGGGAGAGCCGGAGAGGTAGGGGTGGGCACATTTTTACCATAAACCGAAAACCAAACCGAACCGTACCGAACCGAACCGAAATTTCGGTTTTTTTGGTAGTTCGGTTCGGTTTCGGTTTTTGTATCTAAGAAGTTCGGTTTTCGGTATCGTAATCGGTTTTCACCATATACCGAACCGAAAAAACCGAATACCAAACTTTATCAATTCTCAAATTTGACTATTCGATTATGTGAACTAATTGTGTGATACAATTAAATTATTATTCACTTATTTGTATGTGATGTATGATGTATATCTAAATATTTGTACCTATATAATTTTTACTTTTTAAAATTATGTGTAATCTATCATGTAAACTTGTTGTATGTATTGTCTTGATTATAAGTTTGGTATTCGGTTTTTACCGAAAAACCAAAGTAAAAAACCGAAACCGAACTTCTCGGTTTTTCATTTTCTAGAAAACCGATCGGTTTCTAATGTTTGAAAAACCGAAGTTTTTTAAAACCGAAAAACCGAACCGAAGTTTAGAAAAAAACTAAATGCCCAGCCCTACGGAGAGGCCATGGATGCGCAGATGGGTGATGGGTCTCACGTTGTCACATGGGCCATGATCCAGGGTGGTCCCCATGTGTCAGACGCTGGTTGTTCATTTTTTATTTCATTCATGCCCCTCAGTTTCTTTTTTCTTTCTATTTTAAGTGGTATTATAATTTATATAGCCGCGCCCAGACGGCATGCATGGTACAGTGATGCTGGTGGAATTGGAAGCCCTCTGTTTATCCCCTTTTTATTATAAGGTAAACATAAAAGAAAATGCACAAAAAAAGAAGTGGTTAGTGTCAAGTTTTGTCGACTCTTGAAGATTAAAAAAAAATTAAGGGAGATTGTGTGGCAATGGCAACGACTGGGAAAAGTCAGAACCCGGAAGATAGTGTAGCACTAGCGGCTAGCGATTGTAGGCAGCTAGGCAGAGCTAAGCATCATTGTCACGTGATGAAGTAAATTATAGCTATGGTTATTGATCCATTATTGCTAGTACGTACTAGGGATCGAGACCAGGTAGAGTCGAGATGTCGCTCTGGTGGACTGTCTTCCAACGGGAGATGTTCATTTATCTTAAATATAAAGATGGGTTTTTTCTTCCTCTTCTTCTATATAGTCTTGAATAACAATTTCTTCTCAAGTCCGTTCTAAGTATAAAGGACTCTTCCACATCTTTATTATAGAGACACTCTCTCTTGTGTTCTATATCAATTTTTATATTAATAGACATTGGGTTAAGGAAAAAATATAAGATATTTGAGAATATGGCTTTCCTACAAAAAAAAAACTATTACTAAAATATGTCTCTTTAATATAGGTCTTTATCGTATAGAGAACGAAGAGAAATAATATATAAAGGAGTAAATCTTTTTTTTGAAAAGTTTGTAAAGAACAAATATATAGAAACAGGTATCGCTAACCAATAATAGGACATCGAAGGGAATTGATTTTTTTGTGTGTATTAACTCTATAAAACATATGAATTAGTTTAGTACTAACTCTTAACATTTTGTAAATCAAATATCCGAGACCCTCCTCCGATCCACCCACCACTAGAAAGTCATATATCTCATCGAGTATTACAACTTTAGTACAGACTACCAGTGTCGATTCATGCCTCGAACTGATAGTGATAGTTAATCTGTTTGCTTCAGATTAAAGTCAACTGTTCGAATTGCTGTAGCTACAATCTATAGAGATAAAATATTATATAAACAGTGAAATCCGTTTTGAATTAAAGGCTATCATTGTCAGCTCATTCCAAGAACCGATAGCAATGACTCCAAAATCAGTACTGTCGAGTGGCCTGCCACTCTCGGTTTCAGAGCAACGACCTAAAGACCTGTTCAGCAGTAATGGCACAAGAGCTGTGTGGTACCTGACCAAACAGTCAGTCAAACTCGCTACATATTCCACTATAATATTATTATCATACGTAATGATCTCTGATCAGCAATATATATATGCGAATATGTAATTCCGTACATACATACTTGTTTTATAGCCTGTAAGAACTAAGAACACATATGTTTGATAATAATATATATTGTATCAATGCAAGTTATCCACGTGCCAGAGCAATATTTGATAAGCACGATACGCATCTCCTCATTTATATTTGCGTTTCCTGCAGAGACGAGGCCGGGATGATGATGGCCAAAAAGTGGGAGCGTTATCTTGGCTTCGTGTTCACTTGGATTGGATCTTCCTGCTTCATCGCCTCAAGCTTCGATGACCTCTCTCTCTCTATATATCTCCCTTCCCCTCTTGTCAACCCATCCATAGCAAGTGACTTAAACCCATCTCATTTCGCACCGAACACACAAATCCAGGGTGGAAAGCGACACCGGCAGAGCAAACCGTGGTCGGCGTCCGGGGAATTCTGCGGGGATTAGGGGTCGCCCTGGAGTGGAGGACCAATCATGGTCCAGATTAGTGGGAGGATTAGGATAGCGAGGAGGCGGATGCGGAGGCGGCGTGCGTGTTTAGCGCGTCGCCTGGCCCCAGACTGACTGCAGGAGCTCTGTACATACAGATAAGATAGAAAACCAGCCGACAGCCATTTGGCGTGAAGAAGACTAGCGCGAGGTGACTAGGGGGGCGGACTGCTGGCTCAAAACAAACACGGTTTCTCAGCTCTTGGTCTGTCTGACCCCATCACCATGACCATGACCATGACCACCGTGTAGTAAAAAAAATTCTAAACAACTATAAAGCCTAAGGCAGATACAACTAGTGGTGTAATGGCCTCTATGTTTTAAAATATAAATTTTAAAGACCGAATCATATTAGGACCAGACTATATTACTATTTATTTTCAACTAAAATTAATTAAAGGCCCTAACTTATTGTGAAGAAACATTTAGATCATGATCCGTTACCACCCCTATATAGAACCACATTCATTATGGTTTTTAGGGTCCCTAAAGCGGTAAATGAAAAAAATAGACATATTGTATTTTAACTAAATTTATGATTTAGAAGCTTAGAGTTTTATCATGCAATCTCTTAAATGTCTCTTATATACTTGAAAAACCGATCCAAGGACTCAAGGTTGTACATGCTCTACCTCCAATAATACCATCCACTTTTGGACACTCATTTCATCGTTTCTATTTGCCTATCTCCAACAATAACACCCATCTAAACACCCATATCAATAAAATATCATTTTTTTCCTTTCTATCTCACCAACCTAGGCCCGTTTTCTCTCCCTTTTCTCAATCACACCACACACAATACTACAATAGGTTCTAGACACATATTTAGGTTCTCCCTCTCCGTGCATCCAAAATGGATATCGTCTTTGGATCACCCGTTGGATAGGTATATGTGTCGATTGCTACAGTGACCACGAAGTACCTATTTTGAGGTTGGGAGTCTACCTAAGCGCTCCATTGGAGTTAGCTTAACATACCCTTAAAGGCTTCCTTGTTTTAATTATATTAATCCTAAAATGCATATTAAAATACTAGATGAAGTTTTAATCTCATATAAAATTTTGACTAAACATCAACTCAATTCAAAAACATGGCTTGCGTGTAGGGGGTGGACTTAGGATAAAATTCAAGTGGGTGTTCACTTGCAAGGATGAGTACCTAATCATGTGAGGGTACATACCAACCAAATCATAACCCAACTAATCATGTCAGGGTCCACATCGCTCTTAACCACGAACACAGATGTGATGACAATTTTCTCACTGTAGAGGGTGTACACTTTTCCATGAGAAGTGACTTTATATCCCATTGTCAGGTGACTAATATAAAAATCTCCATCCAATCCATTGTTGCAAGGCACTTATACACTTCCTTTGGTGTATGACCAGTCTATTGTATTTTATCATAATATCCAAAGCTACAATATCACATGAAATTATATAAGATACAACTATCCCAATGTGTGGTATCGTAGATTGTTTTTTGATCCTCTACATAGCATATATGAGAGTATGAAATTTGGGTCACTTGGATGATTCAAATTTTAATATTTAAGATCTCGTGTTTAAGCAATATCTCCCTCAAGATACAACTTTCTTCTCTTTCCTCTTAACTATCTTATCATGTCATCAAAAATACTTATATGACCTGCATTAAATGAGTATGTTTATTATAGATTCGGAATAGCCTTATCAATACATAAATATAAATACGTTTAAAAAACTTTGTACACTAAAAACACAAGACATAACCAGCACAAATACATAGAACGATAACATTTAATGTTAATGTATGTTGCGTTCATACTAGTGGCATGTAAGTTGTTTCTAAACACGTTTAGACATTGAGTAGAAAGTTTTGAAGTTTTCTAGATTTTTGGATATTTTTTTCTATTTTTCAAAGAGATAAATCTATTTTTAAAACTTGTAGATATATTTTCACATGCTCTAAATATTTTATTTGGGTTCTTCATATCCTAATCTACCTCTACGATTTTGTCACATTTTTATAAGAATATATACATTTTATATTGTTTAAATTTTTTCGTTAAATATTTACCAACATTTTAACTAAAATGGTAAATCTGCCAATAAAATAACTTTAAATTAGACCCTATTTAGGAGAGCTTCATTTCAAGAATTTACTATTTCAGCTTCTTTTATCTAAATAGGTCTAGCTAGCTCCACGAGCTCTAGCTTCAAAAAAACTAAAACTGTAGGCCAATTTCATTGAATTTTCGAAGCTCCTCAAAGGGTGCTAAAAATACTGTTTTTATACATTCTCATGAAGTTGCACCAAAATTACCCATCATGTCATTGGTTACATGACTGCCGAAATCCTATTTTGGGATCTATAAATATTTCTCCAAAAAATGTGAGTTAAAATATCTTTTGAATAGATTTTCTTGAAGTTATTTCCCTAAAGTAAGAAAGTAGTGATATTGATTTTTTGGTAGTTTAGAAGTCAGAATTTAACTATGAAACTAGAATTTGGAATTACATCTATTAAACCAAATATGGTTTCTAATAAATAAAAGTATCACTATATAATTTTAGTTATTCCTTTATTGGAAAATATATTTATAAGTACTCTTTCTTCTTTCTACCTTAAAGTTATATCCCCTAAAATAAACATCAGTCCTAATAAAGAGTTAATTAAAAAGGACACATATAAAATTAGTTATTCCACTATTGAATTAAAAGTAGTCTCTCAAAGATTTAAGCTAAAAGCATACCTTGGTGTAGTTATACAATAGAAAATATTTTCCCAAACTAAATGTTGTTTTATTTGTTTTATCATGATATCTAGAAACATATATTTGAAAGGATAATGTAATAAATAAATAAATTAGGGTGACTGTGCATTGCATACATACTAGATTTTTGTTTTGTAGCTTGAGATTCAAACTTTGGTTGAATTTGAAATTGGTTTGAAAACTGAAAATTGAGAATAGAAAAGAAAAGGAACTGACTTACCTGTTTGGGTCGTTTCTCCCTCCACTTCTAGCCCAATCACGCTTCACTCCACCAGCTCAAAAGCACCACACCAGCCAGACATCCTACCTGCGCTGACGCCTAGACCCATCGGGGCAGTCTCACCCGATCTCTCACGCACGTGATAGCGTCGCCGACATGTGAGTCCGGTTCATCAGCGTTATCCCCTCCATAGCTCCATTTCAATATCAACAAACACAACTGAAAGAGAATTAGGCTTACACCTATATTCCTAAACTAATTTTGGTGGTTGAATTACCCAACACAAATAATTGGACTAACTAGTTTTTTCTAGTCTATAAGTTATACAGTTGCCAAAGGTTCACAAAATGCCAATAAAAAGACCAAGAAAAGGGTTCAACAAAAAGAGTAAAGGGACAAGCGAAGACACCTTGGTCTGGCGCACCGGACTGTCCGGTGCACCACCGGACATGTCCGGTGCACCAGGGTTCTCCACGCGCTAAACTCCTCACCTTCGGGAAAACGCAGAGTCGCTCCGCTATAATTCACCGGACTGTCCGGTGTACACCGGACTGTCTGGTGTACACCGGACAGTGTCCGGTGCTCCAAGGGGACGCGACTCTGAACTCGCCAGCTTCGGAAATTCGCAACGGCTACTCCGTTATAATTCACCGGACATGTCCGGTGTACACCGGACTGTCCGGTGTAACTGCGGAGCAACGGCTACTTCGGCGCCAACGGTCACCTGCAGGCGCATTAAATACGCGCCAGAGCGCGCAGAAGTCAGGCACGCGCGTCATGGCGCACCGGACACTCTACAGTGCATGTCCGGTGCGCCACCAGACATCCAGGCGGGCCCAGCGTCAGAGCTCCAACGGTCGGAACCCTAACGTTCGGGTGACGTGGCTGACGCACCGGACATGTCCGGTGCACTATGCGCAGACAGCCTCCACCCAAACGGCTAGTTTGGTGGTTGGGGCTATAAATACCCCCAACCACCTCACATTCAAGTCATCCAAGTTTTCCACTTCTCAATCACTTACAAGAGCTAGACATTCAATACTAGACACACCCAAGTGATCAAATCCTCTCCAATTCCACATAAGGCTTTAGTGATTAGCGAGACAGATTTGCCGTGTTCTTTTGAGCTCTTGCGCTTGGATTGCTTCTTTCTTTCTCACTTGTTCTTGTGATCAAAACTCCATTGTAACCAAGGCAAGGGACACCAATTGTGTGGTGGTCTTTGCGGGAAAGTTTTGTTCCCGGTTTGATTTGAGAAGAGAAGCTCACTCGGTTCGAGGGACCGTTTGAGAGAGGGAAAGGGTTGAAAGAGACCCGGTCTTTGTGACCACCTCAACGGGGAGTAGGTTTGCGAGAACCGAACCTCGGTAAAACAAATCTGCATGTCACACTCTTCATTCGCTTGCGATTTGTTTTGCGCCCTCTCTCTCGGACTCTTTATTATTTCTAACACTAACCCGGCTTGTAGTTGTGATTAATCTTGTAAATTTCAGTTTCGCCCTATTCACCCCCCCTCTAGGCGACTTTCAATTGGTAACAGAGCACGATACTTCATTAGAGCCTAACCGCTCGAAGTGATGTCGGGAGATCACGCCAAGAAAGAGATGGAGACCGGCGACAAGCCCACTACAAGCCACGGGTCGACTTCATCGGAAGAGTCCCGCAACAAGAGGAAGGAGAAGAAGAACTCCTCCAACAAAGGGAAGGGGAAGGAGAAGAAATCCTTTTCCCACAAGTCGCATCGGAGAGGCGACAAGCACAAGAGAATGAGGAAAGTGGTCTACTACGAGACCGACACTTCATCAACGTCGACCTCCGGCTCCGATGCGCCGTCCGTCACTTCTAAGCGCCAAGAGCACAAGAAGTATAGTAAGATCCCCCTACGCTACCCTCGCACTCCTAAACATACACCTTTACTTTCCGTCCCATTAGGCAAACCACCAACATTTGATGGTGAAGATTATGCTAGGTGGAGTGATATGATGCGATATCACCTAACCTCACTCCACAAAAGTATATGGGATGTTGTTGAGTTTGGTGTACAGGTACCATTCGTAGGGGATGAAGATTATGATGAGGACGAAGTGGCCCAAATCGAGCACTTCAACTCCCAAGCCACCACTATACTCCTCACCTCTCTAAGTCAAGAGGAGTATAACAAGGTGCAAGGGTTGAAGAGCGCCAAGGAGATTTGGGACGTGTTAAAGACCGCGCACGAAGGAGATGAGGTGACCAAGATCACCAAACGGGAAACGATCGAGGGGGAGCTCGGTCGCTTCCGTCTTCGCCAAGGGGAGGAGCCACAAGACATGTACAACCGGCTCAAAACCTTGGTGAACCAAGTGCGCAACCTCGGGAGCAAAAAATAGGATGATCACGAAGTGGTTAAGGTTATTCTAAGATCACTTGTTTTCCTTAACCCTACTCAAGTTCAATTAATTCGTGGCAATCCTAGATATACTCAAATGACCCCCGAGGAAGTTATAGGTAATTTTGTGAGCTTTAAGTTGATGATCAAAGGCTCAAAGAAGATCAACAAGCTTGACGGCCCCTCCATGTCCGAAGCACAACCGGTCGCATTCAAGGCGACAGAAGAAAAGAAGGAGGAATCTACTCCAAGTCGAACACCCATCGACGCCTCCAAGCTCGACAACGAGGAGATGGCGCTCATCATCAAGAGTTTCCGTCAAATCCTCAAGCAAAGGAGGGGGAAAGACTACAAGCCCCGCTCCAAGAGAGTTTGCTACAAGTGTGGTAAGCCCGGTCATTTTATAGCAAAATGTCCACTATCTAGTGACAGTGACAGGGGCGACGACAAGAAGGGCAAGAGAAGAGAAAAGAAGAGGTACCACAAGAAGAAGGGCGGCGATGCCCATATGTGCCGCGAGTGGGACTCCGACGAGAGCTCCACCGACTCCTCCTCCAACGAGGACGCCGCAAACATCGCCGTCACCAAGGGTCTTCTCTTCCCCAACGTCGGTCACAAATGCCTCATGGCCAAGGACGGCAAAAGGAAGAAGGTAAAATCAAGATCCTCCACCAAATATGAGACATCCAGCGATGAGGATAATGCTAGTAATGAGGAGGATAACTTGTGAACCCTTTTTGTCGACCTAAACATGCAACAAAAGGAAAAACTAAATGAGCTAATTAGTGCCATCCATGAAAAGGATGATCTCTTGGACTCCCAAGAGGACTTCCTAATCAAGGAAAATAAAAAGCATGTTAAGGTTAAGAATGCTTATGCTCTTGAAGTAGAAAAATGTGAGAAATTATCTAGTGAGCTAAGCACATGCCATGACACTATTGCCAACCTTAGAAATGAAAATGCCAAATTAATTGCTAAGGTTGATTCTCATGTTTGTGATGTTTCAATTCTCAATCTTAGAAATGATAATGATGATTTGCTTGCTAAGATTGAAGAATTAAACACCTCTCTTGCTAGCCTTAGGATTGAAAATGAAAAATTAATTGCTAAGGCTAAAGAATTAAATGTTTGCAATGTTATAATTTCCGATCTTAGAGATAACAATGATATTTTGCGTGCTAAGATTGTTGAACTTAATTCTTGCAAACCCTCTACATCTACCATTGAGCATGTTACTATTTGTACTAGATGTAAAGATGTTGATGTTAATGCTATTCATGATCATATGGCTTTAATTAAACAACAAAATGATCATATAGCTAAACTAGATGCTAAAATTGCCGAGCATAACTTAGAAAATGAAAAGTTTAAATTTGCTAGAAGTATGCTCTATAGTGGAAGACTCCCTGGCATCAAGGATGGCATTGGCTTCCAAAGGGGAGACAATGTCAAACTTAGTGCCCCTCCTAAAAGATTGTCCAATTTTGTTAAGGGCAAGGCTCCCATGCCTCAGGATAACGAGGGCTATATTTTGTACCCTGTCGGCTATCCTGAGAGCAAAATTAGGAGAATTCATTCTAGGAAGTCTCACTCTGGCCCTAATCATGCTTTTATGTATAAGGGTGAGACATCTAGCTCTAGGCAACCAACCCGTGCTAAGTTGCCTAAAAAGAAAACTCCTAGTGCATCAAATGATCATGACATTTCATTTAAAACTTTTGATGCATCCTATGTTTTAACTAACAAATCCGGCAAGGTAGTTGCCAAGTTTGTCGGGGGCAAACACAAGGGCTCCAAGACTTGTGTTTGGGTACCCAAAGTTCTTGTTTCTAATGCCAAAGGACCCAAAACCGTTTGGGTACCTAAAGTCAAGAACTAAACTTGTTTTGTAGGTTTATGCATCCAGGGGCACAAGTTGGATCATCGACAGCGGGTGCACAAACCACATGACAGGGGAGAAGAAGATGTTCTCTTCTTACGAGAAAAACCAAGATCCCCAACGAGCTATCCTTGGTGTCTTGGGCTTCAAAGAAGCAAAATTCGGTCGCTCTTTCTACCGCCGAAGCTGAGTACATTGCCGCAGGCCATTGTTGCGCGCAATTGCTGTGGATGAGGCAAACCCTGCGGGACTATGGTTATAAATTAACCAAAGTTCCTCTTCTATGTGATAATGAGAGTGCAATCCGCATGGCGGATAATCCCGTTAAGCATAGCCGCACTAAGCACATAGCCATTCGGTATCATTTTCTTAGGGATCACCAACAAAAGGGGATATCGAGATTGCATACATTAATACTAAAGATCAATTAGCCGATATCTTTACCAAGCCACTAGATGAACAAACTTTTACCAAACTTAGGCATGAGCTCAATATTCTTGATTCTAGGAATTTCTTTTGCTAGTTTGCACACATAGCTCATAAGTATACCTTTGATCATGTCTCTTTTATATATGCTATGACTAATGTGTTTTCAAGTGTATTTCAAACCAAGTCATAGGTATATTGAAAGGGAATTGGAGTCCTCGGCGAAGACAAGGCTTCCACTCCACTCTATCACCCATCCTTCGCCGTCGCTCCGAGCATCTCTCCGTCTTTGGTATAATCTTCACTCATATGTTTTATTTGCCAAAGGGGAGAAAATAGTTAGCAAAGGGCCTATATTTCATTCCAAGTATCCGTTTTTGGCGATTCATGTCAAAGGGGGAGAAAGTATTGGCCCAAAGCAAAAGGACAGCACCACCACCCCAAATTTTAAAAATGATTTTCAATTGAAAAATTTCAAATTGATATCTCTTTATGTTCTAAAGGGGGAGAAAGTAGCACCTTTCAAAATTGATATCTTAAAACCCTCTTGATCACTAAGAGGAGAATTTATTTGAGGGGGAGTTTTGTTTAGTCAAAGGAAAAGCATTTAAAACAAGGGGAGAAAATTTCAAATCTTGAAAATGCTTCACAAAATCTTATTCATTTACCTTTGACTATATTGCAAAAGAACTTTGAAAAGGATTTACAAAAGGAATTTGCAAAAACAAAACATGTGGTGCAAGCGTGGTCCAAAATGTTAAAAATAAAGAAACAATCCATGCATATCTAGTAAGTAATATTTATTGGCTCAATTCTAAGTATCCTTTGCAATTGCATATGCAAACTAGTTCAAATTATGCACTTCTATATTTGCTTTGGTTTGTGTTGGCATCAATCACCAAAAAGGGGGAGATTGAAAGGGAATTAGGCTTACACCTATATTCCTAAACTAATTTTGGTGGTTGAATTGCCCAACACAAATAATTGGACTAACTAGTTTGCTCTAGTCTATAAGTTATACAGGTGCCAAAGGTTCACAAAAGGCCAATAAAAAGACCAAGAAAAGGGTTCAACAAAAAGAGTAAAGGGACAACCGAAGGCACCTTGGTCTGGCGCACCGGACTGTCCGGTGCACCACCGGACATGTCCGGTGCACCAGGGTTCTCCACGCGCTGAACTCCTCACCTTCGGGAAAACGCAGAGTCGCTCCGCTATAATTCACCGGACTGTCCGGTGCTCCAAGGGGACGTGACTCTGAACTCGCCAGCTTCGGGAATTCGCAACGGCTACTCCGCTATAATTCACCGGACATGTGCGGTGTAACTGCGGAGCAACGGCTACTTCGGCGCCAACGGTCACCTGCAGGCGCATTAAATGCGCGCCAGAGCGCGCAGAAGTCAGGCACGCGCGTCATGGCGCACCGGACACTCTACAGTGCATGTCCGGTGCGCCACCGGACATCCAGACGGGCCCAGCGTCAGAGCTCCAACGGTCGGAACCCTAACGTTCGGGTGACGTGGCTGGCGCACCGGACATGTCCGGTGTGCACCGGACTGTCCGGTGCACCATGCGCAGACAACCTCCACCCAAACGGCTTGTTTGGTGGTTGGGGCTATAAATACCCCCAACCACCCCACATTCAAGTCATCCAAGTTTTCCACTTCTCAACCACTTACAAGAGCTAGGCATTCAATACTAGACACACCCAAGTGATCAAATCCTCTCCAATTCCACACAAGGCTTTAGTGATTAGCGAGAGAGATTTGTCGTGTTCTTTTGAGCTCTTGCGCTTGGATTGCTTCTTTCTTTCTCACTTGTTCTTGTGATCAAAACTCCATTGTAACCAAGGCAAGAGACACCAATTGTGTGGTGGTCCTTGCGGGGAAGTTTTGTTCCCGGTTTGATTTGAGAAGAGAAGCTCACTCGGTCCGAGGGACCGTTTGAGAGAGGGAAAGGGTTGAAAGAGACCCGGTCTTTGTGACCACCTCAACGGGAAGTAGGTTTGCGAGAACCGAACCTCGGTAAAACAAATCCGCGTGTCACACTCTTCATTCGCTTGCGATTTGTTTTGCGCCCTCTCTCTCGGACTCTTTATTATTTCTAACACTAACCCGGCTTATTGTTGTGATTAATCTTGTAAATTTCAGTTTCGCCCTATTCACCCCCCCTCTAGGCGACTTTCAACAACAATCTCCGCGGCGCTGGTTCCGACCATAACCAAGTCCGCGCCTCGGTGTAGCCGACCTCCCGGTCTCTCGCACTCCTCGGTATATAACGGGGAACCGAGCCTCGCCTCCCTGAGCCATCGTCATCCACCGTCGCGAATCAAGAGGGAGAAGAAAGAAATGCCGCCACGAGCAAAATCGTGGAGCACCGTCGCCCTTACCCGACTTGTGGCTATGGAGCATCGTGGGGTCATCACGAAACCAGTGGTGGTCGGTGGCGCGTGGGATCGTTGGGATGTCAGGGATTGCTCAACGTCATTCAAACTCGACCTCAAGCCTGCCATTTGCCGTGGTCGGGGGTTGTCGCAGCGCAATCACAGCTAATATGACCCCTACGATGCTCATCGTTTACCCCCTCAATGTGCAGCACTCGTCCGTTTGCGTGTTGGGGCCCTGGGGCATCGATGGCGGATCTCCGGCGTAATCACCACCGCGGGCACCTGGGCACCGCCGTGCTCCGGCGTCGGGTGGGGAAGATGCCCCGTAGTCATCAGATCACCGATGAGCGGTTGAGATTAGATCGACCCCTACCCCTTCACTACGTTAGATGGTGGTCGTTGATAATGAATCGGTCGGATCCGGTTCCATCCTGTCTATTTCAAATATGTACCACTGATCCTGGATCCCACGGTGGGGTACCATACCTGTTCGAGATCTAATCCTAGCCCTCGGTTTTGATCGGGCGGCCAGATACTCCCCGTACCCCTTTGGTCAGGCTTCTTGCATAAGAGCTCCTGCTATTTTTATGAATTAACCCACCATCCATCTCTTGCGTGTGGGTATTACTTTCGGGTCCCTGGGTTTTTACAAAAGTGACCTAGGAATTTATTTTAGGCTTAAAATTAATATAAAAATGTACAAAAGTTAGAAAATTCATATCTTACTCGTTTAACTCCAAATTGGTCCGTTCAAGTTGCATTAGCTTCATAATAAAAATGCATATTCAATAAACTGAAAGGATCACGATGCCTAAGAGAGGGGGGGGGTGAATTGGGCTTTTCTGAAAATTCCACAAATGTTAAACCCTAAGCAAGAGCCCAACTTCACCCAACTACTAGCAATAAATAAATAAATGCTACTAGAAAAACAACAACCCTAAGTCAGTACTTCAAATACTTGCTAAGAAATTGAACAAAGTGAAATGCTCAAGGTAAATACGAAATTTAAAGCAAGGGTAAGAAGACTCCTCCAATTTTTTGCCGAGGTATTGAAAAGTCGGCACTCTTCCCTAGTCCTCGTTGGAGCACCCACGTAAGGGTATCGCTCCCCTTAGTCCTCGCAAGAACCAAGTGCTCACTATGAGGTGATCCTTTGCCACTCTGGCGTGGTGGATCCCTCACGACCGTGTACAAACTTGAGCCAGGTCACGAACAAATCCTCTAGGGTGATCATCGCACTCCAATCGCCACCAAGCCGTCTAGGTGATGTCGATTACTAAGAGTAACAAGCCATAGACTTTTACTTGACCAATAGAAGCCTAATGCATGTGGTGTGTGCTCTAAGTGGCTCTCACTTGCACTAATGAGGTCCTAACACGGGATTATGATTTTCTAATCACCTCACTAAGCTTTGTGGGGCTTACAATGTCCGAGTAATGAATGCTCTTGAATGTGGGCAGCAAGACACTAAATGTGGCTGGTGGAAGGGGTATAAATAGCCCCAACAACCAAACTAGCCGTTGTTGTAGCTCTCCGCGCATGGGCGCACCTGACAGTCCGGTGCGCCACCAGTGCGCCAACGGTGCACAAACAGTCGGCTCCAATAGCTAGTTCTGACAGCTAGCCGTTGGATTGATAGTGCACCAGACAGTGAATAGTGACTATCCACCAGACAGTTCGGTGAGACCGCTAAAACCAACTTCACGAACTCGTCGCTCTCAGGTTTCTCGGGGGCAGAGGCGCTGCCCCTGGGGCTGGCTGGCCCCACTGTCAGAGGGTGCACCGGACAGTCCGATGCACATGGGACAGTCCGGTGCCCCTAAGACAGAAAACCTAAAATCTATTCCTTAGGTTTTTCTAAACTGTTTTCATTCTAACTTGTGAGTGTGTTATAGAGTGACACCTAGCACTAGATGTGAGTGTGAATATGCACCAACACTACACTAGAAATCTCTTGGTCAAACTACTCATCCACAACCCCTCTTTATAGTAAAACTAAAATAAAAATAGAAGACCTAATTCTATACCAAGTGTCCACAACTCCTTCGACACTCGGAATATGAAGATCTTCATCTTTTGATTCGCCTTTTTAGCTGTCGCTTCAAGTTCTCATCTGAGGGATTGTTTTCACCATTGCAACACAACTTCTTGTAATGCGACCTAACTTAGCATTTGCTCTGCGAAACACACGTTAGTCACATATAATCTTATGTTGTCATTAATTACTAAAACCAACCAGAGGCCTAGATGCTTTCATAAACAACATTGTTTTATCATACCACATATTCTAAAAAGTAGATAAATACATGTTTAACTTATGATTAAACTTGTTAATCAAAGTTAAGATATTATTTCAAATTGTCTACAAGTATACTTTGAATAAAATATGATCTCCAATTAACTTATAACTTAGATTAAAATAAAATTAGTTATTTCGCTAATATTTTTCTCATGTGAATTATATAGAGTTATTTTTACTATTTAATCACCTAAAACTTCAGAAAATCATACCTTTTTAATGGTAACTTCGAATTTAGTAATTCTCAAACCCACGATCTAGTAACGATGCGTAGAATATTCTTACGTTGTTTGTTCTCATGTTTGGTGTACTGTTATTTTTATGTACTCCTTGTCTATTTGTATGTATTGCTACGAGTAGCAGCGAGGTCACTAGAAACCCGAAGACCAATTTGGTGAAGTACCTGAGATCTCAATTCTAAGGCAAGTTGTGCCCTTAATCACTCTTCTTTACCTAATAATGCTCCTGTTAATCACTGTGACATGCTCAGGTTAATTTGATGGGACCTAATAGGTTTTTCTAGTTTTGTTTACCCCACACCTTGCAAACAAGTGAACTATTGAGTATACTTGATGTTGTTCTACCTGGTTTTGGGATTAATGTTACATCTGAATTATGATCATGTTCTAATTTTGCTATTAATTTAATTATTGTTCATGACAAGATTATTGTGTTAATTGGAACATGGAGCTTAACTTGAGATAATAGTGCTACCACAAGGGTGGAATGGGACTCCCTTGGCCAAGTAATTAGGAAAGCTAGTGATAGATTACCTTACCCGAAAGGGGCAAGTGGGGAGGCGTCGCTGCAGAGTGTAGGGAGGTCCTCCAGTCGAACTGTCTGTAAAGCTTTTCGAACAGGGATTCCTATGCTTACTTCTTCCTGAATCCGTAGCGGGTTTTCTCGAACTAGTGGAACTTTGAAAATGCCTCGCAGTGGATCCCTAGTTATTCACCTTGGAAGTGTCTAAGGGTTTAGCTAACCCTGGCTAATCGGGAAACACGTCTTATGGGTAAAGATGCACAACCTGTGCAGAGTTTAAAACTAGTATATCAGCCATGCTCACGGTCAAAAGCGACTAAGGACTCTCGCATGATTAACTTATGGAACTAAATTTAATCTGTCATATGCATTGCATTGTGAGTGTTATTATTAGTTGTGATATCTTATTTAATTGGGTTGATATCTACTTATACTTAATAACTGCTAATAAAACTTTGACCAACTTTAAAAGCAATGCTCAGCTTTAACCATATTCTTTGGTAAGCCTTATAATTCACATTAGCCCCCACCGTAAGTGAGCTCATGCACATTATTCTCCACAACTTGTTGAGCGACGAACGTATGTGAGCTCACCCTTGCTGTACTCACATCCCCCGAGGTTAAGGACATATACCATAAGATAAGGAGCATGAAGGATGTCGCGATGAGTTTGTGAGAGGTCTAGGTCGTCGTCTCGCAGTCAATTATGGTTGTTGGATTGTTGTCTTCATATGATGTATTATTTAGCTATTTTGTACAAAACTCCTATTATACAGTCAAGATGTGACATTCGTTTCTGTAACACGAGTCATCATATGTTTGAGACTTCATCCTAGCATACATTTGATTCGCGCCTGGATTTGCCCTTAAATCCGGACGTGACAATGACCTACTAATTAATGTCTTTTTCTCTACCCGCTAATCATCAAAGGTAATTTAGAAAACTCACAAATTAATTGTATTGCGGAAGTTGAAGTCTATGTGTAAGTCGAACCCTACGGTGGACCGGTGGTAGTCTATACATGAAACAAATCAGACTATAATGATATGATTTAGGGAGGTACAGGTCGACCTTTTTTCCCTCTAGGAACACACGTTTCTATATATTGTAGTAGTCTATACATGAACCAAATAAACACACGCCATCAGATGAGCCAGCCCAACTAGTGAAGCACCGAATCATTCTTACGTTGGGCCTTCTTTATCGAATCGGCAGCCCAAAACCTCCCAGATGGTAAAGAATAGCCCGTACGTACATGCTGAATATGATCCTAGAAAGCTTGAGGGGAAACAGAAAAATAATCCCCTATTATAAAAAGCTATTAAATGTTAGAATTGATACCATATAAAATGAAGAATTTAAGAAAGAATCAAAACATGAGGATCTTGCAGTGGAAAAATTGGATCAACTTAAGGCCTTTGTGATCACCCAAATCAACATGAATGTAGAATCCTCCGAGTCGGGACCCTGACGGGACGAATCCGCCGCCACCTCCAAAATTCTAAATGGATCCCTTCATCTTCCTTTACGTGCAAGCCTCACCATATATAGATCCTTGTGACGATAGATTAATGCCACCCAGACCGCCACACTGCGGAACAGCAGCAAGGAAGGCCCTGCGGGGGCGACCTGAGAACACATGCAGCATTAATGCATATACAAGATGAACGGCGGCGACAGTGGTCCAGGCCAGCACCAGCACGAACCGTACCGCGTGGCGAGCAATCTCATCTCACTATTCTCATGTGTTCTCAGTTCGCCCCCGCCGGAACTGCCTTGCATCGCGCTTGTTGCCGTCGCCGATCATCTTCCAGGCATGCATGGGCGGAGAAGAAGAGATGAAATGAAGGAAGCAGCGACAAATGAGCTCGTATCGTATCTACTCCCATCCTGTTGCTGATGGGATGGGATGGGATGGGCGCGCTGTGCGGCTGCGCCAAGCCAAGTAGAGAGATGGGTGGCGGCGGTAGTACGCGCGCGGTACCGCAGCCACGCGCCAGGCGAGTACAGCTTGTACTGCGCGCAGTACCTGGCTTTCTCCCTCCTTTCTGGCTTCGCTTCTCCTCCTGCTGCCAGCCCCGCGCCACCAGCAGTACAACAGGGCACTAGTACAGACGTACACAGTCCTGTCGCGCCACGCGCCGGGCGAGTACAGGTCTGGGTGATTGTGATCCAAAAGCTATCTTCAACAGTCCTAATGATGAAGAGGAATTTAGCACAGGCCCTCTGTCAGTCCTAATGATGAGTGTTAAGAACAACACCCAGTTATGCAATTCCCTTCCTGTTATTTTGCTAGAAACTTATGTGCATTGTGCTATTAGTTTTTGTTCTTTGGGTCCCGTACAAGTCTGAGGGTACATGTTTGGGAAAATCCTTTTGGTGAATGGGAATGACACTATACATGACTGAGCTCCTGCTATGCATAGAGATGGCAATGTGGCTCCGATCACCGATTCTCCACGGGAAATTCCTCCATTAGGGAATAAGGATAGGGAAGGTTCTCTCCTCACGGGAATGTAAACGGGGAAAAATCCTTTCCCGATGGGTAAACGGGGACGGGGATGGAGAAACATTCTCCATTCTCGTTTCCCGCGGGGACCCGTTAAACTTATATATGATGATGTTTTCGTGTAATATATAATGATAAAATAAATAATTACATCGTTAAGAGATAACTCGTTGTACAAATATGTTTATTTTGATGTACACGTAATGATTTCTAACATCTGACAATGCTTATAAGTGACAATATTTTGTATTAATAATAAAGAAAATATGTCATAATTATAATTTAAGTAGGGACAGGTTCCCCGATGGGGATTTCTCGAGTTAAGCTCGATGTTCTAATTAACATAGTTGTCTTATCATGAACAGAAATAGAACAGTAATAAAGAATAATCATGTGTAACAGTTATCTCAACACCCAAAACCATGTATAACATTAGCAATGACTACCCAAAAATTCAGGGGTAAACAAGGTGAAAAGATAACCAGACTAGGGCGACCTATTGGTCCCGTCAAAATTCAGCCTATGCACGAATAAATGATTATAAAGAACATTATTGGGTGAATAAAAATGGTCAAGGGCACAACTTGCCTTCAATAAGCTCCTGCTCAGCAACTTCTACCTACTGAACACCTGGATCCTCGGCCACTGGCTCTTCTACTCGGCACAATACAAACAAACATGGTACAAGAATAAATTAACATCACACCAAACATAAATACAGAATGCATATTAATAATCTACGCATTGTAACGATATCATAAGAAAAAGAATCACTAAATTCGGAGTTACGGATTTTAAGTTATGATTGAGTAATCAATTATAGTATGAGTTTCATGTTAAAACAGTGGCACTAAGTGATAAACATCATTATTACAAGATTATAGGATCTGGAATAGATCAATTTAGACTTAATACGAATTTTCTAGGAATTAAATAAGATCTAGAATTATTTTTATACATAGAAATTCATTTCCTAAATTAACTCCCTGATTTAATCACTGTTTGGACTGCGTGCAATATTCTAGAGAAACGCAGGGCTTGTGCGCAAGAATCCCGAGACACGGGCTACAGTTGCTGTATACTGTGAGTTGAATTCTATTAACCCTAGGGACTCTTTTACGAAATGACACAACCGAAGGGGTATCGGGATGGCTAGACTGCTTGATCAAATTTGGACGGGTCAGATTAGTTCAAGCCACCGATGACTTGACGCGCGCCCCAGGACACGCGGATCCCAATCCAACGGTCCTAATAGACTTGGCAACACCATGACTCCTAACCCTTCGATCAAGAATCTATGGCCAAAGTTCAGTTGGACGAAGAGGTGAGCTATCTTCTAATCTCGGTCATTGAATACCTGATCAACGGTGTTCAAATCATCTTCTACCTCTCCTGACAGGCCACGCGGCGGCGCCATTTCTCCCGCGGCGGCCGACCACCGGCGAGTGCTAACTGACGATTCACTGCCCCAAAAGCGAACCCGAGACTACCAACATGATCCTAATGAATTAGTGAATGCAAAGGCAGTGTTAATACCCTGAATCGAAGCGTCGCAATCCCTGCCCATGGCAGCGCCCGAGCACGACAGCTTTTCCAATTCCAGCGATAAATTCCTGAGATCCCAGGTCACCTCCACACCCGAGGTCGCTGTGCAACCACCTAGGAAGGCTCTAGGAAGGTTCGGCGCCCGCGGCGGAGTCCAACTAGTAGCGCACCACGAGCGCGTTGGCGGCGGTAATCTCTCCCTTCTCCGCAGCGACGAGTGAAAGGGAAATGTGCCCTTGGGCAATTTCTATAAGTATTTTGGTGATTAGATGCTCAACACATATTAATTGAGTCCTCATGTGCTAAATGTGTGAAAAGTGCAAATCAAGATACAAGGTATGTTTCTAGACTTAGTCATTGTTTTTGAGTACTAACATGGTTATCTAAGTGCTAGAAACAGTGCTAAGAAGAGAAGAAACAAATTGGAAAAGAGTTGGCTGCCTGCTCGGCCTAGCACATCGGACTGTCTGGTGGTGCACCGGACAGCGTCCGGTGCCCCAGGTTGGCCAATGGTGAACCGGCTGCTCTCGGGAATTGACGGAGTCGTACGGCTATAATTCACCGGACTGTCCGGTGGTGTACCGGACTGTCCGGTGAGTAATCCGCGACGAACTCATCGCTCTCGGGAAAAGGAAAAAAGGCGACGTGGCTATAATTCACCGGACTGTCCGGTGGTGCACCAGACTGTCCGGTGAGCCAACGGCGCCAGCGCCAACGGTCGTCCGCGTGATCAACACGCGACACGTGGCCTGCTCCAACAGTCGGTTGGTGTACCGGACTGTCCGGTGTGCACCGTATAGTTTTCGGTGCGCCACCTGGCCCGGAGGAGCAACGGTCGGCTGCGCCCGATATGGAAGGGAATCATGCACCAGACATGCTACAGTGGCTGTCTGGTGGCGCACCGGACTGTCCGGTGCGCCACTTGACAACAGGCAATGATAGCCTTCCATGTTGGTCTCCAACGGCTCTTAGCTGCCTTGGGGTTATAAAAGGGACCCCTAGGCACATGGAGCAGTACACCAAGTTTACAAGAAACATTCTAAGACTCCCAGACTCCGCCTCCATGCATTTGATCGATTGTGTTAGTGATTTGAGCTCTATTTGAGTTGCGTACTCCCTGTGCTGTGTTTTGAGCTCAAGTCTTGGCTTGTGTGCGTGTGTGTGCTGCGGATTTGAGTCTTGCGTGTGTTGCTCTCCCTCTCTTACTACTGTGATTCTCTTGTGACAAACTTGTAAGGGCGAGAGGCTCCAATCTGTGGAGATTCCTCGCAAACGGGAGAAAGACTATAAGGAAGAAAGCCGTGGTATTCAAGTTGATCATTGGATCGCTAGAAAGGGGTTGAGTGCAATCCTTGTCCATTGGGACGCCACAACGTGGAAGTAGGCAAGTGTTACTTGGCTGAACCACAAGATAAAAATCGCGTGTCTCGTGTGTTGCTTCTTGTGATTGCTTTGTTCACACGAGCGTGTTCCATAGCCACTTGATTTCACTAACTCCTTAACAATCGAGTTTGTGGCTATTTAGTGTTTAATTTTACAGGATCACCTATTCACCCCCTCCTCTAGGTGCTCTCAATTGGTATCAGAGCCGTGCTCTTCATTTAAGGGATTAACCGCCCGAAGATATGGATCCTAAGGGTAAAGGGATGGTGATTAACGACAAGGAGAAGGAGTCCCTCTTCAATGAGCCAAGAGACGACAAGCCTACTGACTCCGGCTCGAGTCACAAGAAGAAGGATGGGAAGAAGAGACGCATAAAGAAGATCATCTACTACGACAGTGATGCATCTTCTTCTTCACCAAGGGACAACGACGACGATGACTCCTCGTCCAAGAAAAAGACGGTTAATCAAAACTATTCTTTTGATTACTCTCGCATTCCCTACAATTCAAATGCGCATTTACTATCAATTCCCCTCGGAAAACATCCACACTTTGATGGAGAGGACTATTCGTTTTGGAGTCATAAAATGCATAGTCATCCATTTTCTCTCCATCCTAGTATATGGGAAATTATAGAAAACAGAATGCATTTTGATAGTACCGATAATCCTGTGTTTATTAATGAGCAAATTCATAAAAATGCCCAAGCCAGTACTATTTTGCTAGCATCTCTGTGTAGGGATGAATACAACAAGGTTAACGGCTTGGACAATGCTAAGCAGATCTGGAACACCCTCAAGATATCTCATGAGGGAAACGACACCACTATGATCACCAAGATGGAGCTCGTGGAAGGCGAGCTGGGGAGATCCACGATGATCAGGGGGAGGAGCCAACACAAACCTACAACAGGCTCAAGACTCTAGTCAACAAGATCCGAAGCTACGGAAGTACGAGATGGACGGATCATGATGTTGTCCAACTCATGCTAAGGTCATTTACTGTAATTGACCCCCATCTTGTCAACCTTATTCGTGAAAATCCTAGGTACACCAGATGACGCCCGAGGAAATCCTTGGAAAATTCGTGAGCGGGCGCATGATGGTAAAGGAGGCGCGATACATGGACGATGCGCTAAATGGTCCACTACCCATCTACGAGCCGCAGCCTGTTGCTCTCAAAGCAACAAGCAACAAGGAGGCGCTACCAAGCAAGGTAGCACAAGTGGAGGCTGTCGGGCTCAATGAGGACGAAATGGCGCTTATCATCAAGCGCTTCAATACCGCGCTCAAAAGACGCAAAGAGTACCCCAACAAGAATAAAACAAGGGGAAAGCATTCATGCTTCAAATGCGGTAAGACTGGTCGTTTCATAGCACAATGCCCCGATAATGATAATGACCAGGGACAAGAAAAGAGCGGGAAGAGTGAGAAAAAGAAGAACTACAGGAAGGCAAAGGGCGAGGCGCACCTTGGAAAGGAATGGGATTCGGACTGCTCCTCGTCCGACTCCGATGATGAAGGTTTAGCTGCCTCGGCCTTTGACAAGTCTTTACTCTTCCCCAACGAACGCCATACTTGCCTCATGGCTAAGGAGAAGAAGGTACGTATTCGAGATTCCCCTAAGTACTCTTCTTCTAGTGATGAGGAATCTTCTGATGATGAAGTAGATTACACTAACTTGTTTAAAGGACTAGATAGAGCTAAGGTAGACAAAATTAATGAATTAATTGATGCTCTAAATGAAAAGGATAAATTGCTAGAGAAACAAGAGGACATTTTGTATGAGGAACATGACAAGTTTGTTAATGTTCAAAAATCTCTTGCTTTAGAAGTTAAAATGAATGAAATGCTATCCTCTGAGTTATCTGCTTGCCATGAATCTATCTCTAGTTTAAGTAGTTTAAATGATGAATTAAATGCTAAGCTATAGGAAGTTAACAAAACTAGTTCATGTGTAAAGCATGTTGTTATTTGTAATAGATGTAAGGATTTTGATGTTGATGCCTGTGATGAACATCTTGCTTCTATTACTAAATTGAACAATGAGGTGACAAGTCTTAATGCTCAACTTAAGACTTGCAAAGTTGAATTTGATAAACTAAAATTTGCTAGGGATGCCTACACTGTTGGTAGACACCCCTCAATTAAGGATGGGCTTGGTTTTCGAAAGGAAACCAAGAACTTAACAAGTCAAAGGACCCCCGTTCTCAACAAGGAGAAAGGGAAGGCCCCTATGGCTAGTAGTCCCCAAAAGAATCATGCTTACATTTATGATAGAAAATTTACTAGGAATGCTCATAATAATAGATACTATGATCATGCTATGATTGCTTCCAGCTCTACTTATGATTGTGGTAGAAATAGGCCTAGGCGCAATCATGTTGTGTCTCATGCGCCTAGGAGAAATTATGCTACTCATGCTTCTAGGAAAATGTGCAATGAACCTATTATTGTTTTTCATGCTTGCAACACTTATTTTGTACTTTCATGTAAGAATGCAAAAGTAGTTGCTAGGAAGTTGGGATCCAAATGCAAGGAAGACAAAACTTGCATATGGGTTCCAAAAACTATTGTGACTAACCTTGTAGGACCCAACAAGGGTTGGTACCTAAAACCCAAGCTTAAAATGCCTTGCAGGTTTATGCATCCGAGGGCTCAAGCTGGATTATCGACAGCAGATGCACAAACCACATGACAGGGGAGAAGAAGATGTTCACCTCCTACGTCAAGAACAAGGATTCCCAAGATACAATTATATTTGGAGATGGGAATCAAGGCAAGGTCAAAGGTTTGGGAAAGATAGCCATCACAAGCGAGCACTCCATTTCAAATGTATTTTTAGTAGAGTCGCTAGGTTACAACCTTCTGTCTGTAAGTCAATTGTGCCACATGGGTTACAATTGTTTGTTTACAAATGTTGATGTATCTGTCTTTAGAAGGAGTGATGGTTCATTAGCGTTTAAGGGTGTATTAGATGGCAAGCTCTATTTAGTTGACTTTTTGAAAGAGAATGCCGGTCTAGATGCATGCTTAATCGCCAAAACTAATATGGGCTGGCTGTGGCATCACCGTCTAGCTCATGTTGGGATGAAGAACCTTCATAAGCTTCTAAAGGGAGATCATGTGTTAGGACTAACCGATGTCTGTTTTGAGAAAGACAGACCTTGTGCAGCATGTCAGGCAGGAAAATAGGTGGGAAGCACTCATCACAGCAAGAACGTGATAACAACATCAAGACCATTGGAGCTTCTTCACATGGATCTATTCGGACCCGTTGCCTACCTTAGCATCGGGGGAAGTAAGTATGGTCTTGTAATTGTTGATGATTTTTCCCGTTTCACTTGGGTGTTCTTTTTGCAGGATAAGTCAGAAACCCAAGGGACCCTAAAGCGCTTCTTAAGGAAAGCTCAAAACGAATTTGAGGTAAAGGTGAAGAAGATAAGGAGCGACAATGGGTTAGAGTTCAAGAATCAACAAGTTGAAGAGTTTCTTGAGGAGGAAGGCATGAAGCACGAGTTCTCTGCTCCCTATACACCACAACAAAATGGTGTGGTAGAGAGGAAGAACAGGACGCTAATCGACATGGTGAGAACGATGCTTGGAGAGTTCAAGATGCCCGAGCGGTTTTGGTCGGAAGCTGTGAACACAGCCTGCCACACCATAAACCGGCTCTATTTGCATCGTCTCCTCAAGAAGACCTCCTACGAACTCCTTACCGGTAACAAACCCAATGTTTCTTACTTTCGTGTATTTGGGAGGAAATGTGTGGGGGATAGATATCCCCCGGGTCCACTAAAAGAGTAAAGGACCTCACGAAAGGCCCAAGGGCCCAATGAGTCGTAAGGTCATTCTTTCGTGGGCCTGGGGAAAAACAGCCAGCGAAGCAGAACGACAATGGGCCGGATTGGTGCAAGCCCAGACGGACCGCAGCATCGAGCGAATGACCGCAACGGAGATCCGACTTTCCCGCGCTGGAGCCTCCATGCAGCGAAGCCACGTGAGGATAAGTCGGCAAGGGTTACGTAGGGATAATCTCAAGAGGTTCACTATCTTTTAGCTACTCGCTGCTATCTTATCCACATGTACTGCCCCACGGTCGAGCATATAAGGCCTAGGGGGCACCCCTTCAGAACGATCGACCCTTTACTTAGCCACCCACATCAACTCTCTGTATTCTCGATCCAGAGAGCTCTCTTGTAGCCACATCCATCAAGCATACTCCTCAGGACGTAGGGTGTTACGCATTTCTAAGCGGCCCGAACCTGTAAAACTTGTCCACTGTCCCTCGTGCGATCAGCGCGAACCATTTTGCTATAGTTGTCGACACTGTCCTACTCCTAAAACACCTTGAGGGGCAACCCTGGGTGTGCGGTCGGACCCAAAACACCGACAGCTGGCGCGCCAGGTAGGGGGTGTGTCGACAATCCAAGCTAGCTCAATGGCCATCTCCTTCAACAGCAAGATCACCCTGCGTCCCGGATCCGTGCTCCACTTCGGAACGATCTCATTTGTAGCGGATGAAGAAGGAATTCTGCACCGCATCGCGGATCCGCCGGAAAAAAGGTCTCCCCCAACAAACTCCGAAAATACCGGAGAAGCACAACCTCCAGCTCTCCGGATGAGGATCGTCTCCGGAAAGCCGGGAGTCGAGAGCTCGCTGACTCGGAGAACTCCGCTGCCTACTTCTCCGACAAAAGAGTGGACACAGATCGTAAGAAAAAAGGTAGCCGGGGGGAAGCAAGTTGCTTTCTCCGTCCCTCATGCCTCAAAGGGGGACGGGAAGAAGATCACCACGACAGCAGCACCGTTCTACCCCGACATCCTCTTCATCGGGAGAGCGGAGTCGCCCATAATCTCCGACGACGAGCCGACTGTACCCGGGGAGGAACCGCCTCAACGAGAGTCCCATCGACGGAGGAACCGGCGCAGGAACGTTCGACGACATCACGCGGCCGGAGAGCGGAATCCGGAACAGCCTGTCTCGCGAGACGAGGTCTCGGAGGTAGGAGAAACTCCGGAAGAACGCGTCTTCAGAGAACGAAGGAACTCCCGACGACGCGATCGCCGGCGAGCTCAGGAGCAGGCTGAGCAGGATGCAAGGCAGCGTCGAGAGAATCCATTCTTCGGGCGCAACCTGAATCCCGACTTCGCCCGAGCTATGAACACGCCGAGCGAAGTCGGAGGGGTACTGGCTCGGATAGCTGAGGGACTTCCACGGACTCCTGACGCCGATGGCTACCGACGACTATTCACCCAGGCGGCCAACCATCTTCTACCGCTTGCTCACCCGCCGAACGACCTACGACACGCCATCAACAGTCGCCGAGACGCGCAAAGCTCCATCAATGCTTCACGCGAGCGGCGGCATGAGAACGAGATTCGTCGTCGGGAGGAGTATGACCGGGATCACGGCATCCCGACTCAGAACCAAGCTACCAGAACTGAGTCGGCAACGGCCTCAACTAGCAGAATCACCCGGGGGCGGTCGAGGAACCACAATCACAACTCCCCTCCCCGGGACAGACATCGTCCTCGACGACAAGAGGACACGTGCGGAGTGTCCGCTCTTACTCCGCGCCTTAGGGCCATCCAATGGCCCCCCAACTTCAAGGTATCCAATGTTGACAAATATGAACCTAAGCAGGATCCGTGGGGTTGGCTAGCCGTCTACACCACCGCTGCTCGAGCTGCCGGGGCGTCCGAAGACGTGATGACCGCGTATTTACCCATTGTCCTTGGGCAAGACGCGCTGCAATGGCTGCGACATCTACCCCGACACTGCATCGACGTCTGGGGCGACTTCAGTCGACGCTTCACCGCCAACTTTCAGTCCCTCTCCGACAAGCCGGCGCAACCGTGGGACCTCAAATCCATCAAGCGCCGGGGGGACGAGACTCTCCGGTCGTACCTCAAGAGGTTTCAAACCATGAGAAATCGTATCCCCGAGGTCACGGAGGCGGCCGTGATCGAGGATTTCTACAGAGGATCCAATGACTCGGCTTTCGTCCGAGCCATACTACAGAAGGCACCGACTACCTCCGAGGAGCTGTTCCGGGAAGCTGACCTCTACATCACCGTCGACGAGCGAGCCCAGGACCTCATCGGAGGAGCAAAGCCCGCACCGGCAGCACCACGACGCGACACGAACCAGCAACCCGACAAGCGATGGGAGAAGAGGCCTCGCGAAGAAGTGCACGCTGCCGGACCACCTGCCTCCCGCGCCCGAGGAGGACCTCGTGGAGGCGAACGCACGTTGGACGACATCCTCGACGCCCAGTGCCCGTACCACAAGGACATGCGCCACACTCTTCGTAACTGCCGAGACTTCAAGCACTCCGTCGGACACGGCCGACCCTTCCAACCTCTACCTCCTCCTCCGCCGAGGGGAGGACCAGACGAACCACGACAACCCCATCGGCAGGAGGAGGGAGGAGGAGGAGGAGCTTTTCCACGCGTTGACAGGGAGGTCAACGTCATCTTCGGCGGACACGGATCGCAGGAGAGCAGAAGACAACAAAAGCTCAACGATCGCCAGATACTGGTGGCGACCACCGGACCTCCCGCCCCATACCGGTGGTCAGAGCACCCGATCACCTTCACTCGGGCAGATCAATGGCTCAACTTCGACCATCCGGGCAAATACCCGCTTCTCGTCGATCCGGTGATCCGAGAGAGCCGGGTAAAGAAAGTGTTAGTGGACGGGGGAAGCAGCATCAACGTCACCTTCCCCCGGACGCTCCAAGGCTTGGGAGTTCACCTCAAAGAGCTCCACGAGTCGGACACTCCTTTCTTCGGCATCGTGCCGACGGAAGGGGAATACCCGCTGGGCCACATCTACATGCCAGTCACCTTCGGAACTCCGGAGAACTACAGAACCGAGTTCCTGAGGTTTGAAGTAGCGAACTTCGACTGCGGGTACAACGCCATCATCGGGAGGCCCGGACTGGCCAAGTTCATGGCCATTCCGCATTACACATACATGATACTGAAGATGCCAGGACCGCAAGGGATCATCACTGTGCGCGCCGACTTCCAAGGCGCCGCAGAGTGTTTCCGAGTGGCCATTCAAGCAGCCCTCACCGCCAAGCCATCGACAGCTCCCTCCACAATGGCGAACTCTAAGCCTGAGGAGGACCTCACGGTACCGGCAAGCGAAGCTCAGACCGCGACCTCTATGCGGCCGACTGAAGAAACCAAGAGAATCAACCTGGGGTTCGCTGATGAGCGCAAGACGGCTATCATCAGCTCCAACTTGGATGACAAATAGGAAAGCGCGCTCGTCCGGTTTCTGCAAGATAACCGAGATGTATTCGCATGGCAACCTGCGGATATGCCGGGAGTCCCAAGAGAACTGGCCGAGCACAAACTAAAGGTTTACCCCCAGGCAAGGCCGATCCGGCAAAAACTACGTCGTTTCACGCCTGACAAGAGAGAAGCCATTCGCGCCGAGTTAGCTCGCTTGGTCGCAGCTGGATTCATTAGAGAAGTATTACATCCCGAGTGGTTAGCCAACCCTGTTCTTGTACTCAAAAAGAATAAAGTGGATTGGCGCATGTGTGTTGATTATACTGATCTCAACAAACACTGTCCGAAGGATCCTTTTGGGCTCCCGAGGATAGATCAGGTGGTGGACTCCACCGCTGGATGTTCTATGCTGTCTTTCCTGGATTGCTATTCTGGATACCATCAGATTAGTCTGGCAAAGGAAGATGAAGAAAAAACGGCATTCATTACTCCGTTTGGTGCTTTCTGTTATACCTCCATGCCGTTTGGCCTCAAAAACGCTGGAGCGACTTACCAGAGAGCCATTCAAACATGCTTAGGCGATCACTGGGGCAAGCGTGTGGAAGCCTATGTGGATGATGTGGTAATCAAAACACAGGACTCAGAAGACTTCATCGAAGACTTGCAACTGGTTTTCAACAGTCTGAGGCGGTATAGATGGAAGCTTAATCCCGAGAAATGTGTTTTCGGAGTACCAGCTGGAAAGTTGCTCGGTTTTATTGTCAGCCATCGGGGAATTGAAGCTAATCCAGAAAAGATTGAAGCTATCATGAAGATGGAAGCACCTCGATCGCAGAAGAAGGTTCAGCGACTCACTGGATGCATGGCAGCTTTAAGCAGATTTATATCCAGGCTGGGAGAAAAAGGCTTGCCATTTTACAAGTTACTCAAGAAGGTGGATAAATTCCAGTGGACTTCAGAAGCGCAAGAAGCTCTAGATGCTCTGAAAAAATTCTTGACAACACCACCGGTACTGAAACCACCTCGGCGAGCCACGACAACTCAACCAGCTGAAGATTTGCTACTGTATATCTCTTGCACGACTCACGTGGTAAGCACCGCGTTAGTAGTCGAGCGAGTAGAAGAAGGACATGCCTATCCAATACAACATCCTGTCTACTTCATTAGCGAAGTCCTCGGCCCCTCAAAGAAAAAGTACCCTCAAGTTCAGAAGCTATTGTACGCAGTACTTCTAACTGCCCGCAAGCTGCGTCACTACTTTGACGACCACAAAGTCATAGTAGTCACAAGTTTTCCGATAGGGGATATTCTTCACAACAAGGAAGCCGTCGGTCAAATAGCCAAGTGGGCTTGTGAGCTGGGATCTCATGACATCGAGTTCCGACCTCGCACTGCCATCAAAACTCAAGCACTGGTTGATTTCGTATCGGAGTGGACTGAACAACAAGTACCAGACAACCCGGAAACTGCAGAAGTATGGCGAATGTATTTTGATGGCTCACTAAAGCTGCAGGGAGCAGGAGCAGGGATTCTCTTCACTGCGCCTGGAGGCGAACACCTCAAGTACGCCCTCCAGTTGCTATTCCCAGCCTCCAACAATGCAGCCGAGTATGAAGCTTTAATCCATGGATTGAACATTGCCATATCATTGGGCGTCAAAAGATTGATGGTATACGGAGACTCTCTGGTAGTCATCAGCCAGATAAACAAGGAGTGGGATTGCTCAAGCGATTCAATGGGAAAATACTGCACTGCCGTCCGAAAGCTGGAAGATAAATTCGAGGGTCTGGAATTTCATCATGTAGAAAGAGATCGGAACACAGCAGCCGATATACTATCCAAACTGGGGTCCGGTCGAACTCAGGTCCCACCTGGGGTTTTCGTGCAAGAAATTCTGCGGCCAAGTATCTCAATGGATCAAACAGAAGAGTGCAACATCATAGATCAACCCGAGTCAGATCCTGATGACTGGAGAAGGCCGATCATTAAGTACATAAAGAATGAAGAAGAACCAGACGACAAGAATTCGGCAGAGCGTATTGCAAGACAATCGGCTCACTACACGCTTATTGGGGAGACATTATACAGAAGGGGTGCATCAGGCGTCTTCATGAAGTGCATTCTCCCATCCACTGGAAAGCAACTTCTGGAGGAAGTCCATGCTGGGCAATGTGGAATACATGCAGCCTCCAGAACACTAGTCGGGAAGGTCTTCAGGTTAGGATTCTATTGGCCAACAGCAAAGAATGATGCAGCCGAGTTAGTTCAGAGGTGCGAAGCCTGCCAATACTTGTCAAAGCAACAACACATGCCAGCACAGCAACTGCAGACCATACCAGTAACTTGGCCTTTCGCATGCTGGGGACTGGATATGATTGGACCTTTCAAGAAAGCTCAAGGGGGATATACTCATGTATTGGTAGCAATCGATAAATTCACTAAATGGATAGAGTTCAAGCCCATTGCCTCCCTAACCTCTGCTAAGGCCGTGGAATTCATACAAGACATAATATTCAGATTCGGGATACCAAACAGCATCATAACTGATTTAGGATCCAACTTCACAAGTTCAGAATTCTTCGACTTCTGCGAGCAAAAGAGCATTCAGATCAAATATGCATCTGTAGCCCATCCAAGAGCCAACGGGCAAGTCGAGCGAGCCAACGGGAATGATATTGGATGCACTCAGGAAAAAGATCTTCGATAAGAATGAAAAAATTCGCAGGAAAGTGGATAAGGGAATTACCCTATGTTGTTTGGAGCCTAAGAACCCAACCTAGTCGAGCTTTGCATGGAAACACTCCTTTCTTCATGGTCTATGGGTCGGAGGCAGTGCTACCTGCTGATCTCAAGTTTGGGGCGCCAAGGCTGATCTTTGAAAGCATAGCAGAAGCTGAGACCACCAGGCTGGAGGACATAGATATACTCGAGGAAGAACGGTTAAACGCAGTAATCCAATCAGCAAGGTACCAGCAGACTCTAAGGCGCTATCACGACAAGGCTGTGCGACAACGATTCTTCTCAGTAGGAGATCTCGTCCTCCGCCGAATTCTAACGGGGGAGGGACGACACAAGTTATCACCCTTATGGGAAGGACCCTTCGTGGTAGCAGAAGTCACTCGGCCCGGATCGTATCGCCTCACTCAGACGGATGGCACAGAAGTTGGGAACTCTTGGAACATAGAACACCTCAGAAAGTTTTATCCCTAGCTGTACCTCGAAAACTGCTGAGACGATGATGATGTACTCTGTAAAGTGGAAATATGTCATCAATAAAAAAGAGGTCTCAAGGATACTCGATTCATTCACGATTGACTTGCATTCTTACTTAACTCGGGGTGACCACTATGCCCTGCTAGCGGAGCAATCGACTTAAGTCGGCAACGGCTTAAGGCGGTGCAACGTGCTCACGTTTACTTAACTCGGGGTGACCACTATGCCTTGCTAGCGGAGCAATCGACTTAAGTCGGCAACGACTTAAGGCGGTGCAACATGCTCACGTTTACTTAACTCGGGGTGACCACTATGCCCTGCTAGCGGAGCAATCGACTTAAGTCGGCAACGACTTAAGGCGGTACAACATGCTCACGCTTACTTAACTCGGGGTGACCACTATGCCCTGCTAACGGAGCAATCGACTTAAGTCGGCAACGACTTAAGGCGGTGCAACATGCTCACGCTTACTTAACTCGGGGTGACCACTATGCCCTGTTAACAGAGCAATCTACTTAAGTCGGCAACGACTTAAGGCGGTGCAACATGCTCACGCTTACTTAACTCGGGGTGACCACTATGCCCTCCTAACGAAGCAATCGACTTAAGTTGGCAACGACTTAAGGCGGTGCAACATGCTCACGCGTACTTAACTTAGGGTGACCACTATGCCCTACAAACGCAGCGATCGACTTAAGTTGGCAGCAACTTAATACCAGTGCAACATGCTCGCGCCTATATAATTCAGAGGATGATTTCCATATCCCGCAAACAAAATTCATAATCATCATGCGTCATTACTACCAAACTCATTAACTAATAAATTCTGATACAATGAGAGAGAAATTATGTCATTCGAATAAACTGGTGTCCTCTAACAAATATTCAGTCATGCAAGCCGCGCGCTTGGAGCATGCAGAATGTTTTTCTATTTTGCAATGTCTTTCTCAGGAGCGACCGACGAAGAAGGGCGACTCGAGGAATCAGGGGCGGCGATCACGTCAGCTCTTATGTCTTCAGGAATAACTGCGCCGGGTCTCCTCATCAAGATTCGTCCCGCCCGAATAGCCTTGTCCAGGGCTTTGTCGCGTTGGGCTTTGAGAGTAACAGAAGTTTCTTCAGCAGTTTTAGCAGCCAGTCGAGCGCTCTCTAACTCCTGGGCAATGGATTTCTTGGAAGCTCGGAGCCCTTTGATAGTAGCATCCTTCGCTGATATCAACTGCTTAAGCCGGGTTACCTCCCTCCATGGATTCCTGCAGCTTACGACGTTGAAGGTCTAATTCTTCCATGGTGAAGCGATGACTTCTTTCCAAGATAGTCAGCGAATTGCTAGAATCTCGATACAACCTGTCAAGATTGTCACGAGAAGCAGCAAGGATACGTTTTTCTTCCTGCAAGCACAAGCCAGTTCCTTCAAAAAAACCAGGCAAGTAATAGGAGCACAGCAAGGCAAAGCACAGTTTGTATATCACCTTTTCAGAGTCGAGCTGAACGTGTAGAGAAGAACTCAATGCATTGGCATCATCTAAGGCAGCGGAGACCTGGCTCAGCTCAATCTGACTTTGAGAGTACTTCTCCTCAAAATCAGTGCATCGCTGGGCCAATTCAGCCTGATCTCGAGAATGTTTCTCTTCAAGAATTGCAATCTGCCGAGTCATTCCTAGCAAGAGGAAACCAAACAAAACGAGGTCAGAAGGTAAAACAGTACACAACGAAGGCAAAGAAAAGAAAAAGGGCACTAACCAGCGTTAGTTGCCTCCAACTCGGATACACGACGATGAAGTGACACTGGATTCCAACACGAAAGAGACGAAGCCACTTCTGGGACAGAAGCACCCTGCGATCTCAGCTGGCTGGCCATCCCATCCACCAAAACCTGATGAGAAGAACAGATGAGCATAATGACAAAAGTTCATGCAATGTAAAAATCAAGCTAAAAAACAGCACAGTACCTGGAGGTTGGAAAAGAACGAAGGGATCCCCAAATCAGGAGAAATCAGCTGATAACCAGGCGCAAGGTCACCACCCGAAGCAGTTTGCAATGGAACAGTGGGAATCAGTTCAGCGCCTTCAACAGAGCCGGACGCCCGATCAGCGGGACGCTGCCCTCTAAAGCGACGCCCTGGTCCAAAGTTTGGGCCACCACCATGCAGCCAGAGTGTGGAGGTGACCCCGCGTGAACGTCCATGGAAGTGCCGGAAGGAGACCCCGTTCGGGCACCCTCGGGGGCTGGGTCATAGTTGGCACTGCCCACTTGAGCCGGATCATCCCCGGCATGCACCCTCGGGGGCTGGGCAGTGGCTTGCACTCTTCACCCGAGCTAAGTCATCCCCGACGACACCCTCGGGGGCTGGGCATGTGTCAGCACCATTCTTGAGGTCCAGACTCTCCGCAGTAAACCACCTCTAAGGTTGACGGGCCCTCGGCTACTTCATGGAACCAGGACAATCCAAGTTAGCATCCCGACCCTCGAGATCGCGCTCCAAGGTCGACGAGGCACGGGATGACCTCAACCCAGCATCGGGCACGGCACCGCAAGCTTCCGTCGCATCATCATCCACCGGCTCTGATAACAAGTCCTCTGGGACCATATCCTCAAGAGTTTGATCAAAGTCGGCCAGGGACAGATCTTGCAGACCAACGAGGGCAGATAAAGCAGGAGAGGGAACTCCACTACTTTCACCACTGGCGAGGAATTGCCGACTGTTTCTTCTGAGTCAGAGGAACCTCATTCTCTTCCTCTCTGTCGTCTTCATCAGCAACACAGGCAACACCCCCATTGGGATCAACGACAGCTGGCGACCCATTGGGTTCAGCAACAGACATACCACACCCATTGGGATCAGCATCAGTAAATTCAGGCACAGGAACCTCCTCAGCAGCAGGAACTGAAGGACCAGCGCCCCAATCCAAACTAGATTACTTGTCGAAGACGTCTCTTTTTCTTTTTCTGCTCATCAGCAGGAAAATCAGTTTGATTGGCTCGACAAGGACGCCTCGAGCGAACACGGACGGGTCTCTGAACATCCAAGGTTGTACCAACCTCTGGGAGAGGCGCCACCGCCAAAGTCTCAGCAGGAAGTAGCATCAGAAGAATCTTCGGCCAGCATATCAAGCATGGCACTTATTTCTGCATCATTAGGATCCAAAGGCACCTCAAAATGGACTTGTCGTTCATCATCAGGAATTTCCCCAAGTGAGGCAACCAAGCACTGACTTCTTCATCAGAGGGCCATGTTCTAAGGCCCAAATTGCCATCAGTCGCAGGTGGATTTGACACGAAAAGAGTGAAGACTTTGGCAGGAGCAGATTCCAGGCTGAGTACGCCACCGGAGCACCAACATTGGACACTTTGCCCCTGAGAATCATTTCCAGTCGGCTCACCAAATCTGCAGAAGGGATTCTCCTGTTGGTAACCCGAGTTGAGTCGGCTAGCCCCCGATACAAATAAGCTGGGTGGACCCTATCTTTCAGTGGCTGAATGTTCTTGAAAACGAAGTCAGCAACCACAGCTTCAGCAGTTAGACCTCTCTCTTTCAGCAGTCCAACTTCAGCTAGCAACACCACCGGCTTCAGCTACCTCCTCGTCTGTGGGGAGACTCGGTCCAGCTGGGGTACGAACGCTGGCTGTCTTCCCGACCGGGGGGAGAGAATTTCCATAATTATCAACTATAAACCACTCCAGACGCCATCCCTTAATGCTGTCTTTAAGGGGAATCTCAAGATATTCAGTCTTCCGTCCCCGGCGCATTTCCAAACTGGCACCTCCGACCAACTGATGTTGTCCCCCGGCCATCCCAGGGCGACAATGATACAGGTGTTTCCACAAGCCGAAATGCGGCAACACGCCAAGAAGGCCTTCGCATAAGTGAACGAAGATGGAGATTTGCAGAATCGAGTTAGGGTTCAGTGGGTCAGGTTAATGTGGTAGAAATCAAGGAGACCACGGAAAAAAGGGAGATATGGGAAGGCCTAGGCCGCGGAGAAGAAAAGGAGCGTAAATTACAGACTCGTGGGGTATCTTCTGTCGGGACAAGTAGTCCCGTGGCAAATCCGCCAAGAACAGAGTTCCCGCGGAGGAAGAACCCGATGGACACGAGGTGAAGGAGTTCAGCTTCGGAAAATGATAGACATGTGGTTACCTGCAAAAGGCAACTGGCTGTTGGGATCGATTGGAGGAATCACCACAGCGGACGAGCTCGCGATTTTCCCTCTGGGAGCCATCTCGATTCTACCAGTGAGCAGATTGGAGGCGAGCGCAGAGAGGATTCGAAAGCGGGAATGCAAGAACTAGGGCGCGGAAAGCAAAGGCGGCTAAAAGCGCAGCTCTTATGGGATATTCTTGAACCAGATACCGTTTCAAAAAGTGCCCAGTCATCACCCGGCGGTTATTTCCAAAACCCCAGCGTGCCACGTGGCCATTTGGCAGTTATCTCCAAAAAACCGATGGGTCCACCTCATCACTCGGCGTTGCCTCTAAAACACCGATCTTGTGTTCAATCGCTCGACATTACTTCCAAAATGCCGGTGGCGACCTTTAATCACTCGGCGTTGCCTCTAAAACACCGATCTTGTGTTCAATCGCTCGGCATTACTTCCAAAATGCCGGTGGCGACCTTTAGTCACTCGGCGTTGCCTCTAAAACACCGATCTTGTGTTCAATCGCTCAGCATTACTTCCAAAATGCCGGTGGCGACCTTTAATCACTTCGGCGTTGCCTCTAAAAACACCGATCTTGTGTTCAATCGCTCGGCATTACTTCCAAAATGCCGGTGGCGACCTTTAATCACTTCGGCGTTGCCTCTAAAACACCGATCTTGTGTTCAATCGCTCGGCATTACTTCAAAATGCCGGTGGCGACCTTTAATCACTCGGCGTTGCCTCTAAAACATCGATCTTGTGTTCAATCGCTCGGCATTACTTCCAAAATGCCGGTGGTGACCTTTAATCACTCGGCGTTGCCTCTAAAACGCCGATCTTGTATTCAATCGCTCGGCATTACTTCCAAAATGCCGATAGCGACCTTCAAATCGCTCGTCATTACCTCTAGAACGTCGATGCAGACTACAAGATTACTCGGCAACTACTTCTGGAAGCGTTAGTATGATGTCCCAAGTTATTCGTCTACTATCTCAAAAGAAATCAGTCTTATAATCAATCAAAGCAAGTCAACAAGAAGAAGCCAACGACATTCTTTCAGGGAAGACAATAAGCTTACAAATCAACTCTGTGCGAGTTGATGCTTCCCTACTATTTCTACATTACATTACTACTACTACTATACTACGCTACATTACTCTACATTACTACTACATTATTCTAACTATACTAAACTATACTAATATCTAAAAAGACCAGTGGCATCTAGCCACTGGCCCTGCCCCTGCCGCCGCCGCCGCCCTTGGTGCTGCCCCTGCTGCTGCCGCCCTTGGTGCTGCCCTTGCTGCTGCCGCCGTCACCGCCCCTGCCGCCGTCGCCGCCGCCCCTGCCACTGCCGCTGCCGTCGCCGTCACCACCGTCGTCGTCGTCGTCGTCGTCGTCGTCCTCGTCCTCGCCGCCGCCGTCCGAGTCCTCCTCATCCGAGGAGTACTCCGACTCATCCGAGCCCTCGAGCCCGGAGCGCTCGACAGCCCGGATGTACGTCCAGACCTCCGCGGCTATCCCCTGGGAGTCGTCCGAGTCATCGGACGACGCCGG